>KK499862.1:544247-955678 GCA_000688715.1 Glossina pallidipes | reverse complement strand
TTGTCGACGCTTTAAGACGACGCGCTTAAATACCAAATAATCTTCCTCTTGTATGCGCAACAACCAAAACGAAATAATCAAAGAGCATCCCACCAAAGCGCTCAATGCCAGGATAATCAATTTTCTTTCTACCAACTTCATTATTTCAATATTAATTTCTTTTCTTGCTCTCGTTCAGTAATGAAAGACGTTTGCTTTTCTTCTCTACTTTTTAGAGATATATTTTTTTTTTACAGAAGTAAAAAAAAATGCAAGGCCTGCTCGTTTAACTAATTTTCTTAAAACCATCACTGAGTTATGTTGGGAAAGGCATAAGCGAAAAGATGTTCGTAAGTGAAGGTTAAGGAAAAAATCCCGGGAAACTGACCATTGAAATTATAACTGATGTAGTTTACCCGGAGGCCACGTATCCAGTTTTAGCATATAAGCAAACAAATCGTTTGGTTATAATCCTTTTGTGGTGTAAACGAACGAACTCAGTGTAAATGAAATAAAATGAGATAAATATAAGCGGACATCGAATGCATTGAAAACATATACGTGAGTTAAGATGACGTTTAATGACATGGTTAAAGCTTAAGGTGGTAGAGTGCAAATTTTTAAGACAAGAAACCAGCCCGGAAAGATAAACAAGATTACAACTGCACTTCGGTGTCGCCCTAGAAATACAAATTTTGTTTCCTTACATAGTATATATCTTTGACTGTTAGCATATGTTTCAACTACCTCGGCTTTAGGAGAGGTTCAGACAAGAGGAGTAATCCATTTTTTCCCCTTTTTATTATTTTCGCTAAACTTAGGATAGCATATTTATATATATGTATTAATGCGCTTCGGTGCCACATGGACTTTATTGAGGCTTTCTGGCAAACAAATATTTACTTCAGTTCAATTTCTACCAACTTAATTCCATATATTTAATGAAGACATCTAGGCTACCACCGAATCTGTATAAGAAGCATCTCAATGCTTTATAATAAGTACTGCTCTTTTAAAACTTGGTAGGGATTGTGGAATACTTGCAAACGATTATATTCCAAGCTGCCTTTATGTTCAATTCTATGTTTCCGTAAGTTCCAAGTGGCATCTGGATACTCATATGCCAGAATCATGTTCGGTGTTAAAATTATATTGATTTTGTTGTAATTCAATGGCATACGCTCCTACATATATGAGTATACTTCTATATTATGCCCATGTTTGTGCATGTATATCGACAGCTGCATTTTATGTAGGCCACATACAGGTAGTATTGTTTGAGCCACGTCATTATATAGCGATGGTGTCGAAAGCGCCATTGGAAGTGTAAAGGTATTTTTCAGTGCCTGCTTTGCACGACTTGAAGGGATGTCAAGTCATTATTCATCTTATAGGCATAAACAAAAGACAAATAATTTATTATACCTCAAGTAAATGACTCAAATCTCAAGTATTTCGTTCTCTCATTTAGTCTATGCCTTAGTTTAAACATTATGCCTACAATGAGCAAAATCTTCTTAACTTCTTTTTTCACTCAATAGTTTTGATATATATTTTCTATTAATAATTGTATTTTCTGATTGATACCTAACGTTGTCATGCGCACACTTTCTGCATCTATATATTTAAATATAATTAACACCTCTGTGCAAATAATTGTCTGTTAATTATGCTTTGTGTGAGTTTCAATAAAAAAAAAAGGAGGAAAAAAAATTGCAAATTAAAGGATTCAGAAAACGTAATGTTAAGAAAAAAAAAATATTGTTTACAAACAATCAAAAATACAAGAAAGAGAACGAAAAAAACCGGCTAATATCACGCAAGCTAACCTGTAATATTTACTATGTGTTTTACATAGACATGATTGATTGTAGAACGTGTGTTTGGCAAGAAATAATAAAACATCATATCTCCACAACACGCGAATATTTTATATAAATTCAAATACATATGCATTACTGGGTCTGAAGTTAAGTTTTGACGTTTTTAGAACTTTTGAATCGAACTTAAGACCTTAATAAGAGTACGGAACATATAGTAACACCGGATTTGGTATCAAGTAAAGAAAGCTCGCGAAACGAGTGCATTTTTTGTAAAGGTCAACACGGGCATGAACAGTGGAGAGTTAATGTTTTTTTTAGCGAATTTAACTAATAAATGAGAATATTTTCGCTCGGACCTAATGCTTAACTCTATCCTAGAGTCTTTTATGTGTAATCACGTTTTTGGGTATAAATTTTTTTGTTTTCTTTTTTTTTCTGGTGTTGGCGCTGGTGGTATGGTTTGCATAAATAGGCAGGTAATATTGCTTAACAAACAGTAAAGCTGGTCTTCGGTCTTAGTGTGTCAGTATGTGAAACAGTAGATATAGTAGACCTTACGGAGAAGTTTGAAGATTTAATATGTTATTCACTCGCGTATATATATGCGAGCGCTGTTGAATGCTTGTCCTACTGAATTTTGCACATAAGTTTAGAGTGTGAAAAGTGTTATATTACATGTATGGATGTGCATGTTTGACTGACTATGCTGCACCTTAATGATCTTGTTACTCGCTAAGCGGTTAACCGTTCTTTCCTTCTTTTTTTTTTTTTCTATTTGCAAATGTTTGTTTCCTTTTTTTGCTTGCAACTCCGCTAACATTCAGCTAAAATATGCAGTAGTAGTAAACTTCAACTACTACTACCGTTTCTTCACCATAGCTGTTGAATGTATTCTTCCATCAAGCGACTCTTAAATTCATTGGTTTCAATTTTCATTTAGATGTTAGTGCTAAATGAATATGCAGACACATACTGTTATTGTGGTTGCATTATCATCGTATCACGTATACATAAGCGCACTACATTCAAACTAGCGGCAGCGTGATTTTAGATATTAACACTTTACTAACAAATCTCAACAAAGCTTATTCTACGACTTGAATAAGTTGCTTTGAAAGTTTGTATGTCTGTATATTCGTATAGGGCCCCGTTGTAATATAACTTTGAGATATTTTTTTTTTTTTTGCGCTATGTAGGCGTTTTATTAGAGTGCAACAATTTTCTGACCTTTTCATTGGCATTCGGCGTCTGCTTTACCTTAGCAGTTGCAATCATTTCACGTTCGTTGGTCTGTCTATTTGATTTTCGCGAACGAGGTTTCCTTTACATCTAACTAGTGGCTTTAAAGAAGTCTTTTAAAACTATAGTTGATAGTCAGTTTGCGTGCTGTATCATTATATATTAAAATTAATTTCTTAGATCTTAGTTGTATGCAGCTGTCGATGATTTTCAATTGATTTTTAGTTTTTCTTGCATATTTTTAGTTTTAATGTTTCTTCTTTTTCTTAATTTTTTTTCTTTACAACGCAAATTTTCATTTGTCTTTAATAAGAAAAATTTGTATTGTGTTCAGATTTATTTCACTCCTTTATATTTTGTTGATATGCCCCCTAAATTGTTAGCAATAATTAGGAAAAGTTTATAAAAGTGCTGTACTTGTCATTATCTGCAGGCACCTAGGGGGGCGGTAGATATAGAAGTCGTAGTTCGCTAAGGACTGTGTAATTGCTCACCTGGGGAACTTGCTAGTCCTTGAAAGGGACGAAAACGGTTGAACTTTAATTAATTTGAACTTGTAACCGTTAAAACTGTAGCGAGCGGGAGGGTGGAATGGTGCGGGTAGAAGTGTTCGGCATAAGCATGTGTGGAGAGCCATTGGTATAGATCTTGGCGGTAGTAGCAAATAATCGAGGGCCTAACAACATTTTTAGCAGAACATTCATGTTTTCATATTTAATCTCCAACTCATCTAAAGAGATAATAAGTAAATGTTCTAGTAAGGTAAGGAAAACAACAGAGTTTGTTGTCCTCCAATGAGAACAGTATAACAATGACGCTGTGTTTAAATGATAAGCAAGTAAAAACACCATGGCCAACCACTAAATTCCTTACATCCCCGTTCAGTTATTCATATAACGAGTTTATAAATTAAGTCGAATAACCAATTAACTTAAGTGAGGAACCACCTAAGGGAATTAGTTTCCTTAAATATATCTTATGGTTAATTCTATCGAGGCATTACAAGCGAGTTTAAACGAGTCATTAGCGCTCGATCCGATTTTTAAAAATTACAAAGCCAGATAATTTTTGTCCTCGTCGAACAGAATTACATAGTTGACATCGTAAGGCGGGAGAAGTAATCTAAAATATCTATCAATTTCGAAGGAACGGTTAAAGATACCTTTTTCTTTCGTTTACACATGAAACTCAACTGCAATGCAATAACAACCAAATTGATTAATAGCGAGCTCTTAAAAATAATCCTGCCTTAAGAAAATTTGAAATAACTTTAATGAGTCATATAAATAAAAAAAGAATAAGAAAATTGAATACCTAACCCATACATGAACAAACAAAAAGAGAAAAGAAAAAGAAGTACGCATGTGTACATCTAACATAAGAGACACACTCGCGGGCGATGTATGGAGTCGAATACGAAGTGTACCACTAAGCTGACTTGAACATTAAAAAGCTTGGCAATAAATAGTAGTGAATGTATTAAGTTTATTACCATTAAAGATAGAAAGCTAATTTAAGCACAACATTAACTAAATGCGTTAAATCAGAAAAGGGGTGAAATAGGTATCATTTCGTTTTTTTAAAATAGTTTAAACAGCTCCTAATTAGATACACATTGTCTGAGCTTGGCGAAGGAAAGTTAGTGGAAAAACGAATGACAAATGGCAATCCAACCATCCTGTCAGAATATGGTTAGCTACCCATAGGTCTACATAGGAAGAGAAAATCGAAATTGAAGTTACTTTCTTCGGACGAACGTTCATCTCTTCTCGCTAAACACTCAGAAACACTGTCAACTATGAAGCCTGACTAATCACACAGGAGAATGGGAATATGAAATATATATGACCAACTTTGCTTCAGGTGTTTTGTTAGAAATGGCTGCAGCGGCGGCACGTAGGGCTCATTCAATATAAGCTTGGCCATTTTTCAACTTAACCCCTTCGAAACATTAATCGATTTGTATACGAACGTGAGATCATTTATTTTTGTTTATTTATTGTCTATTTCCATTCTGGTCCACAATCATACGCATTAGCTAAATTAAGCAATCCATACTAAAATAAGCAGACTACATTATTTCATAAGATAAGATAGAAGGAAAGGTATTCTCGATTGAAAATACGAATCTGCAAGTCATTTGCGGAAGGTTTCGTTTGACGGGAGAAATTTGTGCATCGTATTGCGGCAGGGTATGAAAAATAAACGATCCTACCCAATATTCGCACTTCAAAGGTTATGGCCTGTACTTGCTGGGATCAGCTTGGCTTAGTGTATTATGAGCTGCGCGAAGTGTTTGAAAAAATTGCAAGCGCTCTGTATCGAGTTCGAATCATGTTTTGAACCCAAGACAATGGATGAGTTTCATCAAATAGGGCTCACAGCCTGCCCGAAAGATGGCAATGGATAGTCGCCAGCGATGGATAATATTTTGAACACTAAAAGTACAACCAGTGTTTTACGATGAAGACTCAAATGTCGAACAAAAATGGTGGAAGTGAAGCTGTACACCAAATATGATAAAATGACTTTTGAAAATGAGCGCTGAATCCGTACTGAAAGATCGGTTTATGAAAGCTTGGCACTTATGCTTTTGCAATCGTCTAAAAAGATTTAATTGGAAATTCAAACGAACCTAACTACTCCAAGAGGGTGTGAGACGAAAATTTGTGAAAGCTTATCTCGATGCAGTTTTATGTCGTATTAAAATTTGTGGAATTTCAAATATAGGACACCTTCAGTCATGATTCGTATTAAATTTGCTATATATTGAAATGCTGTAAAGATTAGGTCAACCTTTCATTTTTTCTTGTAAAAAACGTAAACGTTTTCTATTTATAAGTTGAAGTTTGCTGGCCAGTTTTCTCTTTCACTGGACACACGTTTATTGAACAAGTAAGCGTTATCTACTTTTATGAACGCATTACAATTCGTTTTAATAGATTTTTATAACCCATCCACAGCACCATGATCATAAATATTCCAACCGTTTTTTTTTTTTTTTTTTTTTAAACGAATGCATTTTTTTTTTTTTTGAATTGAATTTTTTACAAAAATATTGTTAACTTATTGGCAAGAGATGTTTTTAAAGTTTAATTGCAAAAAAAATTTATTTATTTATGTATTATTTTTTCCGTTTTTTTTTTTTTTGTTTTAAACGAATGCATATTAGCTTTTGGTCTCGACATTTTCGATGTCGAAAGATCGCTCGTTCAGCGATTGAGTCAATGTTGTCGTTGCTTGTTTAAAAAGTGTTTATCAATTATCAATGTCACATCGAGGCACACAGTACCCAAGCGCGCAAATCAATGGCTTTTAAACTGTATAATTGTAAATGACAGCCTGTGTCGATTAGAAATCAAGTAATTATCACAATATGGGCACTTGTTTACGTATACACTCACAAGCATATAACCATAACCGTACATACCATTTAACAGACATTTCGCTATTGTGGTAACTCTCTTTCCGGCAGAACACCATTCAATTTCTTATACGACTCTTAGCCAGGCTGGCCAGTTACTTCATAGAGCAAGTAAGTATCTGAGCGTCGTTAAGCTTGTATGGGTATAATTTATGGCTTTTTAAGCAGTTGTATTCAGCTAACCGAAATGCGTTTAAGAATATAAATATGTGGCTCTAAGCAAGTTGTTTGTTGTGTAGAACTTTTGCACACATGTTGTAATTTTTTTTTTTTTTTTTGCTCACAGTTTTCTTCAACGGGCATAAAAGTTTTTTTTTTTTTTTATTTCGCCGACATTTCGGTTTAGACTTCTAATTGCTGTAAAATGTAGCACTGCCAAGTGTTAAATTGGGTAGGGTGTTGGAGTGTGATTACACGAAATAAAAAAAAGAGTTAGAAGCGTTTTAAAATAAAATTTAATGGCATAATCTATTGTAAATAGAATGGCGTACATAAAAAAAAAATTTTTTTTAATAAAGTTGTTTTCAAGATAATGCTTACAAAAAACTTCGTATCTTATACTTCTGTAGTCTCTGTTTATGTAACGTAGATTTATTTTAATTTGTTTATATCTATCACGTTATGATCGGTAATACTGGATTGGACATAGTTATCTTATTTATCTACAACATCCAATTGACTATGCAAATACACAAAAAATCAAGTGCAAAATCTGCACTTGCATCTGCAAAGGACCTGCTTGCGAGAAAGGCATATCTGCGAGAACATTTGCCGAAGAGTACACTTGCAAGAAGCAAATAAAGAGAAAGAGAGATATCGTAAAGGATATATACGCTAGAAAAACCCGCAGAAAGCAGAAAGCCTTTCGTCAAACGTTTTCTTTTATATTCAAATCCTTTAGCATATTTTCTTTTATTTATTCATTTTTGTTTTTTTTTTTTTCTGAAGAAAAGAGAATGCAAATGTGGAAGAAACGAAGGAAATGGAGGAAATTAAATAATAAATTGTTAATCATAAACGAAAAGCATTTCGAGATAAATTCCACACATTTACTCATCCATTTATTGTCTCATTTATGTCTACCCAAAAACTGCACATCGCCAGGTTTTATACAAAATTTTATTTTAAAATATTTTCATCTTACAATTTTGTGTCTATGCACTTTGTTCGTATACATCTCATTCATAACTCATGCAAGGTAACATTTCTGGATTGTATTGGATGGTATTTGTGTGTATTTATGTTGTGCAGATGCAATTCTCTGAATATTGAGAAAACTTGAGTTCCACACTACGAAAATTTTAGCGAAGGTGTCAACCATTAAGCTTAAACAAAAACTTTAGATGCAAATGCTTGCACATAAATAGTTTGTCATTTAAACGAAAGCTCTACATACATATAAGACGGAATATTTTGGTATTAAATACTTTCAAGCATTTCTTCGACACTTTTTCGACATTTTTCAAAAGGTTCATCACTCTCTCGTGTTGTACCTAGGATTTCTCACACTTTAACAGAATCGGACACAAACTTCCCCCACTAACAGAATCCTACACAAATTTCTCGCACTAAGCAAGTTTTTAGTTAAATAAATGTCTAAGCAATCCGACCCAGCGAAACCATTATTCTTCCGAATGGCCTGGGGAAGAACTGCAAATTCCCATATTTTTCATCGAAATTTTATACAGTATTTTTAAGATAACATTCCGCAGTCCAGTACGTAAGACGTCGCGATCTCGTCAAACTTAGAGCATGCTTGGCGGCGATAATAAACTCTCCTTACATTCAGTAGGAGTGCTTTCAGTTTACGGCTTACTGTATGTGTATCCTTTACCCACTTTGGCCCATTTGCAATACCAACTTGCGTACACAAAACTTTCAATGTTTCTCCCAGACTTAAAGTAGATGGCTCCACTTTGCGACTAGGTGAGTGTCCGCAACACATCCACAGAGGAGGACAGATCTCGTTAGATCAATTCAAATTTTGACGCTAACGAAGCATACATATACATATATAACGAGAGAAAATACCCTGAAATGGTCCGAACATTTCTCCCGTTTTGGAACCTTTTTTTTTTTGCATTAAATTATTAAGCGCTCCAAGGTTTCACATATAGTAAAAAAAAAAGTGATTGGAATAAAATTTATTTCGCACCTTTTAATTCACATAAATAAAAGCGTCTTTAAATAAAAAAATTTTTTTACATAATTTATTCGCTGTACAGTCCACTAATAAAAACTCTTTTGAAAAAATATTGCATATGGAGTTTATACATATGACATTATACCATATTGATCAAAAAATAAGGTGAATTTTTTCATAAAAGTGGAAAGTGTTTATTTATTCTCTAAAATTTCACTTTCACCTTTTTAAATATGCTTCCCGTTCTACTGATTGCATTTAAGTCAGACTTTTTTTCTAATCTTGGAATCGTTTAGCCCAGAATGGCCTTAAATACTTACTTCGGTGTACAATTATTTCCTCAGTCCAGTTGAAACGATGTGATCGGAGTGATGTTTTTTTCTTGAACAGCTAATCGTATTGTAGTTGCTTCGAGTCGAGTCGTGTTTATGACGAAATGTCTTCAAAGAACCAATGAAAAAATTGGGTGTTTTTGGAACCGGTCGAGATTTTGAAGGCTCTGAGGCATATCTTTTAAAAGGGTTTGAGTGGATACAAATGGAATGCTCACAGCATCAGCAAAGGCGTTAATGATAAATCGTTAATTTAAGCGGCAAGTTTCTGATTTCCTTAGCTTCGTCTGGGGCCCATTTCATCTTCAGCCCATCTTCGTCTTGCTTTAAAGCCTATGTACCCTCCGTGAACCTTTTTTTTTGGCACAGCCCATTCATTAAAACCCTGATGTCACTTTAACGTTTCCGCGGTGGAAGATTCATTCCATAGGCAAAATTCAATGCAAACTCTATGCACAAAAAACCGAAAGCAATAAACATCGAAAAATCTCAAATCATATGTTTTCGAAATTCTACACTGACATGAAAAGTGAATTGACAGGAAAACCTACAAAAATGTCTAGGACGGTACTACCAACTCACGGGAAGTTGTAACTAGGATTTCATAGTACGTGCATAGTTTAAGTAAAAAATGTACGCTATTTTTTGTTCACAGTAATCCATAAAATCGCACAAACATTCCATATTCGCAGTCATTCATATCAGTCACACCTTCATTTGACATATGCTTCATTTGCTTTTCATTCACATATGTTCCTTGACTCGTCAAAAAGAATTGAATTTTTTTTTTAATTTATATTAACACAGGAAACATCGACGAGTTGTCCCTTTGGCCGTTGACTTTGCTTTTATATTTTCATTTCAATTTAAAAATTTATTATTTTTAAGTTTTGATACTTTACCGTTTTTTTTTTTTTGTTGATTTTTACTAAGTTATGTGTGTACGTTATTATAAAAAAGATGAGGAAACCAATAACAGACCATAGTTTGTTAGGAAAAGCCCTACATCATCCTACAAACGATCTTTCAAAACAATGATTTATACGGGAGATGCTCGGAAAAGTGGTCCGATCCGAACCGTTTTCTATAGCAGTCCGTACCATCACTGTATTAAATTTGTGGAATATTGTGGCCTGTAGATTGGTTTATTTATTATATCTTGTACCTGTGTAAAATCTACCTGTAGCTTGTATCAAATCCAAAATTTGTTCTTCTTGCTTCTGCAAAAGCTTTTGAAATGCAGAGGTAAAAAAAGAAGCTTCATTTGCATCTACACGAATTTTTGCAATGGCTGTGAGCTCTTTGTTGACGGACATTTGTGTATGCGTCATTTGACCGTTAGATAAAGCGAAATGTTATTCGCTCGGCATGTATTGTATATACCAACCTACAAGGCTGTCCGGTCGTACGTAACACCGAGAAGTGCTTGAGAGAGTTGCCCTCCATTGAGTTCTCTTTGTCCAAGATATAGATTTCCTTTCTGATTGTGAGACTGTGAGGCACTTCATGGTAGAATAATAATAAATATTTTCCTAGAAAGGGTTAATTTTGATGTCATCAGTGATTCGAAATACGCAGATGTATTTCTTTATTACCCATTGAAAGCATGACAAAGAGAATTTTCGATGTGCAAATGAAATAATGAAGAAATTTAAGTTCAAAGTTCAAATATGACTCAAGGACACATCATGGCTGCATTAGAGTTAGTAACCTTTGACATATCCAGTAACAAAAAAAAAAAAGATTTACATTCTCATTCCCTCTTCTTATACGATAAGTTTATTTATTAGTTTTCAATTTAGATCTCTGCTTATTTGCATATAATTCTCTTCCTTCTCACATTCTGTTTATTAATTTGTCTAATTACGTTTTCGAAGTCAACTTCAACGTTTAAAATGCGGGGAATCTGTGATAGCTTAAGCACACTACTCAAGTTTTCAAATATTTTAAAAATTAGCACGTAACCCGCGTCTACGGCTGGAGTCCTCGAAGCTGGCTGGCGTGTCGAAGATTGTCGATGTCCTTCAGCATCGGCATAATATGTGCCGTGTTGTGCTTATGTTCGTCTACATCCAGGACAAGCGTTCTGCAAAGATAAAAGAGATTTGTGTCCCAATTAAGTCCTTTAACAAGGCCACATAGCTTTATCAGCGTTCCCATCCACCCGTCTTGGAGTTACCTGCATTCTCTTCCTATAACCCTTTCTGATTACCGTCTTGACCACAAGGTTAAGACCTTATATGCGGAATGCGAATTTCGGTATTGAAATTCCCAAATAAATACAAAGTTTGAGTGTAATGACGTGTAAAACATCCATCAGTTGAAAGAAGTGTAACATAAATGCAAAATGCAAAACTGTTTTTAAATTATGTTCACTTTCTGCAAAATCGTTCGCTTTTCAAAAGAAATTTTTCATTTTTCGCTTATTCTTATCAAAAGTAATTTTGGGTATAACTATGTGCATATATAATGCGTCAAAAATGTATGTTCAGCAAACTTGTGGAGAGTAAACACATGCATGCATATACGAACTTCTTTTGAATTTCAGTGAATATTATTGCAGCAGATGGGAGATAAAACCGTCGTAGTGCAATGGTTGTTTTAAACCTCTACGAAAAGCAGTTCAAATGCATAATAGGGGAGAAAAGAATAGCTTAATGAAAACAATTTAACACTAGAACTACTACCTGCTTTTTGCGTACACCTATTTGTATCAAAAGGGATTGTTTTGATCCTCCACTTTTGCCGACTTACCATAGTCGCGACAATGAGGAGAGGAAGGTAACTTTTGACAAATGCGTTCCTTAATCGATTGGGAATCCAATGTTGGAAAAATTGTTTACCATCTGCTAAAACAACCTTGAAAAGAAACTTAACTTATTTTTGTATTTCCAACTATAACCTTTGGTCGTGTAAAGATATTTCAGAAAACCTGCTACATAGGGGTTCGCTAAATCCATTTGCATGTTTGCTTCAATGAGGGTCCCGATCGCTTTATTAATGTGTTCACAATTAACGATAAAATTTTAATTACAATTTATCTGTAGTCGGTTCAACAAAGTGCTAGTGTGTGTTAGAATAAATGGGAAATAATTTGGAAATAAATTGAAATTCAAATTTTATCGCAAATTGTGGCCATATTAATAAGGCGATCGGAACTACTTTCCGGCTGAACATCAGGTGATCCTGGCGAGCATTTGGTTCGCTGGAATATCTTCACGAGATCGAAAGCTATAGATGAAAATATGAAAAAAATATCAGCCTTTTTCCGATGTAGTCTCAGTTTCTTTCAAGTTACTAAAGTGCACATAAGTGCACAGATCATGCCCAATTTTGAACCTCCCATTTTTAATCGATCAATGAATACCTATTCGTAATTTCAAGTGCGTTTCTTCGTTTTTACCGCTGCGGTAAGCCGACAAAATTAAGGGATCAAAATGATTCCTTTTTGGTGGAAATACGTACATGTCGTCGGCATCTCGAAAACTAAGCCACATAAGAAAAAAGTGATACAAGAAGTTTTCGTACATTACACGCTTTATGACCGTTTTTTTGATGATCGAAAACCATAAAGGGTCGAACTGACGTACTCGGTAGTTCTAGTGTTAAAGAATGCAAGGAACTTAACTTTTATGCTCCTTGGCATTTCAAGTTCTTTCAATGAGTGTGTGTGTGTAAGGGTTGCAGATTTTATACATAATTTTTATTCAAAGTTTCTACCATCCAAAGCGACCTAATATCAAAGAAGATAATATAATTTTAAATGTATGCGCCTAAATGTATGCTTAATATTTGAATGAATTTTTGTTTACAAAAAGAAAAAAATCTATTTGCGGCGATTAACTGAACTTATTAAGTGAACACATTTCTTTCCTTGAACTATTTGTTTCGTTAAACTATGTGTGCGCGGTGCCCTTTCTTCTCGTCCGTTGCCTGCCTAAGTACGTTAGCATTTAAGCACGTGTAACATTTCATTATCAAAATATCTAATAGATTTTAAAAGCAAGCGCATGTGTGCCAACAGCGTCTTTACACTAAAATGTGTTGCTTTGCTTACGATTACAAGCAGAAAACTTAAGCCGATTTTGTTCCCAACATGGTGTGTATGTTGTATCAGCAAAAATTCTCCAAATGGCTGATTAACTGGTGTAAACTTTTACCTTTGATATATTATCGCGAATACGTCAATAACTGCCCACCAAGCTACGATGGCCGACGAACATTGGTTATCTTAACTAGGCTGAGTACGTTAACGGTGTGTGCAGGTGGTCGAGTGGTTGCATTCGTCTGCTTGGATATGATAGCAGAACGTGCTTGAGCACTCATTGACGGAAAAGCATTTGTGGAAATATGCGCAACATTCACAAGCAACACATGTGCATATCTATTTAACTATCTGTGACCGTCTCACATGTTTTAGCCTTTTTTTAGAATTTCTATTATTAGACGAAAACATTATTTTTCTTTATTTATTTTTATGTTTTTCTTTTTTCTTATAGAAAACATGTGAACATTTTTGTGGAAAACAATATTTACTTTGTTTCAGTCATGAGTCATGGCGTCATAGTGATAAAATTCCTGACTTTTTTCTTTTATTTATGAAAAAATAATTCCGCGAACAGCATCAAGTGTAGCAAATTATTTATTGTGCTAAAGTCCTTTGAAATTCATGTTTTATTTTCCATATATTTCGAGCATGTTAAGGCAGCCAATGTGTCATCAACGTGTTCTGTTTGTTTACGGAAAACATATTGTTTTAGACAAAAAATCACGCGTCACTGTTATTACCTGAATACCCCTGCTTGCTCACATGCATGCATATATACATTCATATATATTTAATTTTACAATAACGGAAGATATTTTGTTCTTTCCTATTTCGAAATAACGCAAAACTAAAATAAATTGACAGGAAGTGCATTTATAGAATTGAATAAAATTAACAAAAAAAAAAAGAAGACGGATGTCAGAATTATTAACTGACAGAGCATAGAAATTGAAAACCATTTCTTTGTCTATGGTCGCGCGAGATAACTGAGCACAACTTAAAAAAAGCATACATTTTTTTAAAATTATTTTTCAAATTTAATTATTTTGCTTAATTTTAGGATGCTTGCAGTTTAGGAAATGCAAAAATAGGTGACTGGTATATAACCTAAAACTGGAACGAGTAAGTCCTCTTGGTTGGTCTCTTGCCGGGGAATCAAAGATTGGTTTAACAAAATGACAGATTTCGACAAGTGACTGTATATGTACACATATATATATATATATATATGTTACGTATGTAGGTATGTATGTTATGCTTCCTTCACAAGTAGATTTTTGTAAAGAAAGGATATTATTATCGCTAATGACGAAAATAATCTTCTCTTTGACAATATTTTCCAACATTTTCGGAACTGACAAAAGGAAGCTTTCCGTTTGGTATGAAGAGGACCAGCATCTCGAAGCAAATGACAATTTAACACAAACGTTTGTGATACTTATTGAACGGTCATTTCTTTTCACCAAAAGGAGGCGAGCGTAGTAAAATAACAAAACATTCGACATTTCACTACTGACAGCTCTGCAAGCAAGGGGGCGGCAATAATGATAACAGCAATTAAGTATGACGACCAACGCACAACATTTGCTTGTGTTTTTTTTTTTTTTTTTTTTTTGTTAAGAACATAAGTAATTATTCTAAAGCTTATACTCGAAAAGAATTAAAGAAATATTGGATGGAAAAGATCGACAGTTAATACTGATCTTATTTCACCATTGTATTCAGTCAAGGTCGAGAAAATCGGCATCAAAACATTTGCAAGCGTCTGTCTTGCTCTTACCATAGCAACACATCAATGGATACTTAAGGAATCTATTTCTCCAATTTGCAGTTGTGGACAAAATCTTATGATTTTGAAACCAAGGTTTCTCCCATATTCGGACACTCGTTTTGTGAGCATCTAACCCCGTGGACAGAACATATTTATTCATTTATTTATTTCTATTTACTTACACATGAAAGTCAACCAAGACAAATTAAGAGTGGAATTCAATTGACACTTGGAAGTAAATCTTGTGGTAATTAATATTAAAAACTGGTATAAAGTTTATAAGTAAAGTAAAGAAAAAAAAAAGTAGTTATAATAATAACGAAATAATAATTGATGAATAAATAAATAAGATGTAGAAAAAAGAGACACAACTAGCACAGAGGCGCACCCACAACCAGTACACAGAGAAATTGCAAGTGAACTCCTAAGTCAACGCAAATATGCGAAGCTTGGCACCCGACACCGTAATCAACATCAGTTAACTGCCGAATCATAATGAGATATTAAGATTAAAAGTTGGTTTAAATACGACATAGGCAAATCGCGCGTATTGAGCAAAGTTGTTTTGATAGACTTTAAAGAATCCGATGTTGAGATTAAATAATGATTGAATGTAGCGATTATTGATGTTATCAATAAAATATTTGAATTTATTAAAGCGACTAATAATCAACTCTGCTCAAGCTTTAAGAGAGCTTGCAGTCTTGATTGTTAGTGTTTATGCTACTTTTTAATACTCTACAGTATTTACGGTACAAGAGCATATTAATTTTGTGCTGGTGTATGCAACGCTCAGAAGGATTTGAAATAGACGCAACATTTATTATACCGATCGAAACAGCAAGTGATTCCGCTTGTTGGTCCGTCGGTCCACCTTATTTTGTTGTGTCCAATTTCTAGAAAACAAAGTTGTTTTCATGCAGGTTTATTTTATCAAATGTGTGATTTTCATAACAGCGTGCACATATACATATATATATACGCATTAGAACTATTGATGAAGCATTGGTGTCCAATCTCACTGAAGTTCCCTTGCTTTGTTGGACAACAAACAAGTAGGCGATAATCACGAAAAAATATTCTGAAATTTCCGTGTGTTACATAATAGACAAAGCAAAACTCTCTATGCATACATCATCATATCTTAAAATGCTTTAAAATGTTAATGAATTCAAAGCGAAAATCAAGCAAATTTGCCAAACCACTGGGCAATGATGAACGTATGTGAAATATCTACACACGTAATCACTGCTGCGATTGCTTAAAGCTATGATTTAATTGATATCGGTAGTCAGCTCATATTCTCCGCAAACAGTTTACAACAATTCACTGCAATGGGCATCTATCGCATGGGCATTTGCCGCTGAACTATGCGTAGACGTAATTGATTGTTATTTTATGATAATACTTTCGTTGTCTGTGCGGCTAGAATGATCGCAATTAATATAATAGTGTTTCAGACATTCCTTCACGAAAAGCCACAACTCAATTTCAAGGCATGCACCCACGTAACTCCATACGAATACTCCGTTGTGAATATGTGCAGATCTAAGTGCGTAATTGAAGAAAGATAAGATTTCAGACATTTGCTGTGCCGTTATTAATACTGTAACAAAGCCCAAGTCAAGCGACTGCATCTGACCGCTGCTACCACATCATATATCATACAAGTAAATACATGTATATATGCATGTATATCTGTAATTATTTGTTCGCTTACAATTAAATAAATGAATTCCATGTGTCTCGTCGCTTTGAATACTTTGTGATAACGTTTTTTCTTGCATATTTATTTACTATTTGTATACATTCTATTTATTGCAATGCATATGTGTACATATATCCATATATATGGGAAGTAAATGGAAAAGACAAAGAGAGAGAGAGAGAGAGAGAGAGAGAGAGAAAGAGTTAATGTTTACAATAAAGTTAAACTTTTCATTGAGTGTGCAAAGTATACACACAACAAGAAAAGCTATCTGAACTAAGAAATCTACAATTCATACTTGTATGTATGCATAAGGAATTTATTCATACGTATCTAAGTGTTTACATGTTCACATATGTACGTACACGCATTCTCCATTGTATATACGTATATTGTATTTTATTCTTTCGCCAATCTATCGTTATGTTCTGCTTACACTTTGCAAAGTGGCGTTGACTCGTGACACTTGTCTTTCTACATAACAACGTTATCTTTGTAAATATTTTCAAATTAAAAAAAAAAAAAATAAAAAATATGAAAAGATTTTATATTCACTTATTGTATTGTTGATTAGTGTTGTTGTTGTTGTTGTTGTTGTAGTTTTATGCACCGTATGCAATGTTCTTTTTGGTTTATTCCATCTTTCTTTCTTTCTTGCATGTGAGAGATGGAAAAGTGTCAAATCAATTAAGAGTCATAAAAATTATTAAACTATTTAAAAAATTTCTCTATTTATTGTATCTACTATGCTTCTATAAATTTCCTCATCAACATCAACATCAACATCAACATCACTTGTTATGTTTTAAGTTTTGCTATCGTTTCCGTTTACATGCATTTCGACTAATTTTTAACAAATTAGAAAAATAATAGAAATTTTATTATGACATTTCCGTGTCGTTATAAGAGAGAGACAGAGAGAGAGAGAGAGAAAAAAAAGAGTATTTTTTATAGTGAATGTAAGAAAGATACGAATTTTTTATGCATTACATTGTCATAAGGAATACAATAAACATTGATTGAGTTGACTAAAAACTCCAAAGTTGCCTTAAGTAGTAACAATGGTATAGTGGACCACGGTCCACCATTAAATACCCCACACCTCAATTATTCATAAAGCGAGTTTTCAAAATGAGGCGTCACGTGGGAAGTAGTCGAAAAAGTGATCCGATCTGAACTATTTTCAAAAATGTTCATCTCTGGGCCAAAACAACCAACAAACAGGTAACAAATTTCACAACGCAAAGCAACAAGAGGGACAGATGCACAGGTATTTTTAAGCCGATTTAGAAAATGATTCTCAACCTATCAGTATCACAGTATTAAACCTTTCTGGGTGTGGCATACATCTTAATATACCCTTGTGTACTAAACGGTATAGGATATAAAAAGTGGTCTTTGAGTTTTTCTTCTTCAGATGAAAGGGAAAGCTGCATAATAATGCTATTCGAGGAGGTTCTTAGCCATATATATAAATATTAAAAAAAAAAATTGGTATGGAAAAATATTAAAAAATGGCAACAACATAGCAATTTTTTGAAGAGATCTCTGGCTCAAGTCCAAATTAGAATTAAGAAAAAGTCTTCAGCAGGAAAAAAAGGCTCTCCTTTATTAATAAAAAATGATTAGATTAACTTGTCGAAAATATTCTGCAGAATGCCAACAAAAATTCTATTCCTCCAAAAATTCTATTCCTCCTTTGGAGGCAAAATTCTATTCCTCTTTTGGAGGAAAAATTCTATTCCTCCAAAAATTCTATACCAACAAAATATTATATATACATATTATATATTATATATATATGATATAATTGGAGGAATAGAATTTTTGGAGGAATGGAATTTTTGTTGGTATAGAATTTTTGGAGGAATAGAATTCTGCGTCTGCGTCATTCTGTGAAGAAAGGAAAAAATGCAAGTTGTTTGAGTTATGCTTTGCGCCCTTTTCAAAAATTGAGTTTTGAGATAAACGCATTTAAAGTTTCAAGTCCCCGTATATTACTATACAGTTTTGCCACGCCCATAACTTTCTGCTTATCTCATTTTTGACTAATTAAGAGGTCATTTAAGCCAATAAAAAAAATAATAAATAGTGACAGTGGTTCTTACCCTTTAAGAAGATGGGAAAGAAGTCGTATTCATTATGAGCGATTTCCAAGTTCAATGTAAGAGAAACATCTTATACTTAATCATCACGGATATTGCAATATTTTAAAATATATTCGAACGTAGTTAGGAAAATTATCGAAAGCCCACACCACATACAACTTTGTTACTTAACTTAATCTCTGCGAATAAATTTTGCGTAAACATTTTAGATTCTCTTGAACACATAATACCTAGACTACGCAATGCATTGCAGACGGCCTGTACGCGCGAACACACTACTGAGATATCCAGAAAACAATTCTCATTAATTTCAAGTGTAAACAACTAGAAAACCGGAATATTGTTATGCTACGCTACGCATCGTCTAATGCACAAAAATAAACGCACATAAGCTAATTTTCACTCTAACGCACCGCACACTTTCACTCTTTTGCTTGCAAAAGTATTAGAAAAGACAAAAACAAAAACAAAAACAAAAAATACAAAACATTTAAACTATTTTGTAATGTTTATGTTATACTATGTTTTTGACGTTTGCTCTTTGCGTTTGCGATCTAATTTTATTTTGAATTTCCCCAAAGGTTAATGAATTACATTTCAACTCAATTATAAAACACAAGTTTTTTGTTTTCTCGTCTTCGATTTCAAATGGACTTCCGTCTGCCGTTTACGTAATGGGTTAAAAGTACAATTTACACAGAAATACACATGAGCAGCAACAACAGCCATGTAGGCGTTTGTTGAGGTCTTTTACCTTCTTGATCAATAGCACGATCAATAACAAAGCACTTTAACTTTCATTGTCAATCCAAAAATACATATAATGCCTTACAAAGAGTCTCGCTGTCAACTTTGACATGTGTGTTTAAAATATTTATTATATTAATTTAGTCACTTTTCCTCTCTTTCCTCTCGTACGTTTCTTTTTTTTTCTCGAAAGTCAATGAATCTTTTCTATGATTCATTATCGTTTCACGGATTTATTATCATTTTTCTGACACTTTTCAACGCCAATATATGTCAAATAAATAAAAACGATATTCACTATATGGGCAGAATCTTGAAGAGCTTTTTCCTGCAGGTAAAGCAAAGTAAAATTTATTTAATTTCTTTTAATGATGGGATGAGATATCGATTTCCAATTTTCTTTAATTTAAAAGTCTTGTCAATGATTGCGTACCTTAAGTGGGAGTCTCAGAGAAAGCCTGAGAAAAACGTTTCTCTATCGCTTTAAAGATTTCACATTAGACGGCAGATCGTTAGATGGCTGTCAGATAGCGAATATGAATATTGATATATTAGCAGTATCCGGAGTTTCTTTCGTCCCCCTTTTCCACATCACATTTTGGGGGAATCGCTTAATACTTGTTAACTCCATACGATCAAAGAACCCATTTGTGAAAGGCATCATTTCTCATGACCTTTGAAGCATATTAGATTATTAAAAATAACGTTTGTTGGTTGAAAGGCAAAAAAAAGATTTGAGTGTGTGTATGTGTGCGTGTTTAGGTGTTCGTGTATATATATACATATATACATATATGTGTGTGTGTGTGTGTGTGAATAAGAAGTCCCATAAACCATTCCACAATAAAAAACAAATAAGAAAATTATATTGGGCTTTGGCCGAAACTCCTATATCTGCTACGCTTAATTTACAAAAAGGCTCGAAGAAAATGAAATTCTCTACTCTATACTCAGTACTTTATAATAATACTCTATACTCTGTACTTTATAATAATACTCTATACTCTGTACTTTATAATAATACTCTATACTCTGTACTTTATAATAATACTCTATACTCTATAATACTCAATGACACTCCACAATATGACTCCACACAATGGGTGAACTTAGCAGGTTTCTTCCATTTTTCAATAGGCGTCGTAGGATCATCCATAGATTTGTATTCCATGAATATTCGTGGAAATGTTTATCGTTGCCATAGGCTTTGTTTTTGAAAGCAGAATTCAATTTATGTTGTAGTACAGGTATGTCCTTTGAGCAATGGAGGGCTTTTTCCATACCAAACTGTCTATTTTCGTCATAAACTACTAACAATTTGATTTTGTTGTCCTATAAGAAACCAAATATGTGAATATATAGAGCATAAGTACAGACTATCATAATCCAAACTTAGCCCATTAAATATATATGGCACAACTTAAACCAAGTTCTACTATAATGTATTAAAAATTTGCCCTCTTTGTCCTTTATAGAGTTACGGTTCTTAGGCAGATTTCATACGATTATACGATATGGGCTTCAAACACTTGCCTATCTGAGACAAATTGTTTACACCGATATGCTATTGTGTTACTCGTCAATTTTTGCCAAAGAATTTTGAAATCGCAATTTTCCTTTATACATTGCTTGCACTACAAGGTTATATTCAGTTAGTGCGAATACATGCAACATCCGGAAGAGCTGAACCTATTAAAATGGTCCGATCCAATTCATTTTCAATAGGGTTTGTTCTTTAGCCAAAGCGATGTG
This sequence comes from Glossina pallidipes, assembly GCA_000688715.1. Lineage (NCBI taxonomy): Eukaryota > Metazoa > Arthropoda > Insecta > Diptera > Glossinidae > Glossina > Glossina pallidipes. The sequence goes on along the minus strand of KK499862.1, from coordinate 934,604 downwards.
TGGCTTCATCAGTCTTTTGACTCTTTGAATACTACACATATCAGTTAAGCTACTTCTGAAATGACTTTCACACATTCACTTATCAACATTCAACTTAACAAATTTATTCTCCGTGTTTTAATTTAGATTTAATCCCTCATGTTTCGTGCTATCACGTTCAGTTTTAAACTTGATTTAAGCTATTGATTCGTATTCATTCTGATGAGTTCCAGCGAAAATAGGGACATTACTAAACCGAGTCAACATAAGGTTGTCTTCTGGTAGTAAGTTTAAAAACTTTTATTATAACCTTTTATTTAATTTATAGATAAGGTCTTAATACACCCCATTTGAAAGCAATTTGCCGTCAAAATGAAGTACTGCTTCTACTGTTCAAAAACGGAAGGCAGTACGGTAGAAAATTTAAAATTGTCAAGGTCTAAATAAGAAATACTACTTCAGTAAATGCGGTTTTTTCTAAACGTGCTGAGCTTCTAGCTGTACGCAGCCAGTCACATAAAAGTCACTGGGACAAAATTTATTGTCCATCTTTTAGTTCACTCAAATGAAAGCTTATGCGAAAATAAAAATTTCTTCTATATAATTGAGCTCTCCCTCTCCCTCTCTCTCTCTTCTGTAAATTTGAAATGTAAGATATATAATATATTTGTCTGACTTAAACATAAAAGATTTATATAAACCAAAAAAAAAAAAAAAAGAAGAAAAAAAGATTACCATAGATATTATGGAGCGAAGTGATTACATCAGTAGCATTTCAGTCGAATTATGCGCATACTGTTGTCACAACCTCTTGTGTACACGATAGTTATATGTCTTATATCTGTGTACATTAGCTATGGCCTTACGGCTTTAGTTATAACTAAAAATGAAAATGAAATCTTTCCCGTTTTAAAGTTCGACCTTTCTTTGAAAGAGAAGCAAAGTGTAGACCAACGATGCACCTACTTTATTGAGGCGGTTAAATGTGAGGCTCCTAAACGATTACAGTGTAATTGGATAAGTTTTAAAAAATTGGAAGAAACTTGTGAGTACATTGTACAATAACTTCCGATTTATTCTGTATTCACGAAAAATGAGGTAAAATCATGACACATTCATAACTTGAAAGAAATAATATATTGAAACAACATTGATATAACAAAAGTAAGTATTTTAAGTTCTCCTAGGTATTCTATATATATCTAATACACTTACATACATTGTACGAAAAGTGACGTGGGGTATAATGGAAAACTTGGAGATTTGTTTTCAAAGACATTTTTTCTTTCCATAAAGTAAATAAATACCGTTGACGCCACATGACAGGTGCAAAAATTAGAAAAATGCGAAATATTTTACAAGTATTTTTATGGACAACATTGTGTTTACACTTTTGAAATGAAGCTTCTCGCATATCTATTTCGTTTTGTGCGTTCACTTATACTCACTGTACTGTGGGACTTCCTCGTTTCATTGTTGAAACAGCCGCACCACTTGACGGTTATTATTGTTTTGTTATTATTTGTTGATTGACACCGCCTCAAAGGCGGCTAAGGTTCATCAGAGCTCTTGGTTTTTAGAAGCCTGCGGACTGTTGCCTAATTAAAAAATCCACATCTAAGAATCTCTACGGGATGAACTTAACTTTCGTATAGCATACCAATCTTCACATCCTAGATCGATGTAATCATATCTGTTCGATAAACAGACAAATACTTAAATGCTCTCACGAACTTAGCGGCATCCTTAAATTGTTTTCTCATTTCGACCTTGGTTCGCTTAATTGCGATGTCAAGCCAGTTTTGCTTGCTTTTCTAATTTCCTTTTGTTTTCTATCACACATTTTATTTGATTTTCATCAGAAATTTAAGCAACTTCCAACTCGTGACAATTCCGCACAAAAACGTTAAAAATTTTATAAACAAACGTAATCGCTTCTGGCTTTATATGGCAGAGACGTTAATACATTATAAATAAATACACATGAAGTCTCAATTGTAGTACAGTTGTATGTTGGATACGTTTTACATTTAAAATTTATTGCTGACCATAACAGTAAGTGATTTCAAGTTAATGACAATCGGACATATCTAAAACTTGTCACAAGTTTTACAATTATTTTGTTGTGTTTTTATTTCGCTCATTAAATTTTATTTTAATTATTTTAATTAAAAAAACAAAATAATTAAATTTGCGGTGTTACGATGTGAATCTACTTCATATAAAAAAGAGCTACACAAGCATCTAACAAGAGACGAACGTTGTACAATCGGAGGAATTTTTTCCGAAGGTATTTTTCAAATAACTTTTAATTATTAGTACAATTTTGATTTTTGAATTGAAGGATCAGTCTCCATAGGTCTCCTTCCGGTTCAATTTGCGGTAGATTTTTTGATTTTTCAAATCGCGTACAATTGTGAAAATTTCTCTTTTTATGGAAGGTAAAGAGCGATAGGAAATTTCAAACGTCTTGTTATTGCAATTGGGAGGAATGGATGTTTGCCTTAATATTGGATAGACATTTTCACAAAGGTAGTTGCAAAGCTCGCAGCAATGAAAAGATTGCAATAAAAGTTGGACGAGAACTACGAAAAGTGCATTTTTATTTAGATTAACGCAAGTACAGCTAGTCCCATATACTTTGTACATATGATCGTAAATGGAATTTCTTTGTTTTGAAGAAAATCTTTTTCTGGGTAGGAACTATCTGTGCCACCGAATATTCTAACTGTTAGCTTAAGGAATGAATGAGAATACTTCCATTCCAAAAAGCTTCCAATCCAGTTTTTATCACTTACTTGCACTTCACTTACACTTACTTACTTATCACTTACAAAACGTTCACGTTTTGTCATCACATTGCGAACGAAACATTGTTAGAGCATCTTTGTATTGCTACATAATTGCTCTTGATTTGGCAAGACATATATAATTGTTGGATCCTCTTAAGCGTCTTAATGACGGTAAATCTTAATTACTGGTCTGTGTTCTCTTTCGAAATTCTCTATGAAGAACGCTTTCATACTCTACCCGCTGTTAGTGTTGTTCCTCGAAATAAAATAATGAACAATATTCTGCTCACATTGTATTTCTTTCGCACGACCTCTATGCAAAAAAACATTTATTATTAACACCTTCCCAAAATTTGCTAAATGTATTTTGCAATTTCATATCAATGCAATAAAACGATAAACAATATCAACTCGTTTGCATATCGACATACTCGCAATGAAAAAAAAGAAGAAATTTTATTACAAATCTACAGACTATGTAGAAATATACACATACGTCGAAGTCATTGGTTTCATAACAACTTTATTGAAGAGAATTAAATAACGCCATATTAAATAATAGTTGCTGCGATATCGAAGAAGATGTTGTGTTTACAATCGAAGCTAATAAAAAGTGACTAATAAAACTGACTTTCCGATTTCTATAACAACTTGCTGAGTGTTGAGGTCACTTGCTGACTTTCTAAATTTGCATTAATAAACATTGTCTTGTTGACCATCGAACTTTTCTGGCAACTGCATGCACAGTCTTCATCTAACATGCTCGACAAAAGTGTAGTGATTACGTCCATACGGTTGATGTGCTGATAAATAGCGAATAGTAGGCGAAAAATTTTCATCATAACCAATCAATCTTCTTTTGAGGATATCCTTTAATGACCAGACTTGTGCTCGACCTTCCAGCTTTTCTCTTCGAATCATATTCTAGCTTAACACAGCACTTGCTGGAATGATTTCTGCATAAAAATATCAATCGTTTGACAAAAAATTGTTTACTGACAACGTTGAACCAATGATCTTTTCAGACATGGTTACATTGTCGACAATCCAAATACTGCGGATTACGTTTGAGTTTGAATATAATTATAGTTTGCAAATTACAGCAAAAGCTTCACTTTTCAATCGGTGTTTATTTCTTAGCAGCATTCAATTCACTTGCTCAACATTGACATCTGTCGCAGAAATCATCGGTTCTCATTATCATCAGCAGCCCAATCAAGATTGTTGTGCCATTCGGCATATGACTTCATTTCAAGTTCGGACAGTCTTATGCAGCATTATCTCGATGAAGTTCACGAATTCTTCCATTGGTTGTCAGGCTCTCATTCACCTTGAAGGCAATTACCAGGTCCTTCTTTGTTTTCCGATTTGCCGTAGATTTGAATAGAAAATTTTTTGATTTTTGAAAAAAAATTTATCCTCCTGAACCTTTCGACAAGTAGCGTGAGGGCACCCTATACTCACCCCGTTTTGCGATGTTTATTGTAAAGAGAATGAAAAAGGCTTTTACACATCTGAGAGTATCTTCGGTTGTTGATTAGTTGAATAAAAGAAGAGGAATGACAGAGTAGTTCACAGTAATCACATAAAAGGAAAAGTACGTAGACTTACACCTCCTACCGTAACAGCGCAGACAAACTTTCCGTTTCCCCATTGATTGTGCTTTTAAATTCGCATCATTTGTGCAAAAACGTGGAATTAGATAAAGGCATTTGTCTAAAAAGTTTTCTGAAAATTAAATTCTGTGTGGGCAAAAGCACTCTAAAGATTATTTTACAGGATGAAAAGAAAGGTTTTTTCTACAGCCAAACAGATACGTTTGCCATCCTCTTGCAATACATATCGAACAATGCTGAAATTTTTTGCTTTCTTTAACTGTCTAACGATGAAGAAAACTTTGCGATAAGTTCACTTACGTAAGTTATAACGTTCCAGAAAGGGTAATTGGTAAACATTTTTCTCTACCTATCGTTGGGAATAGGCTTGAAATTCTTTTTTGATTATGAAAAAAACGAAAGGAAAAAAACACAAGAAATTTGTATTCGACTATGATCGAATCTTTTATACCATCACAGTTATCCTAATAAAGACTAAAAAAAAGAAAAGATTATTTTTCATGCTCTATAATATTGGATTGAGTGCCGTGTGTAGTTTTTGAGTAACGAGCACAAAATGTCTCAACACGCGGTTTCTGACCGGTTTGAGTCGTTTGCAAACTATTTTGCATATTTGTATGTGATATCTTCATTTTTGAGAACGGAACAGTAGAACAGACTTATAAGTGGACAGGTGAACAGATGGACATGCTCAATTAGGTTCCGAATTTTCCAACGGTCAAGAACGTATATATTTTGTTCTTTTTTTGAAGCTTTCTTCTGCACGTTGATGTAATACACTATATTTTGGGTAGACGTGACTGATGTTTTTCTATCTCATACAGGCGCCGCAGGACCATCCATACATTATATTCCATGAATACACGTGGAAATATTTATCCACGCATCTGTAACATTTTTAGTTTCCGAAAGCTGAGTTTCGCTCAATTTACGTTTTATAGCAGGCCCTCGAGCCATGCGGGCAGTCGGCACGCAAGAATTTCTAACACTTTTATCAGCTTTGACGTCGAAATCTTCAGTTTTGTGGCCCGAGGAATGTATACACATTACGCGAACAGACAGACGTACATGACTAGGCCGATAAATAATATAATACTAATCATAAAATAGCGGGTGTATGAAGCTTTCTTCTGGGTGTTCCAAACGGTTTGAGAAAATGAATATACTCCTTATGCCTCAGTGATGACTACAATAAGAAGTCTATTGCAAAAAAAGCAATTAAACGGAAGTGTGTGTGGAAAAAATGAACTTTGATTGTTTTTTACTTTCTAGAGAAGAATTCGCTGAAATTGAGAAAAGCAAAGTAAACATTTTGAATTTATAAAATGGAAAATTTTGAGTAGCTATAGTCGCTCACAAGAGGAACATTTCTTCTTATTAAAGTATATTTGGTGAGGCGTTTAAAACCAAATGATAGATGGTGGAGAGTTTAAAGTGGTGTGCGGGCATCCTTTACATTTATAGATGAATTTGATTATATAATAAAATATTAATCTTTAAGATACAACTTTGTATTCGTTCTTCCTCTTCTTCTGTGACTCAGAAATTCAACAACAGATGACTTGCTGAGTTGAGTAAAACTTTATACTCCTTGATTAACATTCAATCAATTGTATCTTATCCTCTCACTGTTTATTCGTGAAAGCGATTGCTTTTCACTATCACATTAAACGTGAAAGTGAAAACTATATAAACTTTCTGTAGGCGCAGGAGATGGTAAGTGGAATAACGGGGATCAAGACAATCATCGTTGTCAAGCTTGAAAATGTCAAATGGTAGGCATTCTCCACCAGCACTCCTACGCCATGCTGCCTGTGTAAGTATTTTCATCCCATGGTTATAAGCAACAAAAAAAGGATTCCATTGTACATATTTTTTGTTATTGTTGTTGTGGGTGACATTCATACAAATGCAATTTCATGAGAGAGAAGCAGCCTTTTGACTTTTTCGTAGGCAGTAGAGTTTAAATTTTAAATATTCAAACTGAAATACATCACCAGTCAGTTAGGTCAGGATGCAAATGCAAATAGTTTTTTATTTAATGAAATTTTGTAAATTGAAATTCAACCAAATCACATACCACGTAAAAGGACACAGACAGCCATGCCTGTTTTATTTTTCAGTTACTTTGACTAAAAGTTTCCTAATGTGTTTGTTCGCAATAAATTTTTTGTACGTTACGTTCGAATCCGATGAGTAAACAACGGAAGTATTAATCTTTTAATTTGTGTAAATATTTATAAAGAATTATTTCATCGAATTCTTAAAACTTTAAAGCCGTAATAAAATGAATTATGTTACATTTCAGAATTGTTTCGCTCCCTTTCTCTCACTTTTATTTATCTCTCTATCTCGTCTTTCTCTTTCCGTTTTTTGATATATTTTTATATCGTAAGGGTATAATCATTTTATAGTCGATTGTTTTTTAAAGCATCATTGTCATCATGAGGAGCATCAACATTATTAACACATCATCTGATAAATACGTTTTTGTTGCGTTATACATAGCCTTATACCAAACGTAAGAATGTCAATGTCGAATACACAAGAAAGTGTTATAAAACAATTTAAGATTCTTTGTTGTAATGGCACGCAAATAAAAAATGAAAGAAACCATATGTGAAAGACGAGGCAAAAAAAGCAATAACAATGAAATAATAAAGAAAAAACGATAAAAACCAGATTTTGACACTTGTTTATATAGGTCAGGTATACTATTATAATGTAAATATGTATTACGTATAATAAATAATTTCGATATGAAGTAAACAGAACTAAAGGAGAAGAAGAAGAAGAAGAAGAAGAACAAGTTTGCATAACATCTTTCTATGCTGAAGTCATTATGATAAGAAAGTCTACACCAGTTTAAGGGGCGGAATTTGGTAAATGACGTCATTTATATTATATACATACATAAATTGCTACCGATTGAACATGTAGGATGCAAGAAAGGGTTGAAAACTGTTTACTAAAAGGGTCTAGGGCGCAGTATGTTGTCCACCACTTCCTGTGCTTCGTTTATTTATGTGCCAGTTGCCTTAGCTGAAAACCGAAAACTATATGAGAAGTTTGAATAGCTCCAAAAGCTATTTCTCGTTAAGTCTTCCCCTCATATATATGTATGCGTGTATGTTTAATTTTTAGATTTTTGAAAGCTTGAAAAATACATTGACGGACAGACAGACAAGCTTTGATCGATCCAGAAAATGATTTTGAATCGATCCATATAGTAAAAGGTAGGTCTAGCAGTTACATATACACACAGTTACACAAAAGCGAAGCACAATAAACAGATAAATAAGTTTAGTTTAGTTTAATAATACCAACACCATAGCTATTGCATGCTTCAATCGTATGTACTTCTCGCTCTAATCAGCTCCTCAAATCCTAATCCTTTGATTTTCGCTTGAACTTTGAATTTGCATTTCCAAAATAATTGTTTTACTTTACTTGCAGTTTACATTAACATTAAAAAAAATTTGTAAATTTGGGTATTAGTCATGATAACGAAATTAGAGCTTTTCACAAAATAAATATCGTTATACAACGATGTGTCTCGTAGTCTCACAATCAGAGGGGAATTCCGTATTTTGGTTGGGAAAGGTCCACCCTAGGAGAAAAGCTCTTTGGAAGTTGTAAAACTAAATTACAAGGAAGCGTGAATCTTATTACATTTAAGACGGTTCATATCCCCTCAGTTCAAGCGATTGACTACATCCCCGAATTGCAGCAAAAAAATATGTCTTCAAATTTAACTTAGCCAAGTAAGATTTGCATACACGAATACATAATTATAATGTCCCTCTATGGTAGAGCACGCTTCTGGCAAAAGCGAATATGAAACACTCCAGCTTTTATCTTTGTAAGATGGGTGAACAGCATATGTTTCCTGTATGTCATTGCTGTTCTGCATCCAAACTCAAATTGCACTCTTGAAATAATTTGGCTAAACACTCTGGCTTGCAATAAGCTGAATACAAGAGCGCCCCGGCGATGTACTGTATAGAGCTGATTAGAACCGAACGATTATGTACTTATTCTGTTTTAATCTTTTTCAAATCCACTTGAATCGACTTAAAACTTTGGTCATCTGCAATACGAGTTTCTTAGTATAACGTCGTACATTAGAATCAAGTAACACCTACTAAAGGCACCCTTGGCCTTTATAAGTATATCTGGCGTCATAAGCATATGTGTATACAAACTGAGATAAAAAACATATGTTTTTGGAATGAAAGATCTTAGATAGTGGTGGCCATACATACACACACAATAATTTATGTTCACATGGGCAACAATATTGTTCTGCCCTGCTACAATAATATCGATATTGTATGTTGTTGTTGTTGTTGTTGTTGTTGTTCTTATTGTAAGTATGTTTATTATCTGTACAGAGTTCGTAAATCTTACCCTTTTAGCATCCATGGGAAGAGAGATGTCGACGTTTATGTTTTGCTTGTAAAATTTTTTTGTTATTATTTTGAGTATACGGGTGTACGTGTTTGAAATCATTAAGAACCCCGTCACAAAATTGTTGATTTGTTTCGTTGTTGTACACTGCGGCAAATCAACAACAAATTAGGCTAAATTAATGGGCTTTGTTATGCTGTACTTCGATAAGAGTAAACAAGCAATCCGCTTCTCCCCCTCCTATAAAATATGACGCGTTCGAAAGAGAATGAAATACTGCATACGTGAGTGAACGAGCCCGTGGGGAAACTACAATGGCATACAATTTTTGATACTTCAGAAAATTTAAATAATATTATCCTTATTCAGCGGTAGGAAAGGGTAAGCAATGACTTAGGAAACAAGATAAAAGTGTGTACTTTTCGAAATTTCCTTATTTCGCTTCTATGGTGAAAATAAGCTTAGAATTAATAATGCGTGCTCCCTATTGATTCTGAATATTTCCAATTTATTATCTTTTCTTCAGAAAGCTCACTTAATATTATGGATATTTAGGTGCAGCCACCTACAGTCGTATCTCGAAATTAATCAGGAAGGAAACTTTTTAATTGATAGATGCTTCGCTTGAAGGTAATATGCTTAGCGGTTGAGCTTTAGTCGTTAGTTTGGAGTAACAACGCAAAGGAAATGGGTTTAAAAAAAATCATTCTATTGCACATTCCAATAAAACCTATAGGGCAATTCTACCTATATGACGCCATAAGCGAACTCTTGCTGTAACGCGAAATACTCCAAACACAACACATCCAACAGGAGAAAGCTTTATGTTTTACAATTTTATGGGATGGACATACAATTGCCAAGATTTTGTTTGTGTTACCAAAATCTATAGATCAGCGTAGAAAATTTTGGAAGTTATCGTGATGTTTTTAATAATTGGACTTAGGTTTTAATGTCATGATCGTGACTGCAGTAATTAGGGAAAGTAGCAGGCATTTAAATGGTGATCCAGAGGAAGTAAAGTTTAGATTATACTTCTGTAAGTCACTTATGCAGATTACAAACACATATATACAGTTCGTATACACACAATTATATGTGTTTAGGCGTTGCAACAGTATGTCGCTTACCGCGGTACCTTTCCGAATACATGAAATCCGGTGTTATCGCTCTCTTTCTCCCTTTAATATAATTATCAATGCAAAATATTTATGAAGTTCGTGCGTGTGGAACGACGCAATATTTCTCAAAATTACATTTTCAGATTTCGTGCTATGATAACAAGTATTATGAAAACGCTTTTTTTCATTGAGTCCAAATTGTACCTGGAAACGCAAGCAATCATTCTAATCAAATAACACATTCTTCATCAGTAATCGAGAAGCAAGATTGTTTATATATGATTTACTATAGAAATATCATACTTTTCGAACATTCTTTTGTTTTTAATTTGATCAATCATTGAGGAGATGTCCCCTATTAGTGTAATACGGTGACGGTCAGAAAGATGTGAGGAAAAAGCGAGAGCTAGAGGAAACGCGGCCTAGTGGGTGTACGCCCAATCGGTAATTGTTTTGCTTTTAGTGACAGAGCAATCAGTGTAGCTACGACTAAAGAAATCTCTACCTCACTTAAGACGTGAAACCACGAACACTGACTTCATCATCTAGTGTCTATGCTATCTATGGGCACTCACGTGTCTAATAGTAGAGGTTCCCCCATAATGCCAAAGAATATTTCGGCCCTCGAAGCCATGTTCATTATGGTTCATTGAAAATCTCTTTGCTCTAAAAATTGCTTCTTTCCAGAGTTGGGCTGTGGAAGAGAGTAACGAAGAGCAGCGTATTTATTACAAACCGTAAAAATTAATTAAGTTTCAAGCCTTTTCTATTACTCACTTTTAACAACGAATAGTTCTTACCAATTTTTTCTTAGTCATTTTGAAAATGGGCCTTAAGTCAGATCTTACTCAAATTAAAGCAAATAACTGTTTTATCTTTTAAGCCATTGAAATTTGCTCTTTTCATATCCGTCACCAAAACTTACGTATTTTGTCAAAAAGTTGTCAATACTTAAAAGAAATTCTCAGAAAAATTTTTGAATTGATTTAGGCCGATTTGCGTTCCTCTGTCTGTTCGTCTGCTCATAGGTCTATGATAAACTTACTTTGGATATAAAGCTTAAGAAATCGGTTTCGACTTGGAAATATTGGAATTTCTTGCAACTACAACAAATGAAACAGAATGTGTTTCCACGCACGTTCTTTGATGATAAAAAGGGGGAGAACTGCCACGCTCCTCCATTACTATAAAAATATCAAAATTTCATATTCTTTGAGTTTCTTTTTTAGCGATAAAATTTTTGGGTAAAAAAGTTTCATTTATAGCCGAATATAATTTTTTTACTTGTTAAAGTTTTCCTTAATTTTCCTTAAGTTTCCTTACGTCTTTCAGTTCCTTACGCTACTATCAAGAACATGCATAATGTAAAAGATATGAATGGGTAACTTTTGCTCGTTTTAAGCGGAATTGCAAACTTAGATAATTCAAACTTTTAGCAAAGTCTGCATAAACACTGAAATATTTAATATTGTTATTCAACTTATGTGTAGATATGGATTTGTTTATTTATGTATTTATTTGTTTAGGTATACATGATATTTAGTAACAATAAAGAATCGGCCAAAAAAAGTAGAATCTTAAAAATAAATCTTTAACTAAACAATAGACACTTGACTTTTACAAACTATAAAATATTAAGAAGCAACAAAAAGATCAAAATACGTGCACGTATAAGCAGAGAAGAAAAAAAAAAGAAAACCAGATGCATGTATATTTCCAACATACAGGCACATTCGTGATATTCTTGGCAGGTATAGTAGCGCGCTCAACATCGATGCAAATACGCAAAAGCTTGGCAATCGATAATAATGAGCAGATTTATTGTAGTTTGCCAATCTTTAAAGAATTAATCTGAATTTGTATACGACATTGGCCCAAAACTATATCTGTATTGTAAGTTTTAACAAAGTATCGTTTCCAGAAGAACATTGAAGGAAGAGAGAGAGAGAGAGAGAGAAAGAGAGAGAATTAATTGTACGTTGAGGCTAAAGGTAGAAATTAGCTTTCATAAGATGGCAGGGAGATTAACGAACCGCATCCCCAATTCTTGAGGGCGCAAAGCTAGAATTTCTCCTCAGTTGATTCTATAGAATTAACATAACTTCTGTGGGAATAAGTTGGCACGGCCAAGGCATGTTGACGGGTCGCTTGAAGCTTATGTATACTGTATAATATATTACGTATGACTTTTTGTAATGCCGTGCTTTCTGCACCACTACCTTTGTTTATGGAGAACCTAATGTGCAGATTAAAACGTGGTCTTTGTTCGAATCAATGGCCGAGTTTATGTTTTTCAATTCTTGTAAATCAATCAAATACTCAGTAAGAAATGAATTGCTCCTTGAGAAAGACAACTTCGTGCATTTTTTTAAGTATAAGGTCATGAAATTAAGTAAGCATCACGTTAACCAAGTTATCTGCATTAGATTGAAGGAGATGCGAGTACATGCGATAAATATACTTTTTAATGCAATAAGCGAATCACTAAATTGATTTGCATTATCGACACTGACGAAGCAGTGAAATGAAAGTAGCTGCAAAACTTCTTAGAGTATTCAGACCGCTACACTGACCGCTAAGCAAGCGTCAATAGCTTGAATAATGTATACTATGTAACACCTTACTCAATATATTCGTAGCATGACTAACAAATGTGGGATGTCAAAATTTGATGACATTCGGTCCTTTACCATACAAGTTGTTATGGATTCGTTAATAACGGCCATGTGCATCGAACTTATTGAGTGAAGTGCTACTTATATGTTTCCCGATTGTTAAAAACCGTTCTGAACCGTTTGCCGATCTTAACAAACGCTTAGAATAACAATAATTAGAAACGAACCATTACCCTTACCCTCATTTCCCCAAGTATTTAAATCTTTTAAGGTTTATTTCACACTTCTATTCTGTGCTTCGCTGGTTTGTGTCTGCGTTCGTAGTAGTAGTAAGGGTTCATGTACATGTTGTTTGAAATTTTTTTATGATCGCGGTATCATTTATAGCACGAAAATATATGAATATAATCTAGTTCTACTAATAATTTAAGAATATGTTTACTTGTGCGCGTGTAAACATACAAGCAAAACCGCACCAACGTTTTGGATATGCATGCTTCGGTGATTGTTTGGCCGGTCAATTCCTATGTATTCGTACATCGCTATACATTTACCGTTTGCTTATATTGTGTTATTGTGTTTTATTTAAAATCTATTAAATTTTTTGTTGTTTTTTTTTTTTGTTCTTATATACACACATGGTAAGCAAGCTGTTGTGGTTGTTGTTGGAAAAATTCGCACGCGATTTCAGTTTTCTGGACAGCCAGAGAAGTACATCTAAATAAACATAAAATTGTTAGGCGTTCGCATCCACTGTGTTTATTACAGAAAATTTTTACCATTTTTTGCCTAAACATATTCATTACGTCGTTATGTGCATTTACACGTAAACTACAAAAACAATTTCACATTTCACTGAAATGAGTTCATAAACTATATAAATTTCACTTCCGACTTAACAAAGTATAAAAATTGCGATGAAAGAAACGCTTTTCAGAAGCAGGAGAATTATGCTCAAATACTTACTTATTATACTTTTAGTTATATTATGTTATGTTCTACTGGGTATGTACATATGAAACCCGAATCTTTTTTTTTTTCTGTAGAGAATGCATGTTACTTCTATGGCCCATCGCTAGCCATGTATCTCTCGCGCCTGTGTGACAATTTTGTGAATGCTACGCCAAGAAACTCTGGCCTCTTTTGAGGCAAATCAATCATCAAGATATTTTCGTTTAACTTTGTAAGAGATGACGCTTTGTTTTACAAGTGCGTATCCCGTGGAAGAATTCAAGTTTGGTAAGTAAGTCGCATGAGCTAGCAGTTCCCAGGTGAGTGCTTCACAATATATCGCCAATCGCTCTTGCTGTATGGATAGACGGACAAATATGAGATAAAAAAGAAACCATGTGTTGGCTTTTTTGATATTTTTGATAGTTTGTTAAAAAGCAAACGGGTCAAATCGATTAATTGCTCTTGGTGGTTAGTGAGTACCAACCGTGTCATCAGATTTTAATGCCTCATAACCCACGCTCTTCTAGTCCCACCAAGCACAAAATAACGTATTCTCATCAAAGCGATTTAGAAACTGATAATTTCAGATAAGTGTGGCTTCTATGCGCGCTTTCGGTTTCATATTTATATACCTAGTAGGAATAGCTTATGTAGCGGGGCTAAATGCAAAGGTATTTATGTTATTTTATGGTTATAGAATCGCTCATTACGTTTGCAGAGGTGATATTCGCTACTGACGTATAAGGTTTGTCGGACATTTATCTCGTCTTTGTGGCCTAAATCGAATGAAAACAAATGACATACAAATGAGACCAGTATGTGAGGAATATTCAAGTCGACGAATCTTGCCGTTACCAGCATTTCAGTTCAGTCAGTTCAGAGCTTTCGAAAATTGGTAAAAATGTATTGCCAAAAGTATTCTCGATAGGTAAGTCAGTTCATAGGTCCTTCGATTAATATCTTCCACATCATATGCTACGACCCTTCGCCAGGTTCATATCAACTGTTCAATAACGTTTTGTTCTTGGGATTTCCTGTACTCGTGTGCGGAATTACTTGATAATTGATCAAAAGCCAAGATTCTACTAAGCCTTAAGGTATTTCACATTTATTGTAATTTTATTGCGTAGATGAAAAATGGAAACAAATTGAGTGAAGTGACCTTAGCATTGGTTAAATGGAAATAATACATCATTAAGAAATAAATGTGACAAAACCATTTCCGCCACCATGTACACGGCAGCAAGGAACAGTCCCATAAAACTTATATGTTGGGATTGGTCCCTTAAGCCAGAAACGGGAATAGTAGTTAAACTGAGCTGCCATTTTCAGATGAAATAAATTGAATATTTTTATTAAACGAAAGCGTCTGTATACTTTGGTTTCACTCGAATTTTAAAGGTTAATCTAAAGAAAAATATTAGGCCTTTGCACATTCACCTAATAGACTATCAGTTAATTTAGAAAAATGGCTGAGAATTGGTCCATGGTTAAAAGCAATTCAAGTATTCGAAATTCGTCACATTCAATAAATAGTAACATGTGTAACGACGAGTATAACTCGTCGCTAAGGGGGGAAAGGGTTCATATTGCACTTTAGTTTTTCGTCTGCCCTTTCTTTACATGTCATGTCGACCATTCTTTCGCATTATAGTAAGATAGTTACTTCTAATCTTTTCGAATGGTAGGAGAAACGGCATTTACGCTCATTCGCTATAGTTTGAGAAGGAAAAAAATATTTTGGAAATCTATTGTGAATATTAAAACCAGAAATATTGTTTTCGCCAATTCAAACTCACAGTAAACGCAATAAACGAACTAAATTTTATATTTAGCGCAATGTTATGACGTGAAGCGTGACGGTCAATGACTGTATGATTGAAATAAAAAAGTGCAAAAAATTGCTTGAAACTAAGAAAAACAAAATTACTATTTATTTTAAAAAGCCGGTAAAAATTTATGTACTACCAGAGTGGTGCTGATGGCCGCACGATAATGAAAAATATATGAAAGAAACGCAATAAACGTCGCGAAGCTGGTTTATGTTGAAAAACCCGTAGTAATAAATTAATATGTACTTGCAACGCAATGTAAATAATAATAAAATAGTTTAAATGACAATACGTACTGATAATCGTGATGTTAATAAATTGTATGCCTGCCTACCCGTCGAATACGTTGGCAGCAATCAAAACAAATCAAAGTGCGAGACAAATACTGTAAAAGTGTTAGAGCTAACTTAAATGAAAACTAGTGAGTAATTCTGCAACAGGTAAGAGCTTAGTTAGCTTCGCTTGTTATAATAGGTGTTTTCACGCTCCCTACCAATTGACTCGTCTGCTTAGTTGTCCGCCCGCTTTTTTGTACATTATTAGTTGTTTTTTTTGCATCGGCAATAGAAGAATTATTATTTAACTGTTGCATGTTATTGCTTCTTTGCCGGTATATGGCAGTGATATATTTCATGTTTGTTTCACATTTCATTTATGACTAACTATGGTTTTTCTATTTCATTATTAAGTCGCACGCACTTATGTGCTTTATCTGTATCGTTCAGTTGGTTTCGTTGTTTTGATTATAATAAGCCAAGAGCTTTATTTAGTTTTCTTTTCTTGTGTTGTTTTAAAGTAACTTTTTGTATACCATGCACTATATCTGGTACAGGGGTATATTAAATTTGGGTGTACGCAACAGCCAGAAGAACTTGGGATAGACTCATTTCTTATTATACCGATTTGATTCAGAATTCTTTCCTAATTGGATTTAACATTGTCTGTCCGTCCGTCCGTCCGTTTGTCCATCTGTCACTTTGCGCGTTTGTCTGTTTGACTTTCTCATCGTTCAGCCTACAGGCGACAATTTTTAAAACATTTTGGTCAAACATGATACAATGGCGTACTTTGCCGTAAGGACTAACGATAGTGAAAATGATTCCGATCGGACTACTTTTTCGGTCAATTCCCGTATAACATTCTATATTGAATATATGTAGGATGGTGTAGCGTATTTAATGTTGGGCCGTGACCTACTATAGGATTCGTGCTTATTTTTATAAACAAATGTGAATGTGGGAATATTTATAACTTTTCCCGTAAAGTTTTTTTATATTTTTATTGCTGAACTTACTGCTCTAACGCCCCCGGCATTAATACACTTATCAAACAAAAAATTGTGTGTCTGTTCTTCATTTCCTGAGAGTGAAATTTTTACCACAGTCTTCAATTAAATAATTAAACAGAATTTTCTTCATCATCATCATCATCATCATCTATGTAAACAGCAATAACAACAACGGCCGCAGCAATATTTTATATTAACGCAATTTTTGTTTCTCTTCATTAATAATTGTGTGTCATCACTCTTCCATATACATGCGCATGTCTTTATTTTCATTACACATAAGTAACATACAAAAGAAAAATTAAAAACAAAAAAAGAAACAATTAATTTATTTAAAATTCTCGGAAGTTCTCTTTGCTGGCCTTTGTTCTTCTTATTCATCAACATTCGCAAATTTTTGTCTGAAGAAAATTTATCAAACAATTCACCGAAATGCGAAAACTCATGAAATTCGAAATTCGATGAGAGTTTCCATGAGTATGTCTATTGGTGCATTTGCAGAAGACTTAGAATAACTAGAAAAATGATTAATGAGGTAATGGGGACTAGAGATAATTAAATTGGTATTGATTTTTCGTAACTTCAAAGGCACATAAAATGTAATATAAAAGTTTTATTATTTAATTTGTAAATTGATTAGTCATAGTTTTTAACTGGTTTGTTAATTATTTTATTGAAAATATAAATAGAGTAATACAGACTAAGCCAATAATTGCATATGGACTTGATAAATCCCATCCAATTAGTTGTCGCTAAAGCAGTCCCCAAGTTTAATATGAAGAATTGAATATTTCTGTCAACAAAGTAAAATCATTTCAATATTTCATATCATGCTACAAATGCATTTGCATTCTATCACTCTAACTACGAGTGTTCTAAGTAAACAGTGGATGCGTTGAGCAATGAGCAAGACGTCTAATGATTTAGTTGAAATTACATAAAAACGCTAACGACTTTAAAATAAAAGTTGGTATTGCAATGCTGCAGAATAACTCCCTTCGCAATTAACTAACATGCAATCTTCGACTCTTCTTTTCCGCTGGAATATATGCAGTTTGTGTTACTTTTTCGTAACGTTGAAGAACGCTAAACTGAAACATTGTAGGGAGTAGCGTGACCGCGGTAATCACCTGAAGCACATCATTTCCATGCCTAAATTTTCAATCAATACACATACGATGCACGACTGGACTTTTTGGAACACCTACTATGTTTGCCAGCTGCCATACTTACACTCGAATGGCCGTCTACTAGAATTTGTGGATTTTGTTCATCATTCCTGACGTAGTCATCTTATCTGGTCGACGAGTATGATGTACATCTTGCTTATGGGTACAGCATAATTGTTGATCGTAAGTTAGATGAGTTCTCAAGGCTTAAGCTAATTCAAATAATTTTTTATTGTCTAAAGTGAAGATAATTTGCTCTCTTAAATATAATTTTTACTTAGAATATAGATTACATGAATCCATATGTGAAGGAAGACTGTAAAGTGATATATGATATATGCGCTTTTTTATTGTTTTCCTTATGAGAGTTTATAGGACAATAACTCTATCCCGCTCTATAACGAAATTAGGTGAAGAGTAATCAGGTCTTTTAATTTTGCAAAGTTTGGTCCACGTCAGGTCAGGTTTTGGGCTTATATACTCATTGCCGGCAATCGGAAGCATCTACTACTTCGTTATATTTTACAACAATTATTTGTTCAAATCCGGTCCTGGAACTGACCTTAATTTCACTGTCCGCGATTGATTTCCAAATTTAAAGAAAAATAAGTGATCGCAAACCACTTTATGTCAAGCAAAAACATACCAATTTTTTTAAAGGGTTCGAACTATACAGAAATCTGGTTTGTGGTGTACAGCACCTATTATCAGTTGGCCGTTTCTAGCCAATCATTTCGTTTTCTGATCTGCATGTCCACTACATCGCCAAGACATATAGTTTTGCGTAAAGACAGTAGGGAGTTGTATCTTAATTCTATTTGATTACAACTCTGAGAGCCATGGGAATCATTAACCAGTCGTTGTTTTTGTTTATAATTCACTTTCATTCATTTATCCAAACAACTTATATATGAACATTATACGCAAGCCATGTGGGCGTTGATCTCGAATTATGTAAAAAAGAAAAGCTTTGGAAAGATAAGAAATAATGTGTTTGTTGATGAGAGTTCTGCATAAGCTTTGGTTGAGTTTGTAGCTCGTAATGAAGTTATCAAAAGTAATAATGCGGCCATTGTTCAACGCAGATCTTCGTCTTCTAAATTTTCACCTGGACTTCCTGTCGAAGGTGCGGACGTCTTTTCTGACTGCGGGACAGTGACGTGCATCTTGGTCTAACAACAAACTTATTTAAGAAGAATGATTTTTAATGTCATGACTCACACTAACTTTTCAAATATATTTTTTAATATTAACAGTTTATTGAAAGTAAACTACAAGAAGAAAAAAAAAATTCTGAAAAACAGAGTGAAATAATCAAAGTATGTAAATTCAAAGTTCAAACGGATCTCAAGGGCAGAGTTAGGGTTGAACAAAAGGAAAAGCGAAACAAACTATATTAAGGGACATGATTTATTATCGAAAACGGATCATCAATTTGTTAAGTAAATCCTCTGCTCTGCGGTTATTGCAAACGTTGAAATTGAAATTTCCGATGTCTCGTGAGTTGATTTGAAAAGTAATTATAGTAAATGTTTGTTAAATGCTGTAAAATTAAATAATTTATTATGTGTTGTATATATTGTTGCCACTACCTTCGTTTGCTTGCTAGATCGAGTAAATAAGATTGCAAATGCAGCTATTTGACATGACACATAAGCATTTTTCAAATATACACATCTGCTATAACTTTAAACCATCGAGAAACATTTGCATTTAACATCGCACATGAGACCGCAAATAGTAGTTTTTTCATATACTCGCTCGTATTTCATTTTGCGAGCACAACATTATGCAGAATACATAATATTAGCCTGGTCCCACAATGTCAGATCAAACGTTAGGGTGAAGAAGGTTGTACAGCAAGAGTAGCAGAAAAGTGAAGCAAACACAAAAGTGTAGCGTGAACACTGATAGCTATTGTTAAAGAATACAAAGTAGTAGCTTTGAAGTCCCGGAAAGATTGCCGAAGTTTATTCTTATTAAAGATAAAATAATTTATTTTTTAGAATGTGTTTTTAACATGACCAATAACTCAGGGGATGTCCTCCATATGTGTAAGACGCAAAAGGAACAGAGATAGGAAGACACAGCAGTTTAGAGGATGGGTGTACAATCGCCAAGTATTATGCGTTTTTATCGACCCAGCAATCACTACATCTCCGATGGATGCTCTTCGCTGCGGGAAATGAACATTTCTGAATATGGCCATAAACACTTTGCTCTGTCCCGGTGACTATCGCTATTACAATTTTAGTTCACCCAGAAATTTTAATCTTGTTGTTTAAAGTTCACCTAAAACAAATCAACGACCGAATGACTGAATGAGGTTCATATGTTTTAGGGAGCAGCAACCTTAAGAAACTTTTGATAAAGTAGCAATCACCTGTACCTTGAAAGCGTAAAGCATTTGTGTCAACTAATTTCAAGCAAATGACGAGCAAATACATTTACTACCTTATTAAAGTTGCTTTAATTTTCGTTTTCCTCAAAATCCGGAAATAATGCGGAATATATATTCAACAAGGCTTCTTTCTAGCATAATGTAATCAACGGTCGGTCGCAAACTAATATATATTTTATAATATTTTTGATTACTTGAGATTAGTTGCTTTATTTATATCGGTAAGTAAGCCGAATATCTGGGTTATATTTGTACACAGTTGCACATGCAGTGTGTTATAATTTACCGCCTTCGTCGTTATTTACATCATCGTTTTTAAGGGCAAAATATTTGGTGCAAAACAAAACTACTACTGCAGTAATATGCTTGTAAGCCAATGGAACCTGTTTTAAATTTATCCACACATTCTAAACGCTGTGCAGGTGAAAATCATAATAACACACATATCTAAGCGTGCGTGTGTGCGCAGGAATATATGACCATATGTTTATATGTATTTGTTGGTGGCACTTTGCCATACAGACAGCACTCACTCCAACTAAAAGCAGCGATGCTGTTTAAAAGGGGGAGAAATAAAAACAGAGAATGAAACAAAAACGAAACCTTGAACTTTAGGCAATAAAAATAAAGAAAATAGCCTCGCTAGGGGATACTTTATGCTTTACCAAAGCACAAACGCCACCAGTACCATGAGCATCGATGTGCTAGTATGAGTTTCAGTTGAATAGGCTGAAAAGTCAACATTTCGTCCCTGTTTATATATCCATCTGAGAATTTTATACATGCACATGTGTTTAACCGCAATTGTTTACATGCATACACATGTGCACTTGAAAGGCAGCATATGTGCTAAGAGTTCAGTTGACAATCCTGTTAAGGGGTAAAGCAATGTTTCAATCCAAGGATTCTAATGAAAAACTCTGGCCATGCGAAAGCACTGACAGTAAATATCTTAAAAAGTTGTCATAAATGCAGACATGAAGATACGAGAAAACCGAAATTAGAACAACAACACACTTTGTTTTATGCGACTTTGTTTTGTTGTTGATTGATTCCATTCAATCCAGTCGGATGTTATTAAAACGTTAAGATGTTCTTTCTTTTTTAATTGCTGACAGCATTTTCTTACCTTTAAAAACTTTGGTTTCTATTCACTTCACGTCCATAGTTTATAGA
The DNA here is from genome assembly GCA_000688715.1 of Glossina pallidipes. Lineage (NCBI taxonomy): Eukaryota > Metazoa > Arthropoda > Insecta > Diptera > Glossinidae > Glossina > Glossina pallidipes. The sequence continues at coordinate 913,251 of KK499862.1, read as the reverse complement.
AATTTAACAAATATATACATACATATATATATGTACTGACCTTTTTCATTTATCGCAAAAATTTCAAAGTTCACAACATAAACTGACATTTGAAGTCGCGAACATATTGTCGTGTGCATGTATATAGCACACACCTTCATCTTAAACCTTCATTTTGTTATAAGCTCTGTGCAGCCAAGTCAACTGGAATGTTTGCTTTGTTTTTTCTTACTTCTGTTGAACGCTACGTCATATCATTGTCTTCGTTATCATCCTCAAAATTGATGAACTTTAGCGACGACAATGTCAGTGAAAATGAAGGAAACAAAAAAACGGAAAATTGTTAGTAAAAAACCACTGAGTTACATTTTTAAGGCGAGCAAGAAATGATTACCTGCGACAGATATAATTTCTTAGTGAATGAGCGATGACATGCCTTTCTTCTCTTTTCAAAACAAATTTTAGGATTTCAATGTTGTTTTAAAAAAATTCGTTCTAAGAAGTACTAATGTAAGGCTTCAAGTAATTTTGACGTTTAAGCTATAGAATATTATATAACCTAAAAAACTAAGCTTGTGGATTCGAAAAGATTCGACTGCAGATCACTCATTGTGCAATTATCTGCATCTCCTTTAAAAGGACCATAATTAAGGACACGGCATGTGAGTGATAAATGCAAAGATTTTGATAATTTTCGTTCTTTTCATACTCAACACCTATTATGACATAAAGGTGCATTAAGTTTGTCCGGATATAGGCAGCACTCAGAAGAACGTGAGACAGACCCGGATCTGGTTGATCCAGAACCAATTTCGAAAACGAATTGAGTTTGTCTGTCCATGTGTCCGTCTTGTTTCTGTGATCAACCTACAGAAATTTGAATGAAATTTGGCACAGTGACGTGTTTTGGCCTAAGGGCGAACCCTATTGCAAATGCTTTAGATCGGCCCACTTTTACAGTCTCTTCCTATATAACGACTCAGTTTAAAAAGCCATTATATGAATACCGGTGTGGTGGTATAAGGTATTATAGTACTCTTGCCGGTTTTTTCAAAACATTTTTCTGACGATAATTTACCCAGTTTAAAATTATTTGAGATTATATTATAATACAATTAATTTATATTTACATTTTGTAACGTATTTGCTGTCATAAGTCATGTGTACGGGTAGATTATGTTTTCCACGCATTTTCGGCACTTAAGGTCGGTTTTTGTTTAGTATATTTCCAGCAAAAACAAATTAGACTATAAAAGTATCAAATGCTAAGTTGGTTACAGTACGACAGTAGATATAAATCACTAAATTTGACAAGTTTAGGTTGATCGAAGAAATGACAACCGTTTGCTTCAAATTATTTGCTCATTGCTTTTATATTACACAGAAATATTTAGGTAAACAGTAAGGTACGCAAGATAATGTAGTTTTAATGAATTATTTATAAGAGAGCTATTGTTTTACGAGTGATGGGGCTGGTGAAGCGATCATGTGGAAATTCAACGTCGGCCACATCGGAAGCAACAACACTAGGTCAAAAGAAGGCAACCCAACATCCTAATGATGGAGGCATCAGCGCTTTCAGAAAAGTGTGGCCCAATCAATCCGTCGTCTCGAAAACGCCAGTAGACTTGTCACATGTTATAGTTGGATCGACTATTTCTCTTGAGTTTTCGCATAAATCTAGACAGTATTCCGATGCGTTGCACGAGAACATATCGATCGGTAACTCAAAATGTCCTAGTTTTTACTTTTAAACGGCAATGACAGTTCTGCCTGAACTATTTAAAAATGCCGCGAAATGTAGTCTGACAACTTGCGTTTTCCTTTTTAATAAAAGTTGAATCTAAAAGAACATTTTATATTCTATGTAGATCTGTACCTACCTGGGTGGTCGAGCAGGCAAAGGATCTCTACCCACAACTCGATCGTCGTGCGTTCAAAGCGCAAGTGTGGATGCGTTTTCAATAAAACCTATAGGCGTAGATACTAGTGCTTTAAGAAGTTAGTCTTAGAATTTATTTCTTTAGCTAAATAATAATAATAATACTAGAACCTAGATACTAATTATTCCCGAAATGATTCTAATACACGCGGATCGTACTTGAAGACTACCCGTTCCAAGTGGACACATTCAATTTGGTTATTTCAAATATCTAAGGTTTTTGTAGGACCTAAACGTAAGTGTTCCGTCATATTTCAAGCATAAGTTTTTTGGAATTAGTTTCTATGCGACCATATTCTGAGATACGAAAGTGGTAAGTCACTTAGAGAAAAAAGCAGTCTGTCGACGTAAATAATACAAGAAGAGATAATCAGAAAATCAATAAAACCATGATTTATTGATAAGCGATGTCAACGCATTGTAACAGAATGGAAGACATAAACTTTATTAAATTGAAAGCCAGTCGCATACAAGAAAATTGAAACGAGATATATACACATGACTTCATATGTTCATTTTTCGCAGATTTATAAAAATGAAATCAATGAACTGAGAGAATGATTGACACTCACTCTTATATTGAAATTTGGAAAATTAATAAAAGGTTCGTCGCTTATTTGCTTTTATTCAATTTTTTATGAATCGGAGAATCCATTATATTTAATATTTTATTGGTCTATTAAAAATTGTAATAGTCCGCGTGACTGCTTGAAAGCTGACGGTTCAACTTAGTTGCACTTATGCATATGGATGACAATTTGAACCACCACAGAATGCTGGTATAGTAAGCTCCTGCTTAAAATGCAACTCTATACCGTCTCGATTGGCATAAAGAATGAAACTCTTATTAATATGCATATGTTGGCTTGGGCTATAAAACATTTTAGCCCTTTATGTACAGTGTTTATCGCTTAGTGAAACTACGAACAGCAGTTGCACATATTGAGAAAATATTACTTATTAAGTTGAGATAAAAGGTAAATTCGTGAGAATTAGCATGCATATGGAAGTTGTCAATATAGAAGACAATAACATGCACAAAAATATTACTTTCAAGTGGAGAGTACTGTTGTTGTCTATAATATGTAATATTATCACTTAAGTATTTTAAAAGCTGCTACTTGTGTGTGGCATTCGCTTGGTTAAAATCTCTGTTCTTTCTTCGCTTAATTGCCTTTATGTCTGTTTTTTGCTTGCCTTTCTGATAATTCTTCTGCTTCTCGTTAAAGATATGATTTGCTTTCTTTGCATTAACTGGCATTTTATAGCGTCAACGCATACAACTCATCAAAATCATCAACAGCAACAGCAGCAACAGCAGCAGCAGAAACAGCAACAGCAACAACTGAATGAATGCAGTCAACCAAACCCTTAACCGCTCATCCACAATCGTTTCATTCAACGTTCGTTATCATCCAGCATGAAGTACATGCATACACACAGCTTACTTTATTTGTGTGCTGAGTGTGTTTTCATGTATGCCATGTGACGTAGTATCGAGTTAAAGTTGAGATTTTCTGAGCAAGTTTCTTGTCTTTAATACGTTTCAGTTGTCATTTTTAATTCTCTTACCCGAAAATTAAATGTTAGATGACACAAGTTTTCGAGATTTAACCTTTTTATTCGAAAGGAAATGTAATTTATGTAATTAAAAAATTTAATTATCTTTTGTACATAAAACTCATTCAGAGGCATTTGTGAATTCAATTTGTTAAAGTTATGAGTTAGAGTACTGAGGAGGAATTTAGATGCAACATATGTTTAGAAACATCTGAAAACGAATAATTCTACCATGGCTTCATTACGCGTTGTTTGGGAAAACTTGGGAGCTTCAACGCATTCAAATTGCTAGTAGCTGTTCTGTGAAATAATTATCTTTAAAAAACTCAGTTTTGCAACAAATAATCGCGTATACCATATTTTTTTTATATTCGCCATCCGTCCCTCCATCCGCATTCCAAAAGCATTTCACGATATGTTGGAAGGACTCTACTGGGCAATTTCAGTCCATGCGGCTTACTCTTCCTGCCCGAGCTCCTCCGATTACCACTTGTTTACCTCGATGGGACACGCACTTGATAAGGGGCGCTTTAAATGTTTCTCACCAAAAGGGGGAGTTTTTTAAAGGCGTGACATCTACAAATTGTCAAACCACTCGGAAGAAGCGAAGGGACCTCGAATACCTCGAATAATATAATTTTTACCATTTCCATGAAATAAACGCGTATTTTTTATATATAAATTCCGGTTACATTTCTATAAATCTGCGTAAATTCTAAGCGTAGGGTGCTCGGTTTTATTTCTGTGTATGTAATTCTTTCCTTGATAATTTTTTTGTCACCAAGCACGTTCCCACGCAGACTGCGTTCATGCTCCACGGCTTTCTGCCGCGACATGAAATAAGAAACGTTGTCCGAAAAGCTCGATATTGATTTGATATTGATGACACTGATAGCTGAGGTATAATAAGTTACTTGGCAAAAAATATTATTCATCCAAATCTTGCACGCTTTCTGTACACATATCACTCTCCTTTCTTTATAATAATAACGTTCGTTTAAAAGTCAAAACTTTCAGTTGTAGTTCGTGTAAACTTGTACTTTTATTCTGAAAATAGAAAAAAACCAGCTGTGTCTGTCCAAAATTACAGAATATAAAGATGCATTCTTCCCTATTTTTTTAAGTTTTTTTTTAGGATAACTGTGATGGGTAGGAAAGATTCGGTCACGAATGAATATTTTCGTACTTGTGTTAATTCCCCCCTATAGCCGTTAATTAGCTGAAAATTGATTTATTTTTCGAACCCCCTCTTGTAATGTTAAGGAATTTGGTGAAAAGGAAACGATTTCAGTTGAATAGAAACAAGATTTAATATATGATAATACTCGAGTCAAGGCAATTGCAGTAAGCTGCTTCCCAAAACCCAGAATATCACTGTTTTTGCATATTCTGAGTTTGGCACCGACAGAATGCGTAGCCTTAGAATTTCCCTTCATACGTACTTTGTCTGCAAAAATATTGAATAAATTTTAATACCTTGTTGGCCCTTGGTTTTGCTTATACCATCATCTGTTGATATTTTAAAAAAATGAGAAATTAGATAATAATTAGATAGTAATAACTAAATTAAATAATCCATTTGAATATTGGCATGCAACTTAGTAGCTCTAGGTATATATTTCACTTTTCACACTCATTTCTTTTGAGGTTAGCTTTAGTGCTTCTCCTCATCTCGAATTCTTGTTATTGTAATATGAAACAAATGCAAAACGTGTGGATTAAAGGAAAATAAAAACAATAAAACTCTTTTAATTTCAATCTTCACCATGTCCACAACTGTTCAGTTCCTCAATACGACAAAAAAGAAGAAAAAAAAACAAATAAATAAATACGTAAAATATATCAAAAATAAACAAAAACAATCAACTTTAACTTGAATTTACACCACAGACAAAAGTGGAGAAGAAGTGAAATAGAAAAAGGAAAAAAAAAAAGTAGAAAAACGACATCAGCAACTATTAAAAAATTCATAAAACGTAGAGAAAGAGGAAAAGTTAAAAAAGAAAAAAAACACAAGAACCTTGCACAAATATAAACACTGACAGTAAACCAAACAAAAATATGCATTTACACATCATTTACATCAAGTAGACTGACAGACAGACAGACAAACGACCAGACGAATGAAGTGAAAAAGAGATAAACGTAAGGACGGACAGATAGACGCACATAAAATCATTAAAACTTATTGCAAAGGCTCTCACACAGAGCATGACTGCTTGCATGTGTAAAGACGTAGCTGCTTGACTACAGCTGGAGATGGTTGGTTGAACCGATAGACTTGCACAGAAACCTCCAACAACATATAAGTTTTATAAATTTTTTTTTATCAGCTTTAAGTTTGTAAGTCTTTATACTGAACATGTAGGCAGCATGTAGGTTGGCCTTACTGAGAGAAAGACGTCTGTGCACAAAAATAAAAACACAAATACAACAAAAAAAAGGCCCAAGAAACGACATTACACGCTGTCAGGGTCTTGATCAGATGGATTTCTGTTTTTCCAAGCACAAATGTGATGAGTACATGTGCATGCGGACACATAGTACGTTTGTTTTTTTAAATTTTTCATTATTCTTTTTTTATGTGCACACAAAATTATAAAGAAAAGATACTAAAACTCTTGAAGGAAGTAAAGAAAACAACAAAAGTTTTTTTTTCTTTTGTTTTCTTAAATCAAAAATTTGGCGTCTTTGAATAAAGAGCGAAGAGCTGGATAAGTTGATTTCTCTTAAATTGGAGACTTGTCGTTTTACTATCAAATATTACGACACTATTGATGAAACATCTACAGATTCCTACTCCTCTGCAAATTCTTCCGATATTTACATAGAAGACAAAGCAAGTCAATTGGAAACATATGAAGAAAGGAAGATTCATTTGCAGTTTCCAAGCATTTAGAATAATATCCTTGAATAGCTGGCCTTTAGGCATTTATCAAATTTATTTCTTTTTAAATAGGTGGTAAGCGAACAACGTTCGATGCAAGTCTCCGTTAGATTATTCAATAATAACAAGAACTTTTTTCTCTGTGTGCAAACGAGAAGAAGAAATGAAAAATATTTATTTTAACATTTAAAATGAGAAAATTGGACAACTTGATGGAAACTTTTGCTGCAGCTCTCTCTTGGCAACAAACATCTCCTCTGTTAGCTTCATGAGTTAGTGGATGTATGAAACAAATAATAAATAAAAAAAGCATTAAATTGATTTTTTTTTGTCGGCATGTATACACATATGTTATCAGCGGCGTATGCACGAGAAATGTATGTAATTCAAATTCACTCGTCAATAAGAAAAACAAAAGCGTAAAATCGTAAAATCATTGAAACTTCATATGATTCTACGAGATTTTATAGGAAAAAAAATGAATAAGAACATCTGCGAATTTTTTGCGATTAGATGCAAAGCATCATAACAGTGAACTTATCAAAAATTAAAATCTGTCAAAAACATATATATTATATAGTATTGTTTTTGAATCTGTTTACTTTATTACCTTAGAGAGTCTGTTAACATTAACATTTTCAATTAGAAACAAGTAAGTTATCGGCTGTGTTGTCAATTCTGCTACTCTTTGAATTTTCTTTTCTGTGTTTGTATTTTCCTTACTCTCTGTGAAAAAGCATAGTGGGATTTTTTTACTCTCTCTTAGCAGTCAGGGGGTTTTTTATCTTTATGGTTTTCTCTCTCTGTGCTGGTCGACTAAGCTGACCATAGGTGCAAGTTTACGCATTTCTTTATCCCGTTCAAGGAGTAACTTGGTACTTTTTTAAAATTATATTTATTTTTCTTTTGCATACATAAAATATTAGTTGGCACACAGTTAAATACACACAATGTAGTTAAATAAAATAGAATTTGGATGGGTTATGGGTATGGATGAAGATAAAGACTAAACCTGCAGAGGATTAAGATAAATACTTATAATGCAATGATTGTTGCTTAATCTGAATATATACAATAGGACATAATACTAAATGCAGCACTAATAGTAGTGGTAATTAGGGAAGAAAAAATCATAAAAACATCCTGAAAAATAATGCAATGGTTGACATCGCGAGTATCAAATATTCGATTTATAATGAAATGAGCTGTATTGAGTGACCGTCCTAATCCCAAGACCAAGAACAATTTCACATTATCGATGTCAAAAAAGTGTGCAAATACGAACCATTTATAATAGTGTTCGCCTTCGGGTCAAAGCGCGTCAGTTTATCAAGTTTCATCAAAATAAATCAAAAAGTGTGGCCTCTAACTTCAGCACAAATTTAACTGGACAGTCATCAGATGTACAGTCAGGCAGTGGAGAGACGGACAGGCAGGCTTAGATCGGTCTAATGGAAAGTGGAGTCTATCTTAAGCCATTCTGCGCATCGCAAAAGTCCGCACCAACTAAATATTCTCTGTACCACAAGTGATGCAGGAAATAATCAAAATTGTAATTAATTCGTTTTCTAAAAGGCCAAGGCAAATTAAGGTTACCTTATATTACATTGTTTTGCTTTTTCATATCTAAATTTTTGCTATATGTACAGGCTATCGGAGATTTCAATAGTATCCCTCAAGCTTTGATGGACTTTAAGAATTCATAGTTCTTTAAGTCGCTTTATGATTTTTCTCCAGTGTTAGGCCTTAAACATAATGATGCGTTATTCCGTTTTTTGGGTTACAAAGTCCTAAACGCTAAACACAAAGACAAACAGCGTTGTCGGTTTGCTTTGGAAGAAAAATTAAGGAAATTCATGCGAATATAAATAGAAACGTATGCGTTGAGAAGCAAAACTAAAGGAATCCACATAAATATAAGCAACGAATATATGAAACACAACAATAAGATAATTAATGTCACAGGAGACTAAATCTTTGATTGATTAATGGAAGGTGGAAAAACGAATCTGGAAGAAGGGGCGTTGAAGCGGACTTCATTGATGCAGTGAAACCAAGTAAAAGAGTAGGTAGAATGCTTTGATCTGGCAAATGTATGTAAAATTGGACATAAGTCGCCTTTATCGCTTGTTTTCCCTTCCTTATAAAGTAATGCAAACTATAAACCTAAATTTTTAAATCGTATAACATAAAAATAAACATAAACTAAACCAATAACTTAAAACAAATACTCTTTATTTCTTCTTCTGCGTTCTTTTCTTTTTGTCTTAATTGTATTCATATGTAAAAGTCTCGTAACAAGTTGGAAAAGTTGAAGTCGCATCCCTAAGATAAGGCTAATCGCATCATTTTGAGGTTTCACGTAGATAGCAATGTAACGAGAATACAAAGGTCCCTATGGTAGACTTTGCTCGTGATAAACGCTGCACTTTAAAAAAAGTTTAGAAAAGCAATCAAAACATACAACAAAGTCGTGTTCATAATTAAAAATACTTTTATTATATAATTAATTTTTTTTTTTAGACACTGTGTTTAACAATTGTTATGACTCATGTACTTCGCTAAGCTTAGTCTTTCATAATTAGATTTAGTCAGTTATTTAAGTGGAAACAAATTAACTAAATTCTGTGAAGACTCAAAATTTCTCTGAAATATTCTCTGTGTGGGTGGGAGGTACCAAAATTAAGTTAGATTTAAGTTATAATAAATAGCAGTAGGTAGCAGTAAGGGAGAATTAAGCAGACAGTGATTAACGACGGGGCATCTCAGCCGAAAACAATTGTCATCACTTGACAGAACTCAAGTTTTTCTAGAAGTCAAAAGAGCAAGTCCCGGACTTGAGGCCCGATTCTTCTTTTTTAGATTTCTATACGGGTTGCATGCTTGTTCGGAGATCATCAGACGTGAACAGGCGCGCCGCGGAATTGTATTTTCTAGTATCTGGTATAATTAAAATGACCAAGTGGTAAGTTCCCTATTTAAATTCTGGCAATATACGCATGGCAAACATTGGCTTATAAATCCTAATTGTCTAAATGTTTGAACTTCCACGGTGCGACCCAGCAAAACGGGGATTATCACGAATAATAATTTAGCATTCGCTTCGTTAGCTGTTGGTTACTCAGCGAAATTATGCATTGAAGTGACTTGCTCTAAATGATCTAATGAAGTCGTTAAATAACTTGTGATTGAATCTAACAACATTTACTTGTTTTACAGTAAGAATACCGGTAGCGAAAAATATAAAAGGAATTCTTGCGAACAATGCATGTTGTGAGGATCAAAGTCATCAAAGTCACACGCTTAGTTTATGAATGTCTTTGTATTGTTTATACGATGGAGCAGCCTAGGAACTTGATGTGGTGAATATGATGATATATAAAGTGGTACCTCCTCCCGTTAGGATTGGCTTTGCCAATCAGGAGAATGGTTGAATGTAGGACCTGAAGTAAGTCGTGATGCAACTTTGCCTTTTCTTGTTCTTACGTTTCCGCAATCTTTCCGCATTTCTATCCATATTGGAGGTGTGGCGCATGTTCCATGCTTGTTATTCAGCATTAGTTCGCCGTTATCCACAACAATTTGGTATCGTGGTAAGATGCGATATAAAATAAAGAAACCGTGTGTAAATAGCCCTTAAAATAATACACGCCTTTTGATCAAATTAGTGAAATAAGTTACTGCGAATTGAAGGGATTGAACTCGGAAAAACTCAGTATTAGCTTAAGGTTTCAATTTCATTTAATGAAAATAAATTATCACATTATCTGAAAGCTAAAGTGAGCTAAATTCCATATCGGCCTTTATAGGTAACAAAACTAATATAATATAACGAACGCCTGGAGCACACCGGCGAGTTCCAGCTATGCGTTAAAAAGAGATTTATAAAAAATTTTTTATACGACACGGAGAGATCAGATTGATTGAATGTTCACTAAGGCAAGCGGTTAATGCTATTCAAGGATATCTTTTTCAGCCTTTAGATTCACTGCCGCAGTCTTACGTTTTCATTTATGAAATGGATGGAAAGTTACCCACAGAAGAGATAAGTTTTTAGTACATTCGTCATTTACATATGAAATATATTGGATTCTTCAGATGTATTCTTATAAGGTTTGCTAGTAGTTTCTTCTTAGAAAAGAAGTTTAAATGTAAGCACATTTGTGTTCGGCTTTACCGAATTAAAATCCACTTAGAGAAGCGGAAAAAGCAAGCAGCAGAAGTAAGACCAGTTGCAGGCAAACTATTCAAATTCTATTTCGAATACAATCCAGTGTGCCAGTGCATATTGAATAGCTTTGCTTGCAAAGTGAACTGGCAGTAAAAAAGCGATAACTTGCAGTGCTTGAGTGAAATAATGGGAAGTATTTTGTTCTCCTTTTAGAAGGACTTGTTTGTGGGAACAAATTAGAGGCTTAGTTGTTTGTGTTTTTTTTGATTTAGACATTGGTGAGAATATTAAAGCTGAATCTCTCCCAGTATTCGTTTCGATGCAAAAATCCATTTACCGACTCTCGCAAACTACACAATTTCCTTTCTAAGTTTGCAGTTCATGTACGTCCCTTGCTTAGCATATGATTTGCGAAAAAACTTCACTGTAGCAAATTTTTATTATCTTTGTCTCTCTTGTTCTATGTCGCCTTCTCTGCTTGAGGCGCTCTTTCATTCGCTTGCTTACTATTTCGTTAATAAACCTTCCTTGTGCTGAGCAGTGTGCGTCTATTTCTATCTTTTGCATTTTTCTTGTCTACCTTTTGCTCGGTTTTCAATACGAAAGTGTGTGATAATAAAAAGCTCTTTGCGCAACGTATCAAATAGGAAAAAAAAATGTTATGCTTCTTGTCCTATTAATGTCCTATTAAGTTGTTACACTTTGCCTTTTATCAATAATACGATATTGATGGTATGTAAGTGCACGCAAGACCATATTTTCATGTTTAAAGCCTACTTTAACCAATAAATGTTGACTTGTTGTTGTTTGTTCTAAAAGATGTTTTATTTCATTACTCGGAAACAGAAATATGTATGAACGAATAATTCTACTATCAAATCTAATGGAACTTTGGATTGATTGAATTACTAAGGCTTACATACGTAAATTAAATGCCTATTAAAGGGCTATAAAAATCTTGACTTTTTGAAAGTTAAATATTTTTTAGATTATCTAATATATGGGATTGGGCATCTCTAGTGTTTTATTTCATCATCAGAAAGTTTTGCTATTCAAAGAGATATATGTATATATATAGACATATTTACATTAATTGAAAAAATCAAATCAGAGTCTGTAGGTTACTTTAAATCTAAGAAAGATTCAAGCCACTTGGGAAAAAATCTTAATGTGGATTCATAAAGGATAAAAAAAAGAAATGTACCGGCAATAATTGGAATATATTTCGCACCTACGAAAACCAAAAATATATTACTCACATTTGCTCGCTATTTTCTTTCGTCGCATTATATGCTTATCTCCAGCTATTAATAAAGCACTCACTTATTTTTAAATACAAAACAATGGAGCATGGAACGCTTCCTCTCTCTCTCTCTCTCTCCATAGATATATATATACGTATGCATATACACCTAGTAGCAACACGAAAAGAGTAAAAGGAACATGGAAACCTTGTTTTCTTCTTTTTTTTTATGAGCCGTTCACACAAACAAAATGTAAGAAAAGATACAAAAACAGAGAGCAACAAAATTGAAAAAGAGAGCTGTAAAATTTGTCATACATATCGCGATGGATTAATCAGATGTACTAAACGTTTGTAATATCGGCAAAAATATTTGTTCATATCTCAACAAAGTGCGTACATTTTTAATTAGCGTACATCATGGATATGAACATCAAAGCTCTGCCACGATGAACAAATTTGATATCTACCTATTTTTAGTGATCATTGTTAGATTAATTTCATATACCTGATAAATCAATAATTTTACTCCCTTCCTTTCAGTTATTTGGCTAAATGCCTTACTTTGATTTGATTCATTTAAGTCTTAAAATGAACTAAGTCGTTCAAGGGCACACCGAGTATTATGAGCAAACAATATATAGGTTAAGTCGAATATGTTCTATGCAATTATCAATCAGATCATGCTAGTTTATATCAGATATGAAATTATGTCTGTATCACATCACCCAATAAATCTCCGGTCTGACTATCCGTTTTTTTGTTTTGTAATTTCGTCGTTCAAAAACAAACTCCTTTGTCGCTTTTCAAAATAGTCGAGACAGTGGATGAATATAATACTAGTCGACTTTTGGCTTTTTGGTCGGTTTGGAGAGCTTTGGCGGAAAACAAACAAACACAATTTGAATTATTTAGTTAAATAGAGAGGAGCCTAATACGTTCAAAACAATTTTGCACAACATGGATTAAAACAATTGCGAACCTGACCGCTATTAAATAAGTATATAAAATTGCGATCCACTCGAGTGATTGCCGATTTGACTTCTGAGGTGCTGTGATGATTCCATGTTTTATGCATTGTTCCGTTTTCTCGTTTGTTGTTGTGGGATAGTATTTAACGGTTCTAAGACATTGTTGCTTTTGGTCACAAGCAAACGCTGCTCCCACATCGAACAGATTTTTCTCATGGACAAACGTTCATGCGATATGGTGGATGACTGCGTTTTGATATCTTCATGATCAGAGCTATGTCAACAAGCTTCATTTTTGGTCTCCCAGAACGATTTCGTGCACTTTTTTTTATTGTCTTGAGTCGAAGAAAAATCGGTGCTCGTACGACTTTGTTTAAAATTAGCGAACCGCCCAGAAATTCGTTTTTTCGACAGTCAAGATCGCCGTCAAATCTTTTAAAATATTGGGAACCAAGCATCTATCAAAAAGGAAGCTTTTAATTAAGATCTCGAAATCCACGAAACTAAGCTATTGCTCCTAACTGCCATGCATAGTTACAGTGCAAACACTGGGAGAATGCAATGTCCAAGTCGAGTTATAGCAATTTCAGGGACCACACGTAACTCCAGAATGTATTTAATGAACAATGATGAAATCTAATAGAACTCCGTCATTCCATTACTAAATCCCTTTTTTATTACCAGCAAAATCATCACAAAGGCGTGTAAATTGATTTTCATTAGATAGACATAGGGTATCCAAAGTTTATCTTTTCTTCGTATTCCATATATCAGAGTATTTATATTATAAAGCTTTTGCTCTCTCTCCCTCTCTTTCTCCCTCTCTCTCTCTCTCACTCTCTCTCTCTCTGTTTGTTGTTTTCTGTCTGTGTAAAAGAGTTACTTGTTGTATACGAATTGAATGCTGGTGGTTTGTGTTTGGCTTTTGTCTGGCTTACATTGCTTGTTGTGATATATGTACGTAAACGTACGCGCGTACATAATTGCTTCTTCGATATATATTATTTCATGCTATGCTGCAGATGGTGTAGATTTCTTGTATTCAGTTCCGGACGTTAAACGCCACTGTGCGGTTGTATTTTCAATACAAGAGTGCGTGATAGCTTCTGTTTTTACACAATTTTTCTTAGTGTTTTTGAGGCAAAGTTTAAAGTGCTGTATATTATTATTAAATTTGCGAATTTTAAAGCGTTGATGTTAGAAAATTAAAAAGAAAAGGAAAAAAACTCCGTATTTAGGCAGTTTAAAGCAGTTTCTTCTTCGTTTTTTTAATTAAAATAAGAAAGTGTTACAAAAATAAATACTTATTTTATTTATTGCAAAGATATAATAAAGATTTTAAAATTTAACAGCAAAAAAAAAAGGAATTTTATTAATGAAATATTTTCTTAAAGTTGTTTAATAAAAGAAATATAAAAGCACTTTAAAAAGTTCTTAAAATATATTAAGAAAAAAAAAATAAATAAAATTTACGTAAATAAATAAAAATAAGAAAAACTCTTCCCTCGTCTACAAAAAATTTTTCCTTAAATACACACCTACATATAGTAAATGTTGTGTATGTGTTAATGATTTTATTTCTATCGTATTGTGGATGTGTGAAATCCATCTCCTTTGACTATAATAAACGTCTGATTTTCATGTGAATGTTTATACCTGGCTGGCTGTACGTTCAGATATCATCCTGATGTAATATGTACATATGTATATATTTGCATATATGTGCATGCATCAATAAAACGAGTGGTTGTAACTTTGCGAGTGTATGCTTTAGTGAGAGAATATAATTTGAAAAACACCACTTTAATAGGAGTTGCAGAGAGAGTAAAAATTACATTGAAATACACGAGCGCATTAGCAGCACCAGCATCAGCATCATATATATCCTTTTACCTACGCTTTGGTAAAGAAGTTATATACATATAAACACAGATACATGCAGATAGATACAGATTTATACAAAAAAAAAAAAAAAGAAAACATATCTACAACAATTTTGTAATAGTGTTGGTAAACGTTGCAATATATAGAATATATATATATATATATATATATATATATTCGTGTATATATATATATTAAAGTGAAAAAAATATAGTTTTACATATTTTTGGAAATAATTTTTAACTGGATTATATCAGAAAATAAAATTTAAAGGATCCTGGGATAAACAGCAAAATCAAAGGACGAGAAAAGGTAATATTATTAAGATTATCTTATAGTAACTAAAACTGTTAGTTATAATAATTGGAGTTTGCATATCTCACATTTCGTCATAGCTACCAACGCAGCATTCAATGCCGCCTTTTGATTTACTATACATATTAGAACTGTAAACATTTTTCAAAAGATTGAAAATATCAGACGATGTAAATGTATATCTGATGTGATTTAAGTTCCGTTTTAACTCTGCGTAAAGAAATCCATCTCTCTTAAACGTCGATGTCGAAGTATTGTCTCAAAAATATTAAAAAAATATTAAAAGAACACATTGCGAAAGGACCTGTTTTTTTAACCCTTACGTACTACATTCAAGGAAGTGTTTTGTTTTATATCCGCTACCGGTAAAACAAAACTTGTCTCTCATGTCCGGTTTGTGATTCATAAATTTTTTTCGTTTTTCTTCATTCAACAATTGAAGTGAAAAGAAACATATACTAATATATAATATATAATAATGTAATTCACACTCTGCCCGGCAAAGGCTCACATGCTCAAAACAAATTTTGGTGTTATAGATCAATCTTTTTGCACTTTCAACTTTAGTTACAGTTCTCTCTCTTCGCTATCCTACCGTATACAGTGTGGTTAACCGTAGCTTTAATTCAATAGAAATAAAAAAAGAAAATTGCTCTTGTCTGAGGTCAAGCAGTGTTAGTGTTAACTTTACATTATTGATATCACTTTTACCCTGAACTTCAATGGACTTTTACAAACACTTTCACTAAATATGCAATGGAAGGCATCTTTAGTCAAATATTTAGGATAGTCTATCCTAATTTCCCCATTTTGAAAACTGGCCCATGAATGAATCGAAAGCAAATTTTGATTTTTCATTTCCAGTTTTACCCAACAGACGCCATATAAGCCAAAAAAAAACCCGCGTGATGATTGTGATAAATAAAAATATAAATGTTTTTTAACGTCTATTAGGGACGAAATATTAAGTTAACTGTGTCGAAAATGTGCATTTAAATTGCATTTCAAAAGCTCAACGGGGGCGAGTATACTCGGCATAGAGTAGACAAAGTGACACAAACATTTTCTAAAATACGTATTCACAATGATAAAATTTTATGGAAAAATCTGGCAAAGACGGATGGACGGATCGCGATATATGTACTTATTATAAGACAAAACGACGAGTATACTCGTTATAATACCCACTTAACTGTTGAAATCTGAAGAAAATTAAAAATTTCATCCAAGGTCCAAGGTGGCAAAGATTGACGCCAGGCGAGATTAGAAGCGAGTCATGTCTACTGAGTTGCTGCAACCTGGCCAGACGATTGTCTGCTTTCTGTAGTGTCAACAACAAATGTGATTAAAGTGCGATTCACAATAGGAAAGTCGCCAGCCTCCCTTGCAATGCCACACCACACATATTCGACTAGGATTTGTATGGTTCTCTGCGGTAGATGATCTTAATGGATACGCTGCCTACTTCTTACTAGAACTGTAGCAGCAGATGTAATCATATTGGTGATGACTCGTAAGATATGAAAGTATTCTTATAAGCTGCTCGTCGTGACATCAATGTTGAATGGAAGCTGAAAAAGCTGAGTATTAGGAGACTTTTAAGCAACCTTTAGCTAGGAAATCTTTCTTGTGCGTTGAATTGACTTGACTTTAGTTGGGTTAAGTGTAGCAAGTGGAATGATAAAAATTATTCATACGCATCTCCCATCTTGCATTTAATATTATTAAGGCAAGAATGACGTATGAAAATTTAGAAGGAATAAGTGAAAGACAGAAGAAAAGAGATTGATTAATAAATATAGTAATTGAAGAAAGAAGGTTTTAAATAATGACTCACCCGCATTAACAGATATGTTTGCCTTAGTGTAAATAAATGTTGATACACGCGAGACATGTATAGGTAAAGAAATTCTCGGAAAATTTTGCTTTACAGGTTTCAAGTAAAAATAAATTGATGAACTTGAATGTAGATCAAATGTTTTTAATTAAATTCCCATTGTCGTTGAGATTTTCTTAGAAAAGAAATTAAAATGGAATAAAATAGAATCATTGAAAACGAATATGAAAAATTACTTACGGCTACATCGATGTATTTTCTTACATCTGTATTAAAGAACTTATTGTAATAATGCACATTACTCTCAACGTTTCAATCAATATATCTTTCCATTCATAAGTATTACTAATAACTTTTGCTTAAAGCAAAATCGTATTTTACTGATGATAATAATAATTACGCTTACTCATACACTCACACATATAAAAGTTAATATTGATTTAAGAAAAAACAAAAGTGAATATAAGTTTTGAATGAAAGGAAACGCAAGCTACAAAGACTTGATCTAACGCTAATGATGGCAGAGATGATCAACTATTGTCTGAGAGCCAGCTCGTATATATCTTGAAACAATGGCATTAAAAATACTATAATTTAAGAAACTGCGATTGATGTGTAATTATGAGACCTTAGCTGAATGTTAATAACACCGATAATGAATAATGCAATCAAAAAAAAAAAAACAAAATGTATATATCCGAATATCGAGTTTGTACAAACTAATCAACTTTCCAATTTTTTTTCAAAATTGAAAGTGTTTTTCTTATTTCTTCCCCTTATTACGCAACAGTGTATTGCTTGAAAGCCCGATAATGAGAAATAATAATCTTTCTACTAATAATAATGGATATAGGGAGACTATATATTCAACGTATCAAACTTCATACACATCTCTTATACGAAATGTACTTATTGTAAATGCTTCGATAAATCAATAGTAATGTGATAGTTAAATAATTAGCAACCTGAACTACAGTTAACATGAAAGCGAATAAAAGCTTTTAAGTCTTACAATTATCAATTAGATTACCTTTCCGGTTATTTTACTTATTCACAGTTTCAATGTTAAGCTAATGACGTGAAAATCACTCTCATCGAGGATGAGTAAGAAATTCATGTGATTTGCAAACAGACAAGAATAAAAAACGGTTTCTAATAAAGTTTATATGTGAGTAACGATTGATTTAGATGAAAATGTACGGAGGGGAGTGTTTAGTTAATTTAACCCTAATCTCATCAGAGTAAGCCTTCGTGCCTCATTAGAACTTTGAACATATATTTTTTGGTTTATTCATATTGTATTTCGAAAATTATTTTTTTTAAACATTAATATTAAAAAAAAAAGAAAATTATAAATTTGGATTTAGTCGCGTGTCAAAGTCTCACAGTCGGAGAGTAATCCCCTGTCTTGGACAGTAACGACCCAAATGAGGACAGAGTTTGGGATAGGATTACTTTGAGGAACTGTGCATACCATTTTAGAGCAGAAACCGCAGTGTAGTCTTTAATAATTTCTTTATACGCAATAAATTGATCCAAACTTTATGCGGACCTTCCTTGACGGGTTTTCTTTTTTTCACATAATTCGAAATCAAAGAATATATGGTTTGTGTAGTATACCGGATATATACTTAAGCTATAAACAAAAGCAATAATATTTTAATTATTGTCAATAATTCTCACAAGTGACAGAATTATAAAAAAAAGAGACAGGATTAGGGTTAAAGAAGTCGTAATTTTACTGTTATTTGCATGCCAATGAAAAAGCACCCTAAACCTGCAACCCGCTAGGTCGCGGCCATTCCTTATCTCTTTCCTCGTCACCGGGTTGCACTTACAGGGGACATCGCCGGAATGGTTTGTTATGTTAAAGAAGAGAAAGAAAGAAGAAAGCATGGACATCCGGACGCGTACACTATGGTTAAGCAAGCTGGAAGTGAAAAAGCAGTCAGCTACGGGAGTGCTAAAAAATGGTTTCCGAGATTTTGTGCATAGATTTTTAGTTTTGAAATAAAAATTCGCATATATCCGTTCGTATCCCGGAAGAGCAACCAAGGAATTAATTCTCAGATGAGGCAGGCAGGTTGTATCACATCACGTGTACTGTGCAGACCTGGCCTATTCCGATCAGATCGATGCAGTGATATTCAGCAGGCCAGAGGTTCACAGAAGTTGAAGATAAGCCGCGCGATAAACGGACAAAGATCATAGCTAATGATGGCGTATATTTCGATTATTAATCCGTCTAATAAGTGTGTTTTAAATAAAGTCGAGTTTTATCCAAAAACGGAACGAATTTATTTGTACACTTATTACATCCTTGTGATACTTGGCAGATTGCAGCTTTAACGAACATCTTATTAGTGACTTTGCTTTAACATTTTATTCGTGACATTATTAAAAAGTCTATAATAATCTTTGCAACAATTTATTTTTCCAACATGTCTTTCATGCCATTATTGATTTGCTTCAATTATTTCTATATAAAGGCAAAAAAAAAAAAAAAAAAACATTGTCAATGTTATCGTATTTAATGAAGTAATTTCTTCTTTTCTCGGGCGTTGCTAGTTCAGCTTCATTAGCTTTCGATACACTAAAGATTCGTATTCAGTCAGTTATGAAATAGGTTTACTTTCAGCGACGTTTCGTTTTAATAAATTATAAAGTCGAGATGTAGAAATAACGATAATTTTTTATCTGCTAATGTGACGTAAGTAAACATTTTATCTTTTGTGTTAGACATTGAATTGCGTGCGGCGAGAGATAGCTTAGTTCTTTTAAACAAATTTAGATTTTATTTAAATCAGCTCAGTTTCCAAAGCTAAAAAGAAGAAAAGAGTTCTACAAGAAACTGTCCAAAAATTCCTTAATTTTTGGCAAACAACACAAATGATTCGTAAGTGAGTAGTAGATATAAATGAACAACATTCTTATTTTGATAATTCAAGACGTTCTATATAAACGTATTAAGGTTACGAAATTTTGTGTACATCCTGAACTACTCAGTGCAGGGGTTATTTTATGTAACTCGTGGGCAATTAGAGGAACCCTACAAATATGTTGTGTTGTTTTTATCACCTTCTCTATGGAATTCGCAAGACGAATGCTATTACATACAGAATTGAAGCGGTTCTGTGTAGAATTGATTTGATTCTATACAGGTTGCGTACATGATGCTAAATGTATGCTTAACAAAAATGAATACCTCTAGGTTACAATCACTTCAAAGTACCCATATTTGATTCGTACCATATATTATCAGTGGAGATATAATAAAAGGAGATATTCAATCTTAGGTTCAATCATGTTGTGATACGTGTTTCATAAAAGGCCTTAACCACAATAGCGCACAGTTGCGCTTGCTTAGAATTGATTTCAATAGGCAAACGATTCCACATTTTTAAAGTGTTCATGAAACATCGTCTTGAAAACGCAAGAAAACTGTGATGCAGAAGCATAAGAAGAACCGAAGTTTGTCATACAATTATCCCGCGATACGGGTACAAATTATCTAATGGATGGTTGGATTTCTAATGTTTAATGTCATTCAAAGTCCTTAAGGAATACAACAATATCCTGCCATGCATGCGTTTGATGTAAATACATCTTTATTTAGTGAACTTGTTTATTTTATATTTTTTTATTGAGGAAAGCAAGATTTTTTTTTTAGTTTACTTTGACTTATTGTTGTGTTGAAATTAAAGAAATCACATATGTTTTACGAAAATGAAGCCAAGTTCGAAAAGCAAACTCTGTCCTCTTTATCCGAATTCTATTTAGAGAGTGCAACAAAAACACCACAATCTACATCGAAAATTGAAAGTGTAAATATGAATTTCTAGCAACTTTTGGAACACACCTTCAATTGTTTACGGAGCTGAACAACTTTCAGATATTAGAAAGTTAAACGACGGGATTAATAGAACCGTTGCAAACATGAGCAAAAGCAAAAGAATGTTTCACCATTTGTCTCGCTTCAAGAGGGCTCTACAAGACACAACATCACTAAACGGGAGGGAAGGAAGCGAACTATTTCGCTTCAATCCCAATTCAAATGCCTGCTCATACTTGTTACTTTGTTAAATGGTTGGTAGTAATTATCTATCTCTTTACGCGCAGTACTAATGCGTTATTATAATCTGTCATTTTCTTGGCATTCGCGTGTGCGCTGCGCATTGCTCTGCCGATTGAATATTTTACATTCTTTACATAAATATGAACAAGTGTAAGCACTACAGCAGACCATGGTCTATCATTGAATACCCTACACTCTACATCCTATAGTTATTTATATAACGACTTTTCGCAATAAGGCCAACAATTGTCAATGGCGTTCATCTTTGAGCCATAACACGCCAGTACAGAATATTTCCGTCAAAATATCTCAAAAGTTGTGGCTTATGAATTGAACATAAAAAACAAGACGGACAGACGGACAGACACACAGACAAACTTAACTCGATTGCAAGAGTCATTTATATAGCCCATCTGAATTTCTTCTGGGTGTGCGTACATTACCGTGCGAACTTAATATACCTTTGTATCACAAGCGGTATAACGTACGAAAACAAGAATTCGTTAAGAAAACTCTGTTATGGCCTCAACTGAGTTCTGATATGTTTATAGTTATCGTGACTATATTTGATAGACAAACTTGAATGGATCTTAAATAAGTTTATGATATGCTGTTTATACTTTTTAGTTTGATAATTGATAGCTTATGCTTTATTTAGTTTTTACTGTTTACTGGAGATACTTAAGATGTTCCGCAAAATAAGAAACACGAAACACGAAACACGAAATAAGATAAAAATTTTATTTCCATACTTTTCAGTTTTATCAAAATCGATGTGGGTTGTTGCAGCAGTGTTTAAGATAATTACTGACATTTATTTTCTGCATTTTCTGTGTTACCACCCACTCCAAAACTTCATCTTGAAACATTTGATTCAAAATATTTAAGCCAAAAAAGAAAGAAAAAAAAAATTGAAGGTTTTTTGGCTGAATTTCAATGTCTTTCTTTTCTCTTTTTCTTTCTCTTACTCTTTAACGAAAAAAAAAACATCGCCAACGTAATTTCTGTTTTAGTTTTTATTTGTTCCTCTTATACACTTAAGTCTACAGAGAAAAGTATATTAAGTTCACCCTACGCACTTTTATATTTACTCAATTGGTTTTTTAATTCAAAATCCAGCCAAGACTAAATAAATTGTAAACATAAGGAATATTCGTTCTTCTGCTTAGAGAGTACCCCTGCATTACCACCTTCTCAATCATTCTCTTTGACTTTGGTTCCAGCCAATTTACTTAATCAAATCATGTTTTTTTTTTTCGTTTTCTTTATACACGCTTCAGTTGATTACGCGAAATCGTATTCATTACAGTTATTATGATCGATTGACTCAAACAAGATCATTGTAAACATTTTGCTAATACTTTGCTCGTTTTTGGTTGTTGGAAGGCATTTGAACGTAGGTTTTCTTGTTTGATAATAAATTTTCCCATCATTGCTAAGCATTGAAAATATCGAATAAAAAAAAGTACTTTCAGTTAGTGCGAATGGCATGAAGGTGTTTAAGTCATATTTACATATAAAAAATGTTGTCGTTAAAATTAATTAATTCATTGCCCCGTCTTTTTTTTTGTGTGTGTAAGCAAAACAAGGTTTTTGTTTGGTTTTGGAATAGTAAGCCGCTGACAATGTCATTTAAATGCATTTTCTGATGATTAATTTTATGTCATGACAGTTGCCATAAAAGAAAAAAAAAGTGGAGAGAAAAATTGCATTAAGCTCGTACCGAATATTCGTATACATCACAGACACTTTCTTCTAGGAATAGAAAACTTAAATGCTTAGGGATTAAAAAGGAAATACTGATTTTGTTAAGACGATTACTATATCTATCCAAGCAGAAGATTAACTTGTATTAATCGATCTTGTTGTGTTCATTCTGTTTTTGGTATCATTCTGTGTAACGATCGAAGCAAGCACCAAACATTTCCACAGGAAAGTTGACTGGTTTCGATGAGAAAGTTACAGCTTCGTATTGATGTCCACCGCAATATGATCTACGGGAAGAAACTTCCCAAGTTTCTGATTAAACTAAGGTTGAAGAAATATTATCAAGACGTTATAGAATAGCGGCAATGTCTGCAATTGATCTTCGAGTATTCTTTGGTCCGGCCTCTCTCCGCTGCAGAAACTCTTTCTTTACAACTCAGTATTAGATACATGTAGGTTAGCCAAAAGGAAACCTCAAATACTCCATAAAGTATATATATTATCTGGATCAGCATGAAATTCTGAATCGATTTGAGGAAGCGCATCTTTCCATGTATGTAATGCCTGTGTGGTATTCTTGAGGCAGTAAAAATGAAAATATTGGCTTTAAAATATTGCATTGGAAAAGGGCCTAATCGGCGAAACGACACGCCTACAGTACAACATCAACTGACAATATCTGCCATTAAAAGCAAAAAAAAAATCGAAATTGAAAATCTCAGCCACGCCTATCCGGTATTATAGAATATTAAAATTTTATTATTTTTTTAAAACGGCTGAAATCTGCAGAAGAAAGCTTCGGTGACTTCGTAAAATGTATATATTATTGATCAGCATCGAACACCGAATTCATCTAGGCATGTCTGCTTTTTTAGCTGTATTTAGCTGTATGGATTTATGAAAAAAATGAATTAATAAATTGCAGCAGAAACAATTTTACAAACCCCCCCATATATTCTGGAGGCGCTCCTGTAGTACTTGCCCAGAAATTGAAATAATCGGTCGAGCCCACACAACATTATAGAGTGACGAAATTTCGCTTATTTCTCAAAACCTTCTTAACACCCAGAAGGTACTTTCAGAGGTTCCATAAAAATTTATATTCTCGACCAGTATCAAATCCGGTAGTGGGTAAAAATGTCCCCCTCTTAGTCTGTCCATATGTTCGCCTGCTCATCTATACAATATTTTTGGCAAACATTCTGCCCACGATTCAAATTTTGCAGAAACATTAAAAGTTCTTGTTCGCAGGTTGACATTGCAACCGGTCAAAGGATACGCATACAATGCAACACAACCACTCATCGTAACCTGCAATAGATACATGATAAAAATGTCGACGTTTATTCTATAAAAGTGAAAAGAAAAAACCGGCCACGTCCAGCCAATACTATATAATAGAAAATTTTATTTTTGCGGTCTTTTTTAAGTCTTTTTTAAGATAACGTTCATAGGGATAAGAGATACGATCACAATCGAACGTAGTTTTCATTCTTATTATGGTTAGCGTCTAGCCCTTGGATAGAATAGCAGGAACGAATTGCATATATAAGGACTTTTAAGAACTCAAGAGCCTACGTTTATTGCACATTATTACAAGTTAAAGAAATCTAAACGTCTTAGTTTTCTTTCCAAAAGCAGCGAATTTGTGCACTCTTTCAGAAGTAGAATACAATAAAATCTTTGCTACCCGTGTTTACTTAAATTGTTTTAAAAAAATTATTTTGAAAAATTTCTTTTGTAAATGAAACAAAAAAGAAAACTATATATATGTACATAAAAATAGAAAGAGTGGGCAGTTAAAGTCGACTTATTTATGTAGACATTAAGAAGAAGAAAAAAAATACAAAAGAATAAAACAAGAGAAGAAGAAAAACCACCGCGCAAAGAAATTGAGAATAAAAGCAAAAACTGCTTAGTTATCGTAATAGCAACAACTAACTACAACATATAAGAATAAGAAAAGTAAAAAAAAAAAAAAAAAAAATGATTTACTCAAGTGGTATAAACAAAGAATTAGAAAACAGGAAAAAATGGACTTTATACGTTCGAAGTAACTACCACGCCAACAACAACGACAGCAACAACAATCCAGAGGTATATAAAGTAAAACTCGTTTCTGCGTCAGTGCAGCTTAACTAATCTTTTAACCACATTTAAAGTTTAAACAAAATAAAAGGTTGTTCTTATGGCTCGAACACATAAACACTTCTTAAGATCTTGCTTTAATCATTCCAAACTCGGATGAATATAAAAGGAAAGAGTTTGTCTCCCTTGCTTTAAAGACCTAACTGCAGATATATAAGCGTACGAGTACGCAGGCGCAGAAAGTTCATGCTCTTGCCTAGAAATACTCACAAGCACAAACATTTCGAAAAGTAAATCAGCTCACTGCAAGTAGCGAACCGGTTTTGGGTTTCTTTCGATTCGGCAGATGTTTTAAGTTTATTTGTTTATTTTTTCTTTTTGTTTTTTTTTTTTTTTTGCAATAAGGCCACTAAGTCTTTAATGTTTTAGTCTCTTTTTTTTTAATTTCCTATTAAAACCTCTTAATTTACGTGTACCTGAGACAACGTCTCTGTACTTGTTTGCTGTTTGTTTTCCTTTTCTTCATTTCTTATGCCTTTTAAGCAGAGTCAGCTTTTCTGGCTAGGTAGTGTGTTGAGGTTTTACTCTTCTTTTCAGTCTCCAGCCATAATCCTATTTTTTCTTTGTGTAGCTTTTGATTAGTTTTTTTTTAATATTGCCTTTGGATTTTTAACTCTTTTTGTTATGCGGTTATTGCGTAAATTTTTGTTATGGATATATTTTGTGGTTTCTTTAAGTCAAATTATCTTCTTTTTCCTTTTCGGTCATTAATGCGGTACCTTGGCGTATACATTAAGTTGATTACTCGGTTTGCAACACTTTAAGGGAAATAACAAAAGATTTGAATATTTAGATAAACGGGCTGAACTTGTGGTTTACCTCCTTTATTCCCCAAAATTGTTATAATCTTTAAGTAAAGGGAGTAATCGAGTTAGTTGTTGAACAAACATTTATAAAAGTTTGTGAGTGCCACAACACATTTGGAACGGGATAGGTGTTTAGACGTATAGTCAATGATCTCAAAGCCGTTTTGTGGCCTAGTGGTTTAGTTATACTTTCCCTTTTCACAGAGTCTTCCATTCAGAACCAAGAGTGCTTCATCGAGAAGTCTTCTAAGTAGAAAATATGAATGAAAGTCAGTTCTCATTATGGATTTCATATATAATTTCACTCAGTAAGGTTGCAGTTTAATTATTCAATAACCGAATAATGTGGCGGCATATATACGCCATCCTACGAACTTATTGAGGGATGAAAGATAAGGCAATGCGCATGTAATAGAAAACCTTTTACGCATATTTCCAAATTTAATTTTCTACATAATGTTTGTACGTCTTTTACGCTTACTACCTTGCGTCTATCTTTAAAGGGGATCTAAAAGCAAGCATTATTTACGTAGTCTACACTATTTCATTGATAATTATGCTACTCATTGGTTTATGTGAACAAAGAGATAGCAACTCCAGCTTTTTAATATTATCATATATACATTTATTAAAATTGTGTGCTCTCGATGCCATTGTTGGGTGGCAAGTATTCGTCTTTAGTGAAATTTAATCTTTCGTTTTGTTGATTTCAATACACAATTTCTACCTACCATAAGAAATAAATAAACCACAAGTTCGAGGCTTTATGATTTTTTCTTAGCGGCAAAAAAGTAAAAAAAAGAAAAGCTTCTGTCTTTGTTGTTCTGGTAAGTTTTATACTAAACTGGTTTAAAACGGTAAATTCTGACTGTATTAAACTTAAACCTCAAGGGAGCTTTGCAGTTTTGTTGTCTTTTTATACGCTGCAGCTGTGTTGGTGGGTTTTTTTACACACATTCATGCGATCAATATTAATCTTTGCGATCATTTTATTTATTGTATCACTAAGAATAAGGTCATAAAAGGCAAACTGATCCATATTTAGCCCGAAAGGATTTAGCTAAACTTCAAAGTTTTAGGTATTATTTACAGCTTGCACATGGGCTAACTAAGGATTTATGCCTATTTAACTGTAATAATGGCTTCCGCAAAAACGGACGAAGATTGTCGGTTTTATGACTTTCTTCTCTTTCTGAAGCAGATGTCGAAGCGATAGGTGTACGGCAGAACGAGTCGAAGAAAAAATCGCTTTAAATGCATTAAGAGGACGTAATGAAACCTCTACAAACAACACTGTCACACCCCTACAAACACTTTACATTTTATATTTTTTGTTGTTTTACTTATACTTAAATCGAAGAAGACTGAGATTGCTAATCTCAATCTCATTGACTACAAAGTTCCAATGCACTCAAATCGTTTTTTTTGTTACAAAAAAGTTAAATTATCACAAATACATTTTTTAGAACTGTTTGTACCATTGCGGTCCAAGGGTATATTAAGTTTGTGCGGGTGTACACAATAGCCGGAAGAACTTGGGAGGGACGCATCTTTCCTTATACATATCGATTCAGAAAGCGATTTCAAGCTTGCCTGTCCGGACATATTCAAAAGTTAAGTTACGTAAACTTCAGAGAATCAATTTATATCATATGGGAAAGTGACATTTTTATCTAGCATGCTACCAAATATGTTCATTTACTATGAGATTTTTTCTTCTGTTTCTTTCCTTACCTGTTAAAAAAAAAAGGAGAAAACAAAGTAGATTTTGTAGCAGTTCAATATAATTTCATTCTAGCTTCTCTTTTTTTTTTGCATCGTTGCTTTTCTACTTAATTGTCAGTGGTACACTATTCATGACAAATAGAGAATCCCCGTTTGTTAACAAAAGTAGCCTGAACGATCGGACAATTAGACGAGTTTCATTTAATTATCGCACCAAATGTACATAGGTTTAATGGGAATTTTGTTGAAGGTATTTATGTAACGTCCGCCTTGTGCTCAATTTGAAGATATGATAAGTTCGATGTGAATTATAGCCACAGAGCTATTTATAATATTAGTTGATGGAACTAGTTTTTTATATATATTTTAGTTTGAAGATATTTTAAATATTTTGTGCAGGATAACATGAAATAAACGACGAGTTGTTCCGATTTTTAGTTTACTGAGCTAATCTTTCCTTACAAATTCCATCTCAGTTTAGCTTTAGTTAAGGGAGAACGCGTACATACATTTTCGTTTCTCTAAGAGAATCAGATTTCTAAAATTAATCCTAAATTTTCGAGTCAACTACGTAACGGGACATATTTATTACAAACGAATAAAAATAATAATAATATAACAAGAGAAAACACCATAGTAGGTAGGGCACGCCACATCCAGCCGTGCCGTACGCCCCTTCGCTTGATAAAGTTAATCATATAATGACTTTTTAAAGTAAAGTGATGTAGCAAGCGGCCGGAAATATACTCAAAAAAGTGATCCGATCTGAACCATTTTCAGTAGTAGCAAATTTCATCAAGGCATCTCTAAAATTGCGACCTGTAAGTTGCACACGAAAAAACAAGACGTGCAGGCGGACAGACAAGCTTAGGTCAGTAAAATAAAAGGCGGATCTGTATTAAGCCCTTCTGAGTGTTGCATACATTCGCACAAACTAATATACCCTTCTACTATAAGCGGTGCAGAGCATAAAAATGTTATTAGCGAATCTAAAAAAAAAAAGAAAAAATTAAACAAGAAAACTGTAAATTAATGAGTATTTAATGCGATACACATACTCACGTTTATTTTTTTATTTTTATAATGAAAAAAAAAAAAAACTTCATATCATTAATTTACCTAAAAGTGTAAATTAACAACAATTGCTAAAGTCTGCAATGCTGAAGTCAGAAAGCAGTGGGTAGTTGTTTAATAGTTGGTGTGGTGTAATGAATAAATAAATGTAATGCATTAACGCAGTATGCACCTAAACCACACCTAACTTGAAAAAAATAACTGAAAACCAAACTCATAAAGATACTAAACACGACATAGTAACAATCAATTTCATTGAATCTAAATACAAATGACCCGAAGTGCATGGCGTTCGGTCGTTCCGTTACTTTGTGTTGTGTTGACTTTCCCAAAACGAATATTTGAACACATGTTTAGTTTTCAAAATTTGGTTTTTGATAACAACCACGTGCCTGAAATGTCAGTGTTTTGATTTTTTTTTTTGAAGCTTAAAGCGAAACTCACTTTTCCTTCTCCTTTGTATCATTTATTTATTTATTTTTATTTTCTTTGTTTTCGCTTTTCTTATATATGAAACTTGATTAATGTCTATTTATTACGAGAATTCTTTACAGTCAAATTTTTGATTGATTTACCGCATATTAAAGGGCTATTCTTAAAAAGCAAGTAGAAATCGAATGTGGAAATTTGAAGCGCTTTTACCGCTTTTTACAAGTTTCACCCAAACAGCAAGTAAGAGATATATTGTTAAGTATACAAAAGGCCATATAGGGAAATTATGTCATAATATTCGAAAGCGATTAACTGATAACAATTATCACAAATCAAAACGAGTCAAATTTTTCCGCTGATTATTTATATGAAAAAAAAAGAGTAAAAGCACTACGCTATGCCAGGTCTACCATAAAATACTCTACATCGACCTACGGGCATTCATCATACGGCTTTCCAATATGATACGTTATATGGAAAGTTGTCGAAAAAGTGGTCCGATCCGAACTATTTCCAATAGCGTTCGTTCTTGGGCCAAAACATGTCAACGTGCCAGATATATCATGAAAATATCTTCAAATTTGCGACTTTTAGGTTGAATGCAAGAAAACAGGATCGAAAGACAGACGGACATGAAGATTAAATCTAATAAAAGGTGATTCTAACTCAAATCTTTCTAAGTATTGCATACATCCGCACGAACTTAATACATTTCTTCACCACAACGGGTGTGGGATATAAAAAGTTTGGAATCAAGTAAATTATGAATTTGAGAACGTAAAGGATTTTTGAAGCTCTAGTGAAAAGAAGGCTAACAACACACCCCTTTTTGGTCATAATTCTTTTCTACTTTTTGCTATTTGTACTGATGGCTAAATACCTCATCAACTTTCATTCTCCACTAAGTAGTGGATCACATCGATGTGAATTTAAGATTTTTGACGATTTTTTTGGGACTACATTTTACTGTTAGACAGAGTGTGGATTTAAAGTCAAGCACTCTGACCATTGAAGTGAATAACATAATATTCACCAAAGTGAAACGGAACCGCGAATTCCTTGTATATGTGTCGTCGCTTTAGTAGTAGATCGAATCAACTTTGCCATTTTTCAAACGTTAAAGCATTGGACTCGGATATGCAGTATGATTTTTTCAATGCTACTTAATTATATCAACAAAAAAATTGTTTAAAAAACCTCAACTAAGCCAACTAAGAGGTGGAAAATAAATTTTATTCCAGTCACTTGTATATGATTGTACATAAAAGCTTGAGGCGGTTTATATTTTGATATATAAGAGAGTCACATTTACACACACCTCCGAAGCTTTTATGCATAATCACATAAAAATGACTGGGATAAACTTCATTTCCCATCTTGTAGCTCATTTAAATGGGAGCTTATTTAAAAAAAAAAACTTTCTCATATAAATTATTTTTTACTTCATAGCTCATTGCAATTCTCGCTCCATATCAAGGGGACTGAAGAAAAGGATAATACGCCATAGCGCGACCTCTTTCGCGTAGAATGTCAAGATTTATGGCATTGACATTATCAAGATGGTTTATAAGGCAATCTTTGTTGATGGCTTTAACCAATTCGAATTAGTTAACATGCATGTCCCGACCTTTACTCTCGAACGCAGTAATCGTAATCTTTATAACGACCATTTTGGTGTTTCTGCCTTTCGACGATGGCTGCTGATGAAGCTATCATTCAGAAGATGAATTTTGGTTCTTCGATGGTTCACAGCAAACGCAAGTCTTTCGCCACTGTGATCGTCCAAAATTGATCGAGTGTCGTCAAGCCTTTCAATCACCTTTGGTGTGATGCAAGCTCTTGCATAAAGAAGCAAGTGAGGGGAAAATAGCTGCCCAGTAAAATTGTTGTTTACTTAAAATATTTTGGTTTAGGCCCGCCATTCCCCCATTATTCATTGCCTGGACAGATAGCAATACAAGTAATATTTTATAACCGCCACACATTCTTTCGTCAAGCAGATCATATTCTTCAAAGCTCCTATAGAGAGCAGACAATTTTAGCCAAAACTCGGTTTAGTTGAGTTCAGTTAAGTGTGAACGATGTGAAAACTTGAGGAGGCGGAGATTTTTAACACGCATCTATTTTATAAAGAAAATTAAGATAATCGTCTTTATTTGACATAATTGATATAAATCTTTATAATTATTAAATATGTTTGTCATAAAGCACGAGATTGTGTGTACACGTACATATAAAGAAATGTCAATTATACAACAACCCACATGAGTGATTAAGTCAGTGAGCCGTACTATATGTTAAAGTGAAAATTTTCTTTAAAAAATGCCACAAAGACTGTTAGTGACACTAAGTGAAAATTAATGTCAAAACAAACAAGCACACGGGCAATCAACACTACCACAACAATCATCATCGTCATCATTATCATGATTATCATCGTCATCGCGTAAAACATAATTTGCTTTACGGCCTTTTAACATTTCAAAGCACATCTCATTCGCATATGCATACACAAAAACACTTAAACACACACACTATTGCAAGACCCTTGAAAATAACATAAAATCCAATTAAGTGAAAATCGTGCATAGTTAATTTTTCATGTATGCACACATGAGCATATACATATATATATATATATATATATATATATAAAATGTTACAAAAACAACCAGTTATCTTGAAAAGAAAGAAATATTGCAAGCTTGTGTGAATTTAAAAGCCTTCCATGTAGCCATAGGTGCTTGTACTTGTGTTTATTTTACCATAAAATGCAATTTGTTAAAATAATAATAATGAAAAAAAAAAAAAAAAAAAAAAAAAAAAAAAAAAAAAAAAAAAAAAAATAAGAAAAAATAAAACAAAAAACTAACAACATCACGAGGACTGTAAATCTGGGTCTCATTGATTAAACAAACAGACGGACCGATGTACATCGCGATTTATGGCTTGTTTGAAAAATAAATTTAAAAAGTCATTCATTTGATAATAAGTGGGTGTAATTGTGTCGCATTTAAAAGTTTCATGCCAACCATCCGCGAATAGATAGACACCGATAGATCAGTTGTTCTTTTTGTAACGACATGCGTCAAATTAGGTAATTATACGATCATTATGATACTTTGACTACGCTATTAAAATGCAAAAACTCTCATCTAACCAAATTCTTCTTCAGACGGCAAGAATTGGAATAAAAAGACAGTATTTGTTATATACAATCCACAAATAATGCTTTATGAATGAATCCAACAGGAGCAACCCACCTCAAGCATACAGAGAAGAAGAGAAAACGAATCTTTCAATGGTTAAATAAAAGTATTCATAATGGCGTTGTAATCTAAACTGGAGTAATTTAAACTGGAGAGTAGCGGCCTTGCACGATTCACTGAATTCTCGAATTCAATTCTCATTTATTTATTTGCTTTATATTTTGCAAAAATATTTATAAAACATTTTTGCGACTTCTTTTGAAATTTTCAAGTTTATCATTAATGTGTTGTCGATAAGTTGCTTGAGGCCATCTCTTCAAACGATTTTAATTTTTGCGTAATACTTTCCCAAATTATTTATTGTCTTTAACAATCTTACCTCACGACTTTTTTTTACTTTCCGCAATTTATTGAAAACATTTCTTTCAACTGCGTATCACTTTATGACATGTTCTCCTAAATGAAATTTACTCAGAAACTTAATAATTGTAAGGCATTATTAGTCCGAGTAAATGCATGAAAGGAAAACACGAATCCGGCTTTGATCGAATCTTCATATCATTCCGTTTTTTCGGGAAAACAAATGATTGCAACTCGCTTGTCCAGAAATAACTTAAGAATAAGAAATATGATATTGCTAGGATTGACTTGGTCGGAAAGAATACGACGTAATGGGAAATTTTCGGAAATGATTTACAATAAGACCTAGTGTGAAGTTGTTACAATTGAGTTGCTCGAAAAGAATAAGACTTAGTGTGAAATCTTTGCAATTGACTTACTGGGCAAGAATAAGACTTAGTGTGAAGTTGTTACAATTGACTTGCTCGGAAAGAATAAGACTCAGTGTGAAATCTTTGCTATTGAGTTACTGGACAAGAATAAGGCAGTGTAGAATTGTTACAATTGGCTTACATGGAAACAATAAGACTTAGTGTGAAGTTGTTACAATTGACTTGCTCGGAAAGAGTAAGACTTAGTGTGAAATTGCTGGAATTGACTTATTTGGAAAGAATGTGATCTACTACCTTATTCAGAGCACCATCGCTGCCACATCGCTCATCATTTGTATCTGATAGATAACGGTAAAAGGGGGCTTATCATTTCCTACGTTTAAGCACAAATTTGGAAGGCACAAAAAGCATCACATATTCGTGTTCTACTCCTGAGCGGGACACTAATTCGAAACAAAAATTAATAAGAAAGTGGAAGAAAACATAATTGCAACGATCTTATGCAAATTTGCCGAAAAGGCAAGGGAAGGCCTATAAAAATAGTTTATTTTTTTTTATTAATTAATTATTTTATTAATTATTTATTAATCAATTTCATTGAATTGCAACGTAAATGATTGCTCAAACTTTTGAGTGATAAGATTTATTATATTGCAATATTGCATGAGTAATTTACCTTTAATTTGCCTCTATTTGTGAGGCCAGGAGGCTCTTCAATTTGTGACATTCATAATTTGATAACACAGTTTTAACGCAAAATTGACGTTAAAGTTTTTATTGTCCCTTTTGGTTACGGAATACGGAACTTGATGCAAGGTGACAGAAACGATGAAAAGCAGACAAAGGCAGTAATTTTATGACCGTTGATGGATGACAATGCCAGAATACCAGTGCGAATTGAAATTCTTTTATGATTCGCTGAGCGAATTTGAACTCTTGTTATTCTTATTGTGCAAATTGATATCTGCTGCAAACTGCAACCATTACAAAATCGTTTGCAATCTTTGTCTTTTTATTATGTTCCCTCAGTCTTTACACAATTTTCAAGCTTCAGCGATTCAGCATTGTGACTTGAAGAACTGAAATAAGTGAGTCAGAAATTTATGCTTGTCAATAAAACGCACGCATTGGAGGATCGCTGATGTGTGTAGTGGCTGTTAAAAGTCCAAACGCGAACTTAGTAAACTAACTATTCGTTGATGGATATAACTAGGACTTCTTCATTGCATAAATTAACATGTAGCCGCTGAGAAGTATCATGAACGCCCTGAAAATGTAAGCAACCCATCCATTTTTTTTTAAGAAAAGCAAACTCATAATTACACATATAAATATGCCAAACTTAATCTCCGAAAAGGAAAATTTTCCACATCAAATTTCATTATTTTCCAAAATTACGATAATATTTGATTGTGCATTACTTAGTGTTCCATTGTTTTCTCTTTTCAACGCTTTACCACATCGATGGCAATGGCGCGCGCAATCATAAATGGTTTTTCCATAATCGCACTTTTTTTTATATTTTATAAATTACATATATAATACACATACATATACTTACATATATAATACACATACATACATAATACATAATACATATTTTCATAACAAAAAAAAATTTATTCTCGCTATTATATCGAAGTAAACAAATCAAATGTTTTTTTTATCAATTGCTCGTGTAATAATGCACTCAGTTCTGGTCACTTATTATTTGGAGGCAGTGCAAAAACATTGCATATCAACAAAACTATTACAAACAAGAAGAAAATTATATGCGGCTGCAAACGAACCCTTTACATATGCATTTGAGCCGCTGAATGAAGCCGCATTGCTCACAGTATCCCAAAAGCCATGACAACGCTCGGAAACCGTGCAGTCGGATGTGCAACCACGCCTGTGATCCTTCTGATTGTCCCCTTCTTTCAAGTGATGATTTACAGCCTATCTGCTTCCATTGTTCTTTCGACAAGAAACTTACAGACCACCAGAACGGTGGAAAAGAGCTAACGCTATATCGAATGAAATATTTAGTGTTGAAGTCAAGAAATTTTCAAACAAATAGTTTTGAAATTTGAGAAATAAGTGGTAATCACATGTCACCAAACCAAAGTTTGTAGTGAGTGAACCACTTTTTAACGAAGCTCAAAACATTGATCCTGGCTTATCAACAATACACGTGCCATAACTCGGCTTTTGTAGAAAAGAGTTTCGCTGCGATATTTCAAGTGTCGCTATTCTTCCTTGATTGCTTTAAACACTTTCACTTTTTCATCCTTTTTTGACGCGGACTATATTAACTGATTGTGTTGGATTGCTTTAATGCATTACAATATTTACTGAATCTTCACGACTCCACCAAATCCAAAATATTGTTTTTTAGTTGCAGTTGTGTTTTCGAGGCCCTGGGGGATAGATCACACAAGATTTACATTGTAATTGTTTCGGAAAGCTGCAGATAGCCTATTACTGGTGTTAGTTCGTGTCAAAAGATATACGGGCTGATATACACATCGTAAATGTGGGTTCCCCGCATTAAATCTCTTTTATTCTATTCGAAAGTCGACGCGGTAGTTCTTTAGCCGAACTGATCGAACTTGTGTGCGGCACGATAAAGTTCTCTGCACATTCTCGAAAGGCTGGACAAGCCTTTAGTCCATTGAATACGAGCCGTTGCGAAAAAAGTAGTCGGAAGCGAAATAAGCGAAGGTAAATTTAACACATCCGTTTATGGGCAACAACAGATTTGTTTTAATGCGACAAGTGTTCCGCCTTTCAGTTAATCCTAAAATTATGGTTTCGAACAAAAATTATTTAAATTTCAAAAGTAAAATGCGATGAGAGTGACATTCCGTTCAAAGAAATCATAACACTCTCTTTAAATGGACACAGCAAATGCACTCTCGATAATCCAAAAGCCACGTATGATACGTTTCGTTAATTTTTGTAGAGAAAAATATATTAAGGAAATCATTATTTTTTCATTGAAACGTGATTAAATTTAAAGTTAAATTAGAAATTATTAGCGGAGCGTGGCAATAAACCATTTCAGTAAATCATAATAGTATTATAAAAGAATAATTTATTAAACAATAATATATTATACCATAAATGAAAGAGTAATCGACGTAACATGCAGATACAGTAGCTTATTATGTCCTACACTGCTTACAGTACAAAGGCATATTAAGTTTGAGCGGATGTATGCAATAATCAAAAGGAGCTGAGATAGACTAACTTTTTATTATATCGACCTAAGCCTGTCTGTCCGTCTTATTTTTTTGTGCTCAGCCTATTTTTTTTTCCATTTTTTAAGATATTTTTAAGATATTTTGATGAACCTTGGTACACTGGTTTGGATGGGACCACTTTCTCGACTACTTCTCATATAGCACTGGGTTTTTTTGAAAACGATATATGGGTTGATTTAGCACATTATAGTATGTTTACTTGCTTCAACTTTTATTTTGTTATTCATTATATTACATATATGTATATCGTAGGGTATTGCGCTTAAATTACTTTCACTCTGCTTTATCGTGCGCAATATTTTGGTAGTAAAATAATTGTTCTTTAACTTCTAGTGCCCGAACGGGTGAAGTTGAGACAGTTAAGGAGACTTTAGTGCCCATACAACGGCATGCGCCCCAACTCAAACCTGTTTGCATTTCTGGGATCACTTGAATTTAAATATAACAAAGTAAAGTTCAGCATAGACCGGCATATGCATGCGTCCGTCTACTTTAGGAGATTATGTCTATTGCTTATGAAATGAGTTCTAAAGAGCTAATCCATGTTTTATATAATTCGTCATAACACTGCAATAAAGACATTGTTTAATTAAATTTGATTAACAAAAAACAACAATTCACTATATTGCTCTGGAAAATGATTTTTAATTATAATTTATATTTACCAGTTAGATTAAGTTGCTTTCAAACTTGATTCGTAATTATTATCACATTTTTATTATTATTTTTTTTTTTTTTGAAAACGATTACGAAGGCTATCTACTGCACTCTACTTACCTTGGATGCATTAACATTGAACCTGGGGTGGCACCGTTTGAGCAAAAATAAAATTTAAGAATAAAAAGCAGAAAAAAAGATACTTATCGCGAGATAATTCTTACCTACTAATTGTTAATTAGATATGTGAGTTTACGATAACCTGGATATGGGCGAGGCCCGCTTTTAAGAACGCCTTCTGGCAAAGAATCATACGTTTAAAAGAGCAATGGAGAGCAACCGTTTCAAACATTGGACTGTGTTCCAGAGTTCCAGCATAAAAAAAGAATAAACAGAGGAAAAGAAAAACATAGCCAGAACCACCGGCAATTTTTTTTTTTTTTATTAACAATAGGGTTTCAGAGTGATCGCCGCAAATGGGCAAAATTGCAAAAAACCGTTTAGTTTAGTCGGAATACTGTGCCAAAAAGCATCAAATAGGGTAGCAAGCTTCCCTTCAAAGTGGTGATGAAGAGTTTTCAAAAAACAAACAAAAAAGAACATAACACGTTAAAAGTTTTTTTACAAAGTACAAAAGTTAGCGATCTTTTCAATTTAAAGGAATAGAACTGATTTGTCTGAAGTTAAAAAGCCGTAGGGACTGTTAAAAGGAAATTTACGGTAAAATGTAGCAGAAGGCAAAGTAATCTTTCAAAAATTGGACATTCGTAGACTCTACTTAAGATGTATTAAGGCGGTGTGGAGGGGGAAGGAAAAACTGCTTTCCCAGTGAAAGACCGTTGAGCTGATGGGAAAAAATTCAAAGGACTATAAGAAAAAATCAAGAAAAATATTGTTTATAAATATTAACAAACGTAGCCAGAGTGGTACAATGTCGGCGATTGGCGAAAAGGCTGTATAGAACTAATAAAACCTGTTAGACATAACGTGAATAAGAAGGCGTGTGTATAGAAGAGCGAAAGACAGTGTTGAGTACAGTGTTGAACACGGTGTATAGTAGAGAGAGAAGGCGAGAGGGAGATATAGATAGACAGAGAGAGAGAGAGAGAGAGAGAGAAAGAGAGAGAGAGAGCGAGAGAGAGAGACAGAGAGAGAGAGAGAGAGAGGGAGTGATTAAAGTGGGTATATATAAAGAATCTGCTTTTTATATGTAAAACAGAATTTATTACAATACAAGAAGGAAACATGTAGGTTGTAAAGTCACAATAGTCTCATGGGAGAACTAAGAGTGTTGGAAGGAAAGGAGCAATTAACTGCTACGAATTAACCATTAATAGCAGCTAAGTTCACAACGATTTTTCGAAGGGCACTACTTGTCTGTGAGCATTTGTCAAAAATGGTAATTATACGGCATTTGAATATCCATTATCTAATAAATAATAAGAAGTCATTTACACATGCAACAACGTGTGGCAGAATTTAGAATAGGTTTCGCTTTGAGCGACTTAAGCATAAAATCATTTAATTGTTGAGAATTGCGCGGAAATTTTAATTGCGTTTGCAATAAAGCAAAATACAAGTTTTTATTGCAACAGAGATAAACTGCATGAGTTGTCACTGGAGTTTAATCACAAAAAACTTATCAAAAGCGTGTAATTTTCTACATATATGCACACTTATCAAAAATGTGTAATTTTCTACACGTATGCACACGACTTGTTTGGACTTTATATTAAACTACAGAGATTGCTTTTAATATTGAATCAAATTAATAACCGAACAGCTACAAAATTTGTAAGCAAGTTGACCACTCATCTCCCGCAATGTGTTTTAAACTTTGCTACTTTAAAAAGTTGAAGGCATATTTTCACTCAACTTCCATTATTATTTAAGTTATCCTAGCATATATCTATAATGTAGAGGGAGCGGTCTATAGCGTTTCTGAGGCTTGAATTCAATATTTACAGTGCTACTGTACTCCGAGGACAGATAGGTATCGACATTCCGGATATTTTTTTATTATTGAATAACTTGTCTTTCTTGTGCGTTATGGAAGCCCGTTGCCAGAAATGACTGTTGAATTTCTGTCGCCCTTATATACGACGCATCAGGCAAAGCATCGAAAATGATTATTTACTTTCATTCATTGAACATTCTTATGTGCATTCACTTTATGAAATGATTTCCGTAACAATCGAAATATTTTTATTTATTTTATATTTATCTTTCTATTTTTATTTATGTATACGTTTATATATTATATTTGTTTTTATACTTTTATTATATTTATTCACATTTGTATTTATATAAATTTTCTATATCCATCATCGCAGGATGGGGTATATACGTTTCATCAAAACGTTTGCAACACCCGGAACGAAGCTTTCCATGACGCCATAAAATATAAATATTCCTCATCAGCATCCAATTCTGAATCCATTTATCCTATCCATGTCTGCTTGCTCGTCTGTCCATCTGTCTGCCTGTATAATGTCTGCAGTAAAAATGCTGAGAATGAAGCTAACGGCTTCTAATTCGGCAGAAACATTGTAGTCTTTTGCATGCTGGTTGAAAATAGTCCAAACCGGCCGAAGGACATGCCTACAGTGCAACACAAACTCAGAAAAACAATAAATAAATTTAAATAAATAAAAATATATAAATCTCTTTCATTGGTTACATACTACGTCAGATAAAACTATGAAAAATTGCAATGTATATTCCCTGGATCATCCTATAGCACTTACCTAAAAATGAAAAAATCGCCTGCACCGAATATTGTAAAATACTGGAATTGTTCTTTCTCGTCAAAAAGCCTGCCGCTTTCAGAAGTAAGCTTTAGAGACTCTACAAAAATATATATTCTCGATCATGATCTACCACCGAGTCCATTTAGGAATGTCTGTCTTTCCATCTGTAAACCTCAATGGGTCTTTGTGGTAAACATTCTCGTGGTCGTACCTACTACAAGCTAATAAATGTAAGCTTCAAATTTTAGCAAAGACATTCGAAGTTATTGCAGGCAATAAATTAAAGCTGTGGTTAGGTCTATTTTCAAAAGCGGAAAAATTGTGTTTTTGTTCAATACTCACGAGCTACAAATGTAAAGGATTATCTTTCCCATTTTAACATCATGGTGGCGGATATGCTAGGTTCGCCGACAGTTGAATAGAATTTTCCTACTTTTTATATTATAATTATACGTATTTATATATATACATATGTATATATTTATATTATATACATATATATAGATATATACATATGTATATATTTATATTATATACATATATATATATATATATCTAATTTATTATTTGCATTTATACTTTTATTGATATTTATATTTATAAACAGCTTTGTAATTATCTTTATCTTTATATTA
The DNA here is from genome assembly GCA_000688715.1 of Glossina pallidipes. Lineage (NCBI taxonomy): Eukaryota > Metazoa > Arthropoda > Insecta > Diptera > Glossinidae > Glossina > Glossina pallidipes. Next base: position 873,265 of record KK499862.1, on the reverse strand, counting down.
ATTTGTTTATTTAACATAACTCTAATTAGAATGTTAATAAAAATTGCACTGAGGCCAAGTATCATAAACTTGATTATCAATCTATATTTAATACGAGCAGGCTTGGACGTAAATACAGAATGCTCCGAAGAGTAAAGGGTAAAGTTCACTTTATGTGTAGCTCTAAAAAGGATGTCAATATAAGTCTTCAACTATATTAATGCAATACAATTAGACGTTGTAGTTATTAGTTGTGTAGCATTCAATAAACAATCAATTTCTTTTTTATTATCTCTTTCCTTTTCTCTTTTGCAATTAACCTTTAGTGTTTGCTTTGTCAAAGCATTTAAGAAAAAAAAAAAACAACTTCATCGATTTTATATGAAACCTTTGTGATGAAAGTGTACGTAACACGTTTTTTTTTTATTCCTCTAATGAACACAAAAAACAAGAAATCAATTAAAAACGCTTTGTGATGTGCAAATTGATTTATAATAAGTGCTACCATGCTATACATGTTTATAAACGTACATACATGTATGCATACGTCATAGAAATGCATGCATATGCAGCAGACATTTGAACAGCAGTCTCATCGCGCACAGAAAGCTAAACAAGTTGTTGATTTCAGTTTTCTACAGGAATATATCTAATGCTTAAATACTTCCGGTGATCATTAATAAGCGGGCAGACAGACAAATTGGCTGAAAGATACATACATGTAGAAATGTGCTTTGCCGCGCGCACACATATATATGCGCATACTGCACTCACGCGATTTTTAAACCTGGAGGAGGCGCGTTGTTATTATTAATGCAAAGAAAAAAGTAGAAGTGTAATAAAAATGCTGGTGGCAACTGCTATCCGAAAGGGTGTGTGTATGTACCTGTGAGAGTCGTCTTTGTAAGTAATATTGGTTTGAATATTACTGCGAGGGTGCGGCTTCGTCTTTGTTAACGATTGTAATTCAATAACAATAACCGATAGACAAACAACAATCATAAAAAAGCTACAGGAAATATTTGCATAACATTACGAAGTTGTATAAAATATTTATCAATAAGTCTTTTTAGTTTTCTTAATCTTTATTGATATCAACCGAACTAATCCAGGAAAAAATTTTGCATTAGCATGATATTCAAATGCTTAAATTTATTAGTAAATAAATTTAACGAAAAACAAGGGAGAAACCTTCGCTTTCGAGATAGGCGGGCCACTGCTGGCAGCAGCTTTTAAAGTTGCGAAAAAAATGCTCTTGCAGTGAGTCAAGTAAAAGGTATTTGAATTTTTAAAAAACATTTATTTAACTCAATATTTTAAGTTGAAAAAAAAAGACAATTGAAGTAAAAAAAAAAACAATGGAAGCAAAGGTTTTTTTTTAGAAGAGAGACAAAAAAAAAACAATAAGACAAAGCAAAAGACAAAATGTATCCAAACTTTTTATTATATTGCAACAAAAATTGTCCCCATATAAAAATACCGGATCTCCATTTAAACCAGTTCTGTAGATGCTTATGTTTATTGTCTTTTTCTTGATTGCATTTCGTGTTGCTGCGATTTTTAGGAAAATTTACACAATTAGTACGGAGAGCTACAGATAATCCATCCGAAAGATAATGTGTGTTATGAAGTAAATGGTCGTAAGGAAAAAATCGTTGTTTGACCTATCACCTAACCGCAGGCATGCATTAATTGTGTCGATTCCATTATATCGTCGAGAAGAGCACCTACTAACCACATATATAAACCAATTTCAAACTTCTTTGTAAAACAAATACATATTAATACTACAAAGTGTGAAGCTAAGTCTCTACCGTGCGTTCTCTAATACATATAAGCGGAATGGGGGGCAGATGGAGTTACAAAAGTTCGTGGATGAAGTCCTACTTTAAAGATATGGGACGAAACCGTTCCTCCGTCATATCGAAGAAGATCTTTAATGAAAATCCTAAGCGTAAAAGATCAAAATATGATCCAAACCAATCAAAAGGCAACAAAAAACAACCAGGCTTTGAATAGAAACCTTTTTGTTTGATAAAACCAGAAAGCTGTGTTGTATTAGGAGACGATCTCATCAAACGAAGCTATTACTATAGCAAAGAGCTCAGCATAGCTGATGACATTTCTATACGTATGGTAGGCGAAACCGCACCAAAAACACTATAGGGTGATTGTGACGTATTTCAATATCGGCCAAGAAAGATTAGTAGCACAGAATGTATTAAATATTCTTCTTTCTGATTAATTCATGCTTCAACCAATGCTTTCTTCTTTTCCATTCTGCTCACAATACAAGGACCTTTGTACTTCTTTTTTTTGTACTTTTGGCTTGCACGAACCAAGCGGTGTTTCGGTACGGAATGCGTATTCTGTCAGCAAAATGGGGAAAACATATAGCCATGGATAGTGCTTGAAATAAAAAACGCGTTTGAAAAAAAAAAGTCTGTATGGGTTTCATTGGAGCCTAGTTCGGTGACAAAACGCTTTTTCTTATCCTTTCATAAAGTTATTCCTATTTCTAGGCAAACATGACGCTTGATATATTTTGACATCAAGATATAACTAAAGAACATACAGTAAGATATTGGAAGAATTACTTAATAGGAGAAAAGCTGCTCTTGAGAGTTTTCTAAATTATTCCTATTATGTTTTATAAACGAGAATTTATAATCGAACTCCCAGTTCTACAAAAAAAAGTTTGGAGGTTGTGACCGTCGGGCACGAGCCAACGGGTACATCAGTTTCATTGCTTACATCTTACGGCGGAAACGAAATAATAATAAAAAATTTTTGCTTGAATTCATCGGATATTTATGCGATTGTCTCGCCTTTTCAAATATTCGTTTTTCAATTTAACGTTGCACTACGCGTGTCCGTTAAAAATGCTGAAATGGCATTTAAGTCTTTTTCTTTACATTAAAAGTAAGTAATGGTAATGCTTAAAAGCAAATAGATCTTATGTCGCTTTGTTGTCTCGTTAAGAATAACTTTGCACGACAACAAAGAGATAATATGCGTGTATACGTCGTAATAAAAAGCCAAGTGAGAGGGCGGAAGAAGGGAAAACTACTCGAAAAGTGGCTTACTATGAGGCACGGCTATGCTACTCTTGCCGCATAGCTTGTTATAGTCCTAAGTATTTTCAAGCTTTTTTTTTTGTCTTTTTTGGTTTTGATTCGAAACTGGTCTTATAGTTGTTCAGTTGGTAATATTTGTTTTAGTATTTTTGTAAACCAATGTTAAGCTTAGTGTTTTTTTGCTTACTATAACGTTGTCTTGTTCATACATAGTCATATGCTTAGATATTTTTACTTTAAATGCATAAGTATGTGTTTCAGGTGACATTGAAGAAAAAAAAAGAAGAAAAAAATGCAAGTAAATGTTTTACTATTATTCTTACTAATAGATTTTTTCAAGTATTTTAATGCAGTTGTGTTTCTTTTGTTTAAATGGTTTTTATATACAATGCATTAAAATCTTATAACGAACTACAAGGTATATACGACGACGACCTTCAATCCCATACAATTTTACATATCTCAAGATATCATGATTTATGAAAATGGGAACATTAACTTATTTGAATTTTGCCCTTTGAACTAATTTAAGAAACGGTTGCTTTTAAAGCAAGAAATTGAAAGACGCTTTGCCACATCACGTTGTAGGGATTTCTCTCTCGTTTAAGACGAAACGGAATAATGCTTTTAAAGCAAATTATCTCAAAAGTTCAAATGTCAGTAGAGCAACCATAGTAGACAATCTGAAGGAGATATCTTGGAATGTTTATGTAACGGAGTTTATGTGTGAGATAATACACAATATTCTGCAGCGATAATTTGCAAAAATATCTTATTTGAACTTGTGTTTGTTCTGCGCTTCTTTTTTGACAAATACCGCGAAACAGCAGTAACAGGCCATGTTACAGTCCGTGGTGCAGAACATCCTTCCTAAAAAAATGCGATATTGTTGCAAAAATCTATTGCGACTCACTTTATAAAATGTAATAAGAAACAAAACGCGCTTAATGTGTTCTGTAAGGATATGAATGTGGATTAATTTAAGATACTTAACATGAGCAAAGGATAAATGTAATGTCATAGCAGAAATAATACCTTACAATACAAGCAACAATATTCAATTTCAAAAGTTCACAATTAAGTGGACGTATCGACTACGTGCCAGTTAAGCTTACCATTCAATTTAATATGGAAGTAAAACATTAAAAGCTGATCGATCTTCTTTGTCAGTCTAGACAATGCTTAATCATCATTTATGCGAGTCATTCCAATTTAAGTTACGTATTGTTCGTTTTGATGGCAAACCTAAAATATCTCCCCTTCTGTAAGTAGGTGGAAAAACGCAAAAAGTTGATATGCGTTTATTATTTTGAAATCGGATGCGTTCCATTTTATTCAAGTGTTGCGATAAAAATATTAATTCAACCTCAAGTTGTTTTAATCTGAATATTTATGAAGCGTAAATTGATCAAGTGAATGTTGCTTACAAAGATCTTAACCGAAATATAATTCAAAACACCATGAAAGTCAATCAATACTTCAAGGTGAGCCTTTGATACCTATAACATACGCAAGTGTTATCTATTTCTAATCTTCTAAATTAGAGGTTAAGGCATTCCTCACGACATATAAGAACGTAATGGTATTGACGTAAATGTAGTTGACAAAGCATTCTCCATTGTGCTAATAGCGTTCTTTGGAGTTTTGTTCCCTCACATATCATATTAAAAGACCCTAAAAAAACTCGTTGCATTTCGGTTGGAAAATGTTGGATAGACCCATAATAGTTGGTGTAATAAAGTGGAAAGAGAAGAAAAGGAAAAAGACTCTTTGCATGCTCCGTGTTCCAAAGAACCTAACTTCCAGTTCAGCCATCTTTTGTAATCAAAAATAAGTATTGTTTAATACGTAGACGGCTCTTGCAATGATGTTGTCTGCAATTTTACATACTTACAGTAATATAGAAAATACTAAACAGCAAAAATATAGGAAAAGAGAGTTCAATGCTTTGGCTACGGCTGTAGACATCACAATTCATTTATTTATTTAGATGTCCCCTTGAATCCACAGATTTGTACTCCGGCAAGATGTAATCTAAATAGTATTCAATGCGGGACTGGTCAAACCCGGTCCAAATTATTTACTTATTTTCTTAACTTATGTGGCTAACCACTCAGGGGATGCCACCTATACATGTGAAACGGTGATTGTCAGAAAAAAAGTAGCGGCGAAATGGAGAGGTAGGGAGCGGACGCAACTTGAGAAATTTATGCCCCATTGCTAAGTGTTACGCTTCCACTGGCAACGACCATAGCTAGAACGACTCGCAATTGAATAAAACCTGCATACCATCGGAATAAAATGAAATGGAAAGCCTTCGATATCTTTTGTATGCATAGCAGGAAAGCCACGCGACGCAATCATAAATTCTAGCAATCCAATGTTCACCCTTTTATTATCGCAAAATTCAATGCAAATATTCTCCTTACTAATGACTATTTTAAGGGCTACATAGATAGCTGAAAGCGTACGCAGTTGAAGTAGATAGATGCCGAATGAATGCGACTGACTAGAGCAGAAGATTAAATTGTTATCAGTAGTTAAGAAAGGGAAAGAGGACAAGAGAATTACAGGGAGAATGTTTTTATACGACATGTAACAGAAGCGCTTTACTTAAAAATTCTGAATTTTGTGTAAGAGAATTAAAAAGAATTTACAAACGATATGATTTTTTACGCATTTAACACATAATCTCGTAAATAAGAATTAATCATGTGCGATTGTATGAGTGTATAAGCGAAATTATACAAAACTGAAAAAGATGTAGGGCAAGAATTATGAAATTTGTATGTTGAGTAAATAAAACAGAATTGTTGTAAAGAATTTATTAAGAAAATTCTTTTTATTTTTATTAAAAATTATTAAAATAATATTGGCTTCGTTGCAGGTCGCTGAAAAGGAAATATAATTTAGTGGTGAGTAAAAATGTTACATAGAAATATGACATGTGTATAAATGTATGTATAAATGTATTGTCAGGGGACATGGAGCACCCCATGTTGTTCTTCGCTTTATTGTACATATATATATGTATATATATATGTCTACTCCCTTCTTCAATTCTATTCATATAAAATTTTATATGTGATATAAAAGAGTACTTTGCTCTAAATCCCCCACAAAGTTTAAAAGTTCATTAAACTTTATGACTTTATTATAAATATTGTTTTTTTTTTTTGTTTTATTTTCTGTTCTATGCTAAGTGCATATAAACTGTAGCACCACACAGTGTTTAGGAAGGAATCCTTTCCCTCTCTTATTTACATGCATTAGTTTAACAGGATACTGGAAGTAACCAAAGCCGGAGAACATGAAGAGGGGGAGAAAGAGAGAGAGAGAGAGAGGGCGATAGGTAGCGAGAAAAGAAGATAGAGTAAAGCAAAATGCATAACACAAAAAAGATGCATTTCAAAGAAATTTGTAATCATAAAATTCTGCATTTATACGTACATGTGCTATAAATGTGTATATAATATGTAGAGAATCATGTCAAGCGTTTTAAAATTTGCTTCGTAGGGGAGAATACGGACATACATAATATACGTAGTCAATGTTGTGCAGTTATAATATCTGTAAGACGTTTGTAACTAAAATTAAAACTTTAATGCATTTTGATGCATTTACATGACTGCATATTAGGTATCTTTTAATTCTCTTGGCTCTTTCGTAAGTCGCATAATTAAATAAATATGTGCATCTAAATGTTAGTATCTTTGGAACAATGGATATTATGGGTTGTAACTTGCTTGTCAAACGATGAGCATAAGTTTCAAATTTAATTATGTCCATCTATCGATTCAGAGACTAGAATGGGAATTAAAAGCTTCTGCAGCATATTTTAATTGAAAAAAGCAAATTAGTTGTAGGTATTTTGTTATCCTTATAAATAGAGAATTTTTAAGGGAATTAATTATAAAAATGATGAATACGCTCTTCTAGTATGGTCTCCATCGCACGAACTTCAAGAACTGTTCTTACTCCTCGCATAAAGGAATTTGCGAAGGGGTCCTCGTGGAGCGTTATCAACATATGAAAATAAATTACTATGAATAGCTTTACCTTCAATTGGGAAATGTACGTCCATTCTGGACATCAGCTTTTTAGCAAGCTTGATAAATAGTGCTTATCGATCCATAAAGGTATTATCGTTTCTAATTGTGAATTGATGAACCCATTTACACTTCCATGTACAAATTGGAATGACGTTTGTATAACTTACTCTGTTTATCGTACTCAATGCATATCACTAAAAGAAGTTCTCTATAACGGTCGAGCGTTGCGGATATCGTAGCTCAAGAATGCAATCAACTAAAATAACCGCGTATTGAAGTCGAGTAACAAGTAGTAACTAAATAATGGGTTACCAAGTTTTGGATAGTTTGCGTCCGCTTATTCACAAGCCGAAGCTTGTGTTTGTAAGCTTTCTTGAATGTCCTGGATAGTACGTCGTTTTTTCCTCTGTCTGTTTCCTTTCTTCCGATAAGCAAGGTTCAGTAATTACAATAATGTACAACCCAAGTTGATCGCTTTTTTAGCATGTACTCGTAAAGAATATTGAAAATTTCCTCGTACATAGTAACTTTAAGCTTAACTTCGTTGAAATTTATAAATTGTAGCTGAGAAGTGAAAAAATAAATAAATGAACAGCGCTGTTACAAAGTTTCTTATACGTGCAATGTCGTGGGCAGTCCGTACCGCGACTTAATATGTATTGTACTCAATGCTCTTAGACTAGATGAACATCAATTCTTGTACAACTGAATATTCCGCTTGGTATCAAAAAGTTCGGTTTAAAATATCTTACCTCTTTAATCTAAGGTTATCGTGCCTATCGCACAACTTTGTCAAAACCAAGGCCATGGACATTGAACACATGTTTTTTTTCGCAATGTTGATCAGCGTGAATAGCGGAATCGATTTAAATAAATTTGTCTAATTTTTGAAGTCCGCACCTTGTCTGGAAATACAAAAATTATTACAAAAGTTCTCTTTTCTCACATTCTCTTCAGTTTGGTTAAAAAAAGTTAGTTATATAAGTTCATGGATTCGCTTGTAATCAGATGAAAGCCGTAAATTAAATTTGCCAAATTTTGATTATTATAAATCTACCTTCTACATGTGTTTCTGAAAAGTGTATGAATTATGTATACGCGTTTGCTGTTTGAGAGAGGAAGAATCGTAGAGTGCTGACAAATACTACGACTTCTTCAGTACAGTCGTTAAACTGCATGCGATTGTATAATTTATCAAACTGAAAAGTACATAACATATTTTCTTGAAGCTTTGAATGGGTGTAGTTCTGTGCCAAAAAAAACGCCATTTGCGGGAAACTTTAGTTTTCTGGCTAAATTCTTACGAGTGATGAACAGCGGATGCGTTACAATTTTCAAAGTTCAAATACTGACAATAGAGAGTAGGTGAAGCATTAATCTTGTGGATAAAGCTGAATATTCATGGCGGCTCCAGCTGGGAGTGGGGTAGTATCGCTCATTCCAAGAAAATGAGTCCATCAAAAGGAAATGTTACCAACAATAAATGTGTCAGTTGCGACAAAAAGTGGGCATGATATGCCATGATGTCTCAAGCTTTCATAGCAAATTCAGAGTTGCATAGAAACTCGCTCAGGAAATGTCTTACCTTCCCCGCTGTTATCCGCAGACATTTGTTCTTCCGATAAACGTGGGTTTACTTCACTTATTGTTCGACGAACCTACCTATGGCTTATTTCGTGAGTAGCCTTAAAAAGCTGGAGGTTCTTTCCGCACGGAATTCATATTGTTTCTAAAAGATGGCAGAGGCAGCGCTTAACGATGGACAATATTGTGAATAGCACATAAATAACCAGATCGCTGTAATAAAGCCTCAACCGTCGGAGAAGAAAACTGTGAAAGCAAGGCTGTACCTCCAATATATATGTGTACATAAGTATATAAGTCCGCCTACATAGCACATAGTGAAGGGTATCAACATATTCGGATAAGCCGAAAAGTTTGTTTTCTTGTTTTTTTTTTTTTTGAAGTACTATGTGACGTGGCGTGACCGTCATCTTTTAAGTAACTTTATGCCCATTATTGTAAAAGTAATATCTGATAGCGTTTTTAGTGGGCGGAACGCGAAAAGGAAGCCCAGCTAAACGATAATAATCAGCATACTGTGACGATATGAACTGAACTTAAACGAGAAAAAGACCTTCCGCATTAAAAAAAAACAAAGTAGTAATAACAAATGCATCAGCCAAGCATTAAATTTGAAAAGCTAGACGCAGTCAAAACTGTTACAACAATATTGTTAAGTGCGAAGCGAAAGGCAGGCCATACACAAACGGAGTCGATAACAAGCAATCAAACTGCAAGTCGAGACATGTCAACTGTAAACATTTAAAAAAGAAATTTCGAAATGAGTGGGACGGACAGAAACAAAATGGTAAGAAGAAGAAATAACAAAGTCATTATATTAATGCATTGGGACGAATCTCTCACATTAATTGCTTTAAACTAAAATTGCACATTTTAGCTTTCTACCTATTCTACCTACATTATCCCCGATAATAGACAGGAGATGGGGGGGATGGTCCATGGATAGGCCCTTGAAATTTGAAATTCACTTAACATCTTTGGTTGATCAGGAAAACCTATTCTTCACCCGATCTCTCATGTGTACGCGGAGGCATTACAAATAGAAGGCTAAGCCTAGTATACCTTATCTTATTTAAGAATAGATATATAAATAAATAAAATCCATTGTTTTTATTGTTTACGGTCTTTCTTTAGCAATTTCATGTTAACAAGCTGAACAAACAGTTTATCATTAAGAGTCTCGTTAAGCCAAATAATCTATGAAAAATTATGCCCTCTATGTTTAGACCGTTGATGATTGATGTCTGTATACGATATACTTATGTGAATATGTATTTATTTTCTCTATTATTTAAATTATTATCTAATAGCAAATTACATCTAAATATGTTTAAAATTAGCAAAGCGAAGCAAAAAATAAAAAATAGAAATTATTTAATAGCGTCTTGTACCGTTAGGTATTGTGCAAATGAATGACATTACATTAGAGTAAAATTTATTATATCATCATTGGCTCTCACCTCTTGCTCTTTGCGTTTTTTTTTCTTTGCCTTTTTTATTGTACATCATTTACATTCAGCTTGTGTTTGTTATGTGTGTCATGTTTGGCAATTATACCACTCACTGTCTAAACATATATTTGACGTCGATTTGGGCATCAGATTTAATTGCATCTGAGCATTTTGTTTCTCGTTTGTCTTTCCTTACTTTTTTTCTTTGATTGTATTATTTTGCAATTGTTGCAATGCAATCAATACTTGTGTATATATATAGGTATGTATTTTCAAGTATTTTGTATCTTTATAGTGACATACAGTCAGAAAAAAAGGAAAAAAAAAAAACCACATGGCGCTCTTAGAAACAAATCCGACAACCCGATCAATTGGCATTTTCGTTTATTATATTTTTGAAGGTTTTATTGAAAATTTGGAAGCATTTCCTTCTTTCATTGGGCAAATGGCGTTTTTATTAATCAGTTATACATATGGCAGTATTGCTTTACAGTTTATGCCAGACAATGGCTTGCTATTAAACAAACAAGATGAGTCTTGCCTAACCGCTGTTTAACATTCAAAACACTTTAAATAAAATTTTAATGTACTCTAAGTAATAATCACTGCTAACAATAGCAAGAAAGAAATTTACATTCGGCTTTGGTCGAATCTTTTATGTGTACAACATTTATCTTAACATCTTGAATAGATTCAAACTTTTGTTGTAAGACAAATAAGAACCCTATCATTAAAAATCTTACCCCACTTCGCTTAATACAGTTCCTGTTAGAGTTCTTATGAGGAGTCTTCAAAATAAAGTGTTATATGGTTACGATCTAAATCATTCTCAATAGAACAAAACGGATAGACAGACGCGTAAATTAAATCAGAAAGTAATTCTGAATCAATCGGTATAGTACTTAATGTACCCTTTACAAGTGTCATAGAGTATAAGGAGTAAATTAACGTTATTTACTTATATATTTGTTTTTAAGTGTATTATCCTAGATAATTATATATTAAAAGGAACTGAAGCAGTAGGCACGCTCTTCAACCGCATGTTTCAATAACCTTAATTCCCTTCATCTCTGTTCTGTTCTCATATGTTGAACGAGGAACTCACTCTACTTTATTTGTAACATATAAATGTTTATTATACCCTACACCACTTCTAGTAGAGGGTGTATTACGTAGTGCGGACGTATGTAACACGCAGAAGGGCTTAATATAGACCCACCTTTTATTGTATTGATCGATTCAAAATCACAATCTGAATTGATCTAAGCCTGTCTGTACGTCTGATGTCTGTCCATGTTAATTTGTGGTCAAGCTGCAGGGCGTAGTTTTTGAGATATTTTGATGAAACTTGGTACAGTGACATCTTTTGACTCAAGGACGAATGTTTATGAAAATGGTTCAGATTGGTACACTATTCTACTTTTTCGAAATTTTCCGACTAAAGTGGCTACGTAATAGTAGTCGGCATTCTAAATTGGTGCCTGGGGGAATTTCTTGAACCCCCTCTCACATAACGAAAATTGAAGTTCATGCGACTAAAAGATATCGTTTTCAATGCTTCATAATGAAAATAATATCATAATAGTAATTTAACATAAAAAATTAATTGTAGCAAATTTCGACCATCTCGACCCACTTTCAGGAAAATTGATCCTTTCCAGAGCAGAAAACCCTAAGTTTGAATATGTGGTGATGAAAACTGACCCATAATAGTAATTTCATTCAAAAATGAACTCTACAAAATTTGGATCATCTACGCCTATTTTTGGATCCTGCCCTATGTAAGAATTAAATTTGTACCACATTTGGTTGCGTTTTGGGCCTGCTTTCCCATAAATGCGCACAGGGAACTTATGCCTTTATAAAGAAACAAAATATACTTTTTGTGTTCTCTAATAAAAATAAGAATTGTGTTGGACAATGTGGTGCAGGGCATTTAAAAGTCAGTCTTGCCCGACTATAATATTCTTGCTTGTTTTTTTTGTTGTTTTTGCAATTAAATTATATTTTTTTTTTCTACTTCACAAGAGCTGAAGGCCCACAACGTAGCGAACAAGGACAGTTTTAAGTAAAAATATCGAACTCTTTATTCAAAAAAAAAAAAAAAAAATATATATATATATATATATATACATATATGAAGCTCTTTATAAATATAATGAAAAAGTTTTCACATCCTCATCAGATTAATATGTTCATTGATAAGGTGTTTTTGACCTTACAACGCATTAGAATTCATACAATGTATACGATACGATACGATACGATACGGTACATGGTGAAGGAAAATTTATAAATAAAAATCTATGATTAAGGTTAAATATCGCAGATTGACTTGTAGAATTGGTTAAGTATTAGGGTTTGCTAAAGTTTATTTTATAGGAATGTTGTTGCATAAAAGACAATTTCATATGAATTTTTTTATTTTGGAAATTTTTAATCTCAGTTAGTGCACAATTAGCCCATCGTGGTCAGGTATATAATATGATTGATTGAAAAACGACTTTAACTTAAGAGAATCTCATTCACTGTACTTAACCTACAATTTGTGTTTATTAAGAAGATATAGCATTTTTATGACAAAGTTGTATGTGTTTGTGCTGTGTGTATGCGCTGAATATGATTAGGGAACATTAATGTTTTACCTAGTATAACTTCCAAGTACTTCAACTCTCAAACCAGATGAAGGGGAACGAGTTTCGCGTCTTCATTGAACTGCATTCAACTCTTACTTAGTTTTACTTAGATAATCAGATATTATACAAAGCGCTGTTTGCTACCTGTCTACCTGTCTATAAAACAATGTGACAATCATTACGATGTAGTAGCTCAGAGCAGAAAAACGAATACTAGATTAGACTTAGTATCGATTTTCGCGGAGTACCTGCATGATTAGATAGTGAAGTAGAAAAATCATTCACAGGGAAACGTAGATTCAGCATTTAGGTTATCTTAATTTCGAGAAACGGAAAGCCGGGAAGGCGCAGTTAATTTAAAGTTAAAACAATTATATGAAACAGAGCCAGGCAGCTTCCTTGAACGTCAAGGAGAATGAAGCCATTGAGTTTTTTCGTTTTTTAATTTGTCTTTAGCATGCCTGCAGACGCATATTGATTGGGGTGGAAAATTAACTTTTAAAGTAAAATTGAACTTGGGTGGGCGAGATGACTTCTTCTTTTATTTACATTGTGCTGCACTATTGCATTGTCGTCCTCTATCGAATATACGTGAAAAATTCGCTGGTGATATCTGTTTTGGATTCTAACTAATGCACAAAAATCCAGAAATCCAAGGTATTCTCAGTTTATATTGCACTCTACGTGTAAAGAATGTTTACCATATATATTCCTCAGACGGGAGGACAAACCTATTTAAATTGATTTAGAACTTCATACTGCTCAAGAACATGTACTTTGTAATGTGTGTATGCTTTAAAATTCCCTTTGGGTTTTGCAAATGTCTTGAAAACATGAATGCACCCCATTGCTCTGTGGTGGGAATAAAAAGCCGTAGGAAATAATTGGTTAGTAAATTTTCAATCAAATTTTATTAGTTTAACTTGTACTTGAATAGATTTATTATTGTTGTTGTTATTACCATAATTTGGAATAAATTTTAGAATTAAAAGAAGGATGACCACCAGCAACTAACACCCACGACTCCATTTTTTTAAAAAAGACTGTATGGTTAGTCTAATCACCTTAATAAAGATAAATATTTTATTGATTGATATTAAGTTCATCAAGTAGTTTCAAGATAGCCATAGCGGTAACCTTAGCGCAAACCTTTAAATATTGGGAAAGCATTTTGTGCAGGATATAATTTCCATCCTATATATGTAATGTTAGTCAATATTTGAATTATATTCTTGGAAAAGAGATTCGGTTTTTGTTCACAACATGTTTCTCTATTTAGAAGAAGTACGGGTTTTGCAACAACACCAGCGTGAAACATCAAAGTTTATTTCTTTTATTCATTACTGTTGTATAAGTTATATATATATGCATAAATATCTGTGCATATAGATGTGTATGAGGAATTCATCGTTGTACATGATACCTATAGATAAAGAAAAATTCACGCCAGTTGTAACAACGCTTCTCTTTTTCTTTGTCTTTTAATGAAAATAGAAAAATCAATGCGGCCACCTGTCAAATGTTTAAAGGAAGCAATCAAAGTCAAATGATGTGCGTCAAACGTTAAGCATTTTGTTTTTTTTTTTCGCAATTATTGGCATATAATGTAGAAAGAAAGGAGAAAAAACCAATTATGTAACCGTTAGACAAAGATAAAATGTACACATCAAATACAAACTTAATGAGTTTCCAAGTTAGTTAGTTTCATATCATTTATAAAAAGTGGAAACACCACAATCTCACTATTGTACCTTACCTTTATTACATTACAATCATGTTTGTCACATCGAGAAATAAGCATAAAAGATGCCTTCGAGTGCACATATTATTGACTAATCATGTCCGTCGGTAAATGCGACAATCTGCTTATTTAAAGTCTCAAACTGATTGCAGAAAGTTGACACTCTACGCACGGTTTTTATCACAGTGCACATGCTTTACTTCAGTTTAGATCAGTCTGTCCACTTGCCTACAATTAATAGAAATCTTCCTTTATTGGGGGGGGGTAGGATGTGCAAGGTTAGCTTTAAAGCGAATAAATTAAATATTAATTACGCTTTCCACTACAAAATTGTATAAATATTATCGAACCTTCCGAAAATCAATGCAAATAACTTGTGTCGTGCTTAGTTAAGCTATTGCCAAATAGCTTTTGATATTAGCGGGTATAATATAATGATGAACAATCATTGTGATATAATCAGCTTTTTACTTAAATCTCAAAGTTGTTTTGCATAATAAATCAATTGACGGAGAATATAGGAAGTTTGTTTGCACTGGGAGGGGAAGTCTGTAGCTGCAGCAGTCTAAAGAAAGTGTTTTCTTGACAACATTTTTTAGATGGAAGAAAAAGTAATAGAATAACAATACTTCAGCAGATAACTAAGCATACCTTGAAGTATTATACAAATTTTAAAAATTCCCAGCACTGGAAGCCAATTTCGCGAGGCACTACTACTATTAATGGCGCAGCATAACTAACGCAAATATGAATTAAGAAAAAAAGTCACTAATGCACAATTTCTGAACAGGTACTAATAGACCCACTTGTCAACGTGCACGGAAAAAGACCGATATTTCAAGGAAAAGATTTTTTGAAGGTAGTAATTTTTATTTACAAATTCTGAAAGGCATTGATTAACGTAATAAAAACAAATTTTTTTTTACTTTTTAGTATTTTCCACCCTTAAAACAAATGTATATGTAACAATATAGCAACATACCCTTTTTAAACATTAATTGCCATATAAACAGACGTTCACATGTCATCATACAATCGTGCATTTATCTAAAAGTTCTGATGATACAAACAATTTGCCAAAGTAAAGATTTACTTATCTGTGAAATTATATTTTTAAAACGCAACTAATGTCAACAGTAATTGAAGCACGAAAAGAAGAGCAAAAAAAAAAAAAATGCAAAATAAAACGGGAAGTCTTCAAAGTAATTTCTCTAGAAAATTTAATTCAAGTGTTGTAGTTGCTAATGCTTTTGTGAAACATTTTATAATGGATTTTATTTAATTTTTGTTTTTTCTTTTTTTTTTTTTTTATATTCGAGAGGATTAGGCATGATCGTGTCATCGCAGAGACCACATATCATTCACTGCTTTTTATTCGAAAATTTTTGTTAATATTGTCGTTGCCGTCACTTTAGGGTATGGAGTAATTCTTGGCCAAGTGCTTTCAACAATTGACATTTATGTAAAGATTTATATCCACTTGTTTGTATAAATTTGAAAAATCACTTAAAAATTTACCAAACTTGAATTTTTATTTCGCTTGTTGTGAGGAATTTCCGTTGTTTTTCTCATTCCTTATTATGTTTGATTAAATGAGTCTTTGTTTACATTTCGTGAATGCATATTATATTTAGTTTCCCGTTTAAAATGATTAAGCATATGTGCTATAATCATCAAAGGCTGAAATGCACTGGTCTCGTCCTTGGTCATCTATTCGACGAACTTTACGCTCTCACAAAGAGTTAAAACAAATTAACATAGAGTGTAGGGAAGTTTGTTTAAGGTTAACATATATTTAGTGTTTATGTTACATAAGGCGTCCCTTAAAGATGGACAGATCTATTTAAAATAAACTTATCTTTCGACCCTTAAAGATGTATATATTTATTCAAAATTTATTTATTTAAAAAAACTTCATTTACAAAAGGTGATGCTGAAGACGTTGCGCAAAAACGAAGATTTTTTCCATACTAATACCTTTATGTTAGCAATAAAGTAAGTATTTTACGTAAATATGCATTATTAAATTCAACATGGTCGTGGGTTCAAATATCAAGTGCGGTGGAGTCTGTAATAAAGCCGAAAGCCTTAGATGCTAGTGCTTTAAGACTTGAGTCTTAGAGTTTATTCTCTGGCTAAATTTATAATAATAATAACAAATTCCACATTGTTGTAAAATGTAAGACAATTCCTACATAGTGGTGTAGCGATGGAGTTCTGTTATGCATTGCGTTGTTCAATTCCCATATAATTTTTCCTTATTCTTATCCTTGCTTATTCATTCTAATAAAATCTTTTAAGTCGTCGGTAGTAAAGGCGCTCGTTCTGTAACTATCTACCGCATAATTGATTGATAATCGCTTTACAGCACATGTTATCCTTTAGCACGATTTTTCATTCTTCACTCCTGCTAACTGTGTAGAGCAAACAGTAGTTGCATGTAATAGGACTTTTTTGATAGGTATTTGAAATTCGCCTCAATACAATGCACACATAGTTTCTTCACATTTGTTTTTTTTCATTTTTACAAAAAAAAAAAGACAATACTGACAGCTGTCGTCTACGTTGCGTTAAATTAGTTGACCAGAAAACCCACTTTTCCTTGCATATATTTAAGTTAACTAAAACGATTTGAGTGCCAACTAACATGCGACATCTTTAAATAGGAATCAATGCAAAATGAAATGCATGACCCTTTGAATGCCCTTAAAATATCATCGTTACCTATTTTTGTGTACATAGGGAAAATGCTAGAATGTGCAAAAGAAAAAAAAGAAAAGACTTATTTTGGCAAAAAATACATATTTTTTATTCGATGAGCTTAAAAGACGTATGTCAATGTGCTGGTTGATTACTTCAACTATTTAATAACTTAATGAAATGAGCGAAAAAGAAAAGTTTAAAATCAAGCTAATCCTCAAATCAAAAAAAAATTAGTGCTAAAGTAATTTGAATTTTCTTAAAAAGAACAGATCTTTGTAGTCCCTGTAGTCCCGAGTTGTTACCGATATATATACTCAGTTTGCGCGGGTGTGCGGAGCAAGCATTAAGTGTGGACTTGAGATGGGCCCACCCTTTATTGTTCATATTCACCTTCTGAATCAATCAGCGATTGTCTGTCCGTCTCTCCGTTCAACCTAGAGGTCGCAATTTTTGAGATATTTTGATAAAATTTGGCACACCGACATATTATGGCACAAGGACAAACGCTGTTGACAATGGTTCGGATCGGAACACTGCACATGTAAAGCCTTATTTTGAAAAGTCGCTGCATGAACCGCTGTGGAGTGATGTAGAGTATGTTTCGCTACAGTGTCTTCACTTGTTCTTTCCATAATGTCGTGAGAATGCGCTATACGTAGTAAGTTCTAATGATCAGGCCTGGAGGAAACTATAACAATATTTAGATTTTTATTTAATTTTTTAAAACTTCTATTGGATCACTGTGACTATACACCACGACTCTATTACTTTACACATTTACGATCAGTTATTTAGTCTTACTATTGTATTCTTCCGGGGGGAGACTGGTTAGACATAATACAGTCGATAACGATAAGTAAACACTATTCGTTACCCACAGCTGAAGGCTGGAATTTCGTTCGTAATACTTAGAAGAATGTGTAAAGACCTCTGGGAAATTCCTGTCTTATTGATCAGATATAAAGCTCTAGTTTTCATTGAATTAGAATCTGTTGTTAGAGCTAAAATTTTCTGAATCTTCAAAGTTTTCAAATTAAGTCCTAACGATGAGCGAATAAAAATCCACAAGCGTTGTTTTCGGAGAGTTGATGAAGAAAAATTTCTCTTGGTATATTCATTTTATGTAAAGTCATGACTTTATAAAATTGCTTAATATAATGCACATACATTTTCATTTATGTTGAATTCATACACAAACATATGTAAAATTTTAGTTGCATACATAATTGCCATAATTATTATTAATATATAACGCTAGCTTTTTACTAAACTCTCTATAACTATTAATATATATACATATATGCATATGTAATTTTGCAACCTTACTATATATGTGTGTACTCGTGTATGCATTTATGTTGCACACTTATAAGCACTTACGGTACGATAACACAACCATACATATATGTTAAATGTCCGTCCAAATAGAGTACAATAAACTTTGTTTTTACTTTTCTTCTCTTATACTACTGACCATTGACCACTGCGTTTGTTTGTTGTTGTTTGCTGTTTGCTTTACTACAATTTCTTCTTCATTTTAAAGCTTGCAAGTCAAGTTTTACTGTCAAGTTAATTGTATACAATTTCAAAATGTTGTTATCGTTGTCGATACGTTGTTGTTGTTATGGCTAGATTTTAAAACTCTATCCATTTCCACAAACAAAACAAATATAACCTGAGCTTGTAGTTATGTTCGAACATTGCGAGCATACGTATGCTTGAGTACAAATTACCTTCACACACAGTCAAGGAAATAAGTGTACAGCGATGAATTTCGTAATATTGTGACAAAGACGAGTTAAAGTGAAAAAGTTCAGTTTAAAACTAAACGCAGTCTGCAAATATAGGTACAGAAAAGATCAGATTAGAAGACAACAGTCTACACACGCTTCTGTTCTAAGAAAATTGATTTACATTTTCATTCTTAGGCTAACTAATTAAAAGCAGTCCAAACAAAGATATATAAAAATATCGCATGATACCATCCCATGTTTTTCGATATGGCGCCATGTCAGCTAAAGAACACATAACATGGAGACTTTTTGGAAATAATTAGATGAAACCCACTACAGCAAGATAAGCAAAATTCTAAAGAAATCGCCAACAGTGCATTCGAAACTGTGAAAAGATAGCCAATGTCTTAAGAGCAGAATAGCACGACAGCATTAAATCGAGAAGGCATATACAGAATAATCTAATAAGAATCGGAATGAATTGGATGATTTTGACTTGGACGATATGTGGCTTCAACAAGATGATACCGTGTGCCATACATCTCGTGACAGAATAAGTTGACTTTCGTTCGTTAAACGTTCAATGACTCCGTAATCTCTGTGAACTGCCCACTAAGATCATGGTATATTATTCAGTTGGACTGTTTCGTTTTCTATTTTAAGTCTTTGGTTCATTTCAATAAACCAGAAAATCGCAATGACTTTGGTTTTACAAGCTTTTTCGAAAATTTATTCGAAAAAGTTTCTAAAAGAACACAAAGGAATTTCCAAAACGCTTTATATCAAATAAAAAATAAAAGTTCTTCTACTACCATCCTATGCTTTTCGAAAAGTGTACCAACAAGTGTAGTTACAGAAGTTTATACAACGTAAATATTCTTTTAGTTTAACTTGTCGCTTTCGCAATAAAGCAAAATGCGTGGGAGTATGCACACTTATAAGCTTCACTGTACACGTGCATGTGCTATGGGGGCGTATCCTTTTAACTGCTGCATATTGTTTTGATGCCTCGTTGACTTCCAATAATGTTATGTTTTCTGTTATTTTGCTTTTTACTCTCATTAGTCGCTTTTAATTTTAATTAAGATTGAACGACCTCCCGTTGATATTTAAATGAATTCTTTTCTTTCTTTCTCTGCTTTAAAAAATTATCAGTTCATCATCGAAGTATTCGATCATTGTTATTATTAGTATTGTAATTTACTGAGACACAAAACAAATCAATTCTAACACCAGCTGACGTGCTACTGTAAGTGCTAGCGGCCAAGACTAACCTCTCTTCTATTTTGAAAAGGTAGACTAGACAGTTAGTATAGTCGCTTTAATGAAACTAAACCCTTCATTGACATTATGTTCCCCAGCTACTTTCAAGACATTCATAGCGTTAGACGGTCCGCGAATACGAAGCTTTGCCATTCACAGAGTATATGCTTAATCGTAAGATTCTATTCGCAATTGCGCATTGGAGGAGTAGATTTCTTAAAGGCCCACTAGCGAACCGGGCGAATTCCTGCAATGTTTTGGCTTTAATTTTCCCGATGTTGAAGTATTTGCAAATGTTTATTTGTAAAAAAAATAAAACTAGACATAGATCAAGTTTTCAGATACCTTCCGCTTATTTAAATTGTGTCGTTTTGACAATAACTCGCGCATAAGATGAACAGGACGATTTCAATTCGCTCTCAAACTATTATTAAGGAATACCGGCTATAAAAAGTCGTGTTTTTCTTTTTCTTGTTTTCATAATGACTTTGGGATAGAAGGAAAGATAAAAGAATAATAATATTTACGTACTACAAAAGCAATGTATTTGTAAAACATTTAAAAGATGCAACCGCGAAGCGAGGCCTTCACAATTTAAGGCCTGTCTCTTATACACATCTAGATGTGTATAAGAGACAGCTTTAATAATATTTACGTACTACAAAAGCAATGTATTTGGAAAACATTTAAAAGATGGCAACCGCGAAGCGAGAGAGGTTAGAGAGGTACAAAGGAGATACAAGGCACAAAAGAGAGGAGGACGAGGAGGTATACATTAGTAGAGGGTATTAGTTAATAAGATTTTGAAGTTTATAGCGACGGTAACGAAAACAATGTAGACGATCAAACCCGTGATAACGGGGTCAACACTGAACTAAACTGTGAATCCGATTCCACTGATACTGTTACTATTAGGCGACGAATCATACAGAGAATTGAAAGTGATGTTGAGGGGTCGGAAAGTGATAGAGAATAAAATGAGAAAGATATAGCAGATTCAATTGAAAATAACGAATGGATAAATGTTATGGAGTTGGATGATGTCCTGTCTGTTAGGATATTTCTCCCCGAATCAAAAGCTTCCAATCATATGGAACGATATATATTACAATCTTCGTATCCTTAACCACTTAATAAACACACTAACACACAAATGTTATCTTTACTTTAATGTATGTATCAGTTGCATGCATTTTCTGCTGAAATAGCTTCGGGCCGTTGTCAGTATGAATGAAAAAAACTTCCTCTTCGAAAGGTTAACAATATTGATTCTTGTATGATTGATGAGAGTTGTAAAAGTGCAAACTTTCAATGAAAGCAGGCAATCCTCTGTTGACGAATGACTTATTTATTCCCCATGTACTTCTCTTAAAAATGTTAATTTAAAAAGTTCCGAAAAAAAATTAAATGAAAATTGTTGGAGTTGTACTGTAGGCCGTTTTGCAAAACCATCTTTCGAGAAAAACATGTTTAAATTTTTGAAAACTGTTATAGACTTGTTTTTCTTCTTTGTTTTTATTTTAATAAATTTGCGATTATTTTCTCTTTTACACTGCATTTCTATCATTTTGTACAAATTTTTAAGCGGCAATGGCTTTACGAACCAGAGCAAGTAATGGCTGTGATAACAACAAAAAAAAACACAATTTGAATATTTTGAAAAGTGTTGAACACAAAGTGGAATTAAACGAGTAGAAACACTACAGTGGGCACGGCTCATCATTAAATGTCCCACGCCCCTTTACATAACATAGTTATTCAGTGAGGACTCTTCAAAATAAGGCTTTATGTGGGAAGTGGTCGAAAAGTGATCCGAAGCGAACAATTTTCCCTGAGCCCAAACATATCGACGTACTGAATTACGTCAAAATATCTCAAAAATTTCCACCTAAGTGTTGAACGCAAGAATACAAGATGGTCAGATGGACAGATCGCTTCAGAAAGTGATTCCGAATCCACCGCTATAATAAAAGATTGGTTTGTCTCAAGTCCTTGCAGGTGTTGCATGCTCTCGCCCAGATTAATATAACCTTGTCCCAGTAGTAGTAGTAGTGATGTAGGATATAAAAATTCAAGTCACTAATAATTTGAAAATAAAGATCGAGTGTGTCCTTATTCCAGTCTTGCGAAATTCGTAGGCTTAAAATTGATGCACTTTCTGCCTGACGGTGACATTGGCATCAATTTTGTTTTCAACATTTCGTAAAATGTTTTTTAAGTTGGCATTAATATTTTGTGTAGTTCAACTTCTACTCTTATCGACGCTTAACAATTTTTTATTTCAATAAATGAAAGAAAAATATAATTTAAAGCTAATTGAAAACTAAAAGTGTCCGTTTCGCATGTACGCTGACTTCTTCTCTGCCTTGCACGTTGTGAATGAATATTTCTATAAATATTTACATCATTAACAGTGAAAACTGTGGAAAAAAAAAACGAGAAGAATAAAATGAAAATCTGTGCATACATAAATAGAGACACTGTTTGTGCTCTATTACAACCCACTGACCAAGATTGCATCGACTTACAGAAAAAAAAGATGAAAAACAAATGGCAAACAATAATGAAACAGAGGCAGCTGTTATGCGTTTTCTGTTGATAAATGCAAAATTTACTCATTTTACTATTAAAAAAGAAAATAAAAAACAATCGACTCGGGACGAATCTGAAATACCTGACAAGTGCATTATGGACACTGAATAAGTAAATAACAATCGTCATCCTTTTCCTTTAACTGGAGATGTCTCTGTTCTATATTTGCTCGTAATGTGTTAGAAGTTGCAAGTGATTAGCAGCAATCCTTTTCAATTTGATTTTTCTGAATTTTGTAAGAATCCTGCGGCCATTTAGATGGATTATATCCACATGTAAGCTTGAAAAATCTGTCAAGTTTTAGTCCAATTTTCTCGACTCTCAGCGTTATAAAGGTACGCGAGGACAAACAAGCGCATAAAGATAGAATCGTGCACCGACGGTTAATATGTCTATATATATATATATATATATTCCATCTCCGATGTGTGTTTCTGCATGATACAATCGGAATGCCAGTGCAATAGTGTATCGCCTCAATGGTGGGTATAAAGAGAACTAAATATTGTTCAATTAGTTGTTGTTGCTTAGTTTGTTTCAAAGAATGGGAACGCGTTTTATGTACACTCGTGTCTACGTGAAACGAAAAGTGTGTTAATAATTTTTATTTTAGCACTAGCAAGCATCAATAGACTTCGTGTACACAGCGCCTCACCTAGAAAAATAATTAATATTTTAAAAATAAAAATAAGTACAAAAACACAAGCAATCTTGACTATTGATGTATAATAAGTTAAGGCCTATTACCGTGTTAATAAATCTCGGGGGGGTTTCTTTATATTTAATTCTCCGCAGGATATATATGTCGAAAGGCACTATAAATATATGATTGCACGATGCGAATGGGGCCATGTTTTATTTAATTACAACTTTTATTTTTATTTCGTTCTTCACTTCGTATGAATGTTTAAATTTTCCCTTTACTTGCTTATAACTACGATTACTTTTACAGAAATAAGCAAACGAGATTCAAGAGTTCAGTTAACAGTTAACGTACTCTGCGCACCGTGCTACATGTATGGTTGACACAACCTGCTTGTTTGGTCATACTAAAAAGAAGTACAAGAAGAAGAAGAAAAAGGATGACAAGTCGCAAGCAAACTTCAAACTATTTTTGAAACTTTTTTTGGCTTTTCAGTGTTCTGACGTCCAATTACGCAAATTTGGAAACTTTAAAAAGTTGCCAATTTTTCTATATCTGTTGTACCGGGCACAAGGAAAGAATATTTGTCATTACGACATAGTATGGTGCACAATAGTTTAAGAAGAAAAGTACAGCAAAATGGAAGACAAGATTTTCTATATGATTCTGTTAAGAATAAGCAACAATAGGCGGCGTATACAAAAACATGATGAAACTACTCATTAATTTCACTAGATTTCAGCTGAAATGCTGTTAAAATGTTTCTAGAGCGAGTTGAATATCCCAATAAAATACCCAGTAACACACCATAGAATATTATAACGTATTTGGGACCACATGAGAGTCAGAAAACTTCTTTGCCCTTTACAATTCATATAAGAATGACAAATTCCTCTTAAGGAGTTTTTTTTTTATATATTTACTTAAATTTATAGCTCTTTTCGTCTTGCCTCACGGATCATATCAGTAGTGTGAATTCCACTGAGTCAGTCATCACAGTTTCGGAAACTGTGAAATACGTTGGCAAATTAATTGTAGTTGAAAAATGTGATCAAGTTTACTTTCCAAGAAGACAAGCTATGGTGTCTGCTTGAGCAGAGTATTTCTATTATATATGGATATATATTGCAAAGAAAAGAATTTGAGGTCCGGTTTCGTGTGCCGAATTGTGTCAGTAGGTGTACACTTTGTCTGCTCTGGAGGTTCATTTTATTCACATAAAACTTTGACCATAAGTGTACGTTGATGTGTGTAAGCAAAAGCCAGCGGGTTTCCGTAAGCTTTGCAATAGAATCTTAATTCAGTTCAAAATTCACTTATGGCCGCTCCTAGACGCTTAATCGCTTTTATTTTTTTTATAATCGTATATCGATGTCGCCTTTTGCACGTGAATGTTATATTTGTTTCATGATTGATAACTAAGCCCTTACGTACACTCTATTTGTTTTATGTCTTTTAGGTTCATATAACCAAGCAGTCTTTCCCCCTTATTGCAAGTATTAGAAACTAACGAATTTAGGAAAACGTTTGCCCTTTTAGTGTGGCCCATTCCGCTTCGGACTTGCGTTTAGCACTCTTGGCTCCCCATATTTAATACCGGATGTTCGTGGAATGTTTTACTCGCTTCAGCCTTGATCGAAGAAAAAGGCACTTTCTTTTTATTACCGAATGGATATTAAAGAATTTTATTACTCCTATCTTCATAAACTCTTATGACGTGTGATCGGTCACAAGGACGGAGCATGGCTTTAAATCTTTATTTTCCTATTTTCTATGCTCTGGCACTGATACCTAATGAAATAATAGTAAAAATGAATGTGTGAATATAGTGTTTGCAAATCTAGTTGGTTTGTTGATTCATATAGAAATGTAATACGACGATGTTACAGCTGAATTATTAGGTGTTTGGTTGCATCCTATTCATTCATGTTTATTTGCGTCAATATTCATCAGTTTATATCTGTATAACGTATTTAATATTCGCTGCTACATTTTCATGGTTTTTCACTTTGTAAAAAAGAAGGACATGCTAATCCTGCCATTCCTATAGTTCGTTGACGTTTTAACACTTTCATAGTGAGTTGCTTTGAACACTTTCTCTAATACGTATAGTCAGCCATTGCTGTCATCTCAAATGCATAAATACGCTCTCCAACGTTGGGCATTTATCACTTTATGGTGTTTGCTGCGAAGGTTTGCAAGATTATTTCACCAAAATTTTGCCAAATTGCTTTCATTTAAAATTCAGATCGCACGAAAGTTTCTTTTACAAAGCTATTTGCAACGTTAAGTCTACTCACAGAAGATTGCAAAACTCGTAGTTTCTGATTCTGTATAAGAAAATATTAAAACAAAAAAATTTGAAAAACGCCGACTTTAGTATTAGCCGTCCTGTCAAGGGATAAAGAAATCACATTTTGATAAACGCTACTAGATTAAGCTATTTGTTATTGTTACATAACGATACAACTTGAAAATTTTATATATATGTAGTGCCGTAGATTGTAGGCTAACATTATTTAAGTTAAAAATGCCAATGGCGTTTGCCGAGTTATCGAAGGTTTGCTTCTTTCCAGCTGCATATAAAATTGTGTCTTCAACAACTTTCTAGGAAGATTGTTGCCAATCTTTGGGCTCTTATGAATTGGCTCGATTCAATTTAGCCGATATCTTAGGCAAGAAAGGTATCGCAGTCTTAATTTCTCGAAAATATGTAAATTTCAAGTAAGAAAGAACTCGAAAACAACTTCCACTTAATGTAGTGACTGTGTATTCACGAAGCGCATTACAGTGGTCAGTGAGATGGGAAAACTAGTCGTACAGCAGGGAGTTACTAAAACATGCCATGGAGCGCTGAAGCGCTGAAAATGGGTATGGACATAAAGTACAATACGCCCAACAACTTAAGTAAAAATGAATTTGCGACTATTTAGCTCCAGGATTTTACTTATTTTTATTCAAAATCCTGCATGTTTGGTGTTTGCCGCAAAAAGCAGATCCATTGGAATCTAGAATTTACTTACGGTAAATGAGTCACACTACGAAAAACTACATTTCAAATTCCACACATAGCAACCATGCTTTTCTTCTCCCTTATGCCTTCGCTACAGCTGCTTATGTTCGCACACATTTTGCAGATTTTCTCTAAGAGGATATTAATTGGAAAACTTGAAGCTGAGGAAATCTTGCCGCAAAATGCTTGAAATTGCTCTTGCTACCCTTCGCCAAAATATGCCTTAAGGACGCTTGACTTGAATCGATTACTCTCCAAGTTACATGCATTTTTCGAACACTTCATCTGCATAAGATCATTGGTAGTACAGTAAATTCCAATTGGTTGTTTAGTTTTGTAACATGTTCTGCTAATTCTTATTCGCATTATGCTTACGCAATCTTAGGCATATATCTAGGTCTTTTATATCGCATATCGCGTATCGCATATCGGCGAGCGAGTACATTGTATTATTAATTGTGTATTATTTTTAAAAACAACAATTTCGAAATGTTCAAACAGAATTTTATTCAGTTTTTTTCTTAATAAAAATTCTAACTTTGTGTATTTTTGGTTAATATACAATAAGCCTTTGTATATTTTCAGAAAATGCTTATTTATGATCACTTTTGTTTATGTACATCATCAAGTGGTTTTCCATTTTTTGGGGTAATAAAAAAAAAATTCAATAATAATAGCAACGAACGAAGGCACATTTATTGCACATAAATGCTTGTATGTATGTATCTACTCTGGGCATGTGTTAGTTCTAAGAACTAACATTTGCTTCTCTATTAATGATTTGCATTTCTCGTTGGAAAACAGCAAAAATTCTTCAAATTTAATTGAATATTGAATGAAGCTCTCCTTTTAGGCAAGCAACACTCGTTGCTTAGTACTAACACAACTGACATAATATCTTCACTTATGTTATTTACCTTACTTTAGATATATCTCTAATGCGTAATTGGCGTTATTGACTCGGATCTTGATTAATTCAGTTTGTCTTAAAACTTCGAAAAATTGTTTTTCGAAGATTGAATTCTGTTTCCTTGAAAATATCCTAGATTTAAAGACTCCAGAAGAAAAGGGGGAACCGGTTGGTTACGTTAATTGCGCTTTTCATATTTGATGAAAATTGTAAGCTTTCGGTTGAGGAAATCCACGAAAGGCTGGTATCCGCATAGCGCCGCCTTAATATTCTAGGCTTTTACAACGCCAAAAGGCTCGAATTTAGGAGGGGCTATCGCAAGGGCAATGCAGTGGTAAATAATATTAAAAGTTATAAACAAATGCTGGACAAAATGTAAAGACGAGTTTCGCTTAACGACCGTGATATTGACACGAAAAAGTAAGAATTTAATCATTAAAGCTGACAAATCACTAGTTTTTTTAACGCGTTGAGGCCCACTTTAAAATCAGTAAGTGCTTGCAAGAACACACTTCCTTTTCTTTTTCTGTAATACTAAGAATATAGGATTATAGACGTCGATTGCATCTACAAGCACACGCGCTGGACCGCTATAGACGTCATTTACATTAACGGGTTAAAATTGTGCTAAATTATTTGTTATCTATAGGAGGAGGAGGAGTTGAGATAGATTCTTGTCTGAGCTTGTTTGTCCATCGGTACGTCTGATGTCTGCCCATGTATTTATGCGTTCAGTTTACGTGCGTAGCCAGGCTTTATCGGGCCGATCAATGCAGAATCATTTTCTGAATCGATTTAAGCTTGTCTGTCCGTCTTGTTTTTTTGCATTTTAACTGGAGGCCGAAATTTTTGAGATATTTTGATGAAATGTGATGTACCCACGAACGCTTTTGAAAATTGGAAATTATTCGAATTGAATTTATATGCGTAACTGCAAGGTATTGTAGGGTATTGGATGATGGACCATGGTCCACTATAGTGCTTTTATATGTTTTTAATTCTTACAAATTACGATTATTAAATTAATTACTTTTCTTTTAATTTAAAAAATATCATAAAAAGAAATGCTTCGCAATATGAATTCAATTAATTACTCTATTAGGGTTCATCGACTTCTGATCTACAAAAATATTTGCTTTAATTTTATTTGCTTCCTCTCGAGTGATGCCATTAATTCTTTTCTCTTCTTGTCTTCTACTGAAATCTCATCTAAATTATGCAAATTTTGCATTAATTTAGCGTAACTAAAACCTACGACGCCTGTCGATGAATAGACTGTGAAAAATCTAATTCGGCGTAAACAATTAACTAAGTTTTCGTGCCAATGACAAAAATAAGTGAAAGAATGAAGAGAATTGTGCGTGAAGTTGCAGATGATGACACAAAGATATGGGAACTTCCTCGAACGTGGCATTTTATGATGTGGGCAGGGAGCGCTGAGTATCCTCGGCACACTTAGATTGTTCTCTTATTGAAGACAACCATCTCATCAACGAACGAGGCGAAACATTAAAAATGCAGAAATGAAAAATCTTGTAGCTCTTGAAATTTCGCCTGCTTGTGATCAAATAATTCTCATTTCCAAATTTCAATTCTGGACTTTAATAAGGAATAAGTGCATTCAATTGCAATGGTCTTTATTACGGTGTGCAACTACGGGAAATTTCGAACAACACCATCCTACCACCATCTAGAATCTCTTATGGAACCAAGAAAGATCAAGTTATTATTGATGCATGTTCTACAAAGAAAATACCAAAATATTTTCGTGTATGTGCATGAAGAAAATCTAAACTCTGAGACTGGCATTTTTTACTGTTTTTATGTTTGTTTTTTGTGTTGTGTACACATTATGGATTTCTCTTTTTTCTGAAGCGTTAAACAACCAACGTTCAAAATAAACGATAGGTTTCATATGTCGAACTGCTTCTATTGAATGAATCATATTATATTTAGATTGAGATTTTTTCCAATCTAGAAAATAGACATGGATTGTATATGCATATCAATGTGTGCACGTATCACGTCTGCGTGCATGCATTACACTTTAAAATGTAATCTTAGACTATTTATTGTGGTTTTATTATATGATATGAAAAAATGCTAATACAACTTTTATGAAGAATTGAAAACTGCGTTAACAATTGTTTTGTTTTGTGTATTATATCCGCTGCTGTTGCCGCCGCCTCAACTTGTAATTGATCATATTGATGAAATGATTGACTGAACCTGAGGAAACTTTTTCGCAATCACATTTATATCCAATGTTTAAAAAGCGTTTAATAAGCGTTTAAAATATGATACTACTAATGGATCGGTACGAGAAAATACAATATCAATAATAGCTAACTATAAGGCGGTATTAGAAAAAGAAATAAACGAAAACATATAAAAAAAATAAAAAAATAAACTTTGATTTTGCAATCCAAACGCAATCAAGCATTCTCAGTATTCAACTGTACGTGAACGTATATGGAAGACCTCTATTTTCATAATTAACAGTTCATTAACTATTCATTACAAAAAAAAGAACAATTTCCCTGCAAACGTACGAATGCTCTAAAGCAATTGACGAATGCTAATCCATATTAAACCGAGCTTCCAAATCCACAGAGCTATCGCATGGTCGAACAGATAAAGGCCACGTTGTTCGAACATGGCGCGAAGGCATCATACTTATCGATTGGGACCACACCTACTAGGATGAAACTACTACCTATCTCCTTTTTTTCACACTTCTCTCTGACCATCATCACTCTACACGTATAGGGCACATATCTTGCGCGATTGGTGATATTGTAGAAAAAGCAGATCAATGGCCACGAAGTATATTATACGACACTCAATATATAATAATAATTAGAAGACGATAATAGAATGATCAAGAATAATAAGCAAACAAATAAATTCACTTCTTTTGTTGTACTTACTTGCTTATGTAATATATAAAAACTTAGCTAATAGTTTATTTTGTATTAAAGATATTCGACCAAGTTCTGAAACTCAGATTTTCTTCTATCTCTCTTTTCTCTGAAAATCTATTCCATCCACCAGGGTTATTAGCCTTAGTTCACTTCATGTGTCAGCCACTAGAAGTACGAAGAAGCGACTTACGTTGGATCACCGGATTCTACAAGGTATCACTTGACAAACATGGGAATCTCTGATATCGATTCATGCAGATTCTGTCAAGAAACGAGCGGAATATGCCATAGTGTCCTATGTGAATGCGAAGACAGACATCAGCTGTTTAGCGAAAACTACATAACGCCAGACACACTATCGTGCTCTGAACCAAAGGCAACCGGCATTCATATAAATCGTAACGCTGGAGGGTTAGGGGAATCGTTGAAAAGAAATCTTTGGGTCACTGTACGGATTGTCCACACAACGATACAATAACTCGTTTGTGCATTATTGCTCTAATTGAATTTATTTGTTCTCTTCTGAAGGAAGCATGGGAAATTTGAATAAAATGTTGAAAAACGAAACAATTTGTTTATCTAATGCGAAATTTCGAGTTCGACGCTTCTTGTTAAATCTAATTAATACAAAATGTATCTCTATGTCTCCAAATTCGAATTTGTCTCTACTCCGACTGACCTTTTGAACATTACTCCAGGTAATCTTGAGGCACATATTTTTTTTGTCGACAAAAATATTCGGTCTTTATGCGTAGTTTTTGGGAAGAAGAATGCGATTTAGTGAACTTACAATGGTGAGATGTAATAGTGAAAATCATACAAGTGTGACTCTCCGTACCTTAACCTGCAGATTTTTTCGTTACGACGCATTCTTTGTCCTGAATTTCTCGTACCAATTACTTTAAGTGCTGCAGGTTGGAATTGATGCAGAATCCAACTTCATTCCGCTTCTGTTCTTCTCACAAGCGAGTCTTTAGCAAGCATGAACTGCACTTGCTTCAGATAATAGTGGGAAATTATGAAAAAAAAGCCGATTTCGTTTCTTTAGTGAGGCATCCACGAGCTTCGCTGCTTAATTTACTTAACCATTCGAAAAAAATTTTGTATACCTTTTGGATCGCAGCTCTGTATTAAAAAATCATATTTTCAACTACAAGGTCGTTATTTATATGTTTTCGTGATTTTCATAAGAGTTTTTGTTTATTTATTTATTTTTTTTTTTTTATTCTTCTCACTTGATATTTGTACATTTTAATTCGTTGCAATTAAAATCATGTTTAGGAAAAACCAAAAAAAAAAAAAAAAAAAGAAAACTACAGCAACTTGAACATGACGTTAATAATAATAAAAAAATATAATCATGAAGCGTATTACATGCGATTTTTAAAAGTAATGTCATAATTGTAATTAATACCCTAGAGAGATTTCATTTTTTCTTCTTCTTCTTCTTTGTGTTTATTTTTCTTTGAATTAATGGTATTTTTTAGTATCATACATATGTTTTATTTTATATTTTTAATATTATGAAAACACTTAGATACAAGTGTACACACATTTCAAGCCAAAATGATTTTGTAGGTCAGTGCATAATTTCAAAAATCATAATATTAAAAATAGAAACAAATCTCGAGCAAGATACGCAAAATTTGACTAAGTTCACGAAAATGAGTTTTCGTAACCCTTTGTATTATTATAAAGGCCTTTAGAAAGATTGCATATAGAAGTTGTAAATAAAAGATAGTAAGTTAGTTAACTCTAATCTTATCGTGCTTTTTTCTCTAACAAATTGTACCAAGATATGACCTTTAGTCCCTTATCCCTGTTATGCTCATAATCAACTGCTACTTATGACGCAAGGGTAAATTAGGTTTTTGCGGATATATTCAGAATTACTTTTGAATCCATTTCAGCTTGTCTGTCCATCTTGCTCTCTTCTGCTCAATCTTCAGGCAGCAATTTTTAAGATGTTTAAATGAAATTTGTTACACCGACATATTTTGGCCCAACGGCGAACGCCATTAAAAACGGCTTGGATCGGAACAATTTTTTAACTATTTCCCCTATAACGCCTTTTTTTGAAACGCGGTCACATGAATACCTATAGGACGGTGTAGGGGATATAATGTTAGGCCATGACCGACTGTAGTGCTTCTACTTGCTATTCATAGTTTAAATTCAATTATATAGCTAAACAAGGTGCACGTGAACGTAGCGTATTCAACACAGGCCATATATTTTTTGAAAATGAAATATAAAGTGATCGAAAACCTCACGTTCAAAGTTCAAAAGCGATTCAAAGAGAACATGTGGCAAGAGTAGGGTTAGAAAAAAAAAAATCAAAAAGAGAAGTAAATCAATCGAATCGAAGATAAATAAAATTTAAAATATATTATAAACATGATTATATACCATTGATCTTTGCAGGCGTTTTAATGTTGATATCTTTTCGATTTATTTATTTTTGAAAATAAATAACACAAACAACAAGCATCGTTAAATGAAGACAATAATAATAAATATAAACAACTTTTTCGCAATAAGTCAGTTCAAACTGTGTGTGTGTGTTTCGCAGTAATTGCCGTATCTTCAAATTAAATAAAATTTTAATTATAAAGCTCTTCTTCTTATTTTTATATACATAAGGTCTTCGATGGCTCAGTTGTCCTGTTCATATTCCATCTATCCAGTTTGCTAACTATTGGTCGTGAGAGCACATTACCTTGTCACAACAACTATGCTCCAGCGTATGCTATTCTACAATGTTTTGTAAGAAAATGGTTTAGCTTTTTCCAATATATATTATGTAAGTGAAATCTTGACACTGACACATCATTGAAACTTCAAAGAATACCTAAAACTGAGAAGGCAAAAAATTTGTGGGACCATCTGTTAATTTAAATCAAGTCAATTTTAAAAAAGCTTATGCTGAGGCAACAGCTTGCATTACAAATATTGGAAATTTGGCTCACTTCGTCCTGCCAACTTCTTTACCAATGCACCCCAACACGGTAGCACTTGACCATGTTCATCATAACGTTTGAACTTGTTTTTTTTTCATTTTATTTCATATATGCCACCTAACAGCAGGCATTATACCAAATTCGCTCATTCCGTTTTCATCATCGAGAACTAGGAATTGGAAAACTCATGAAATAAGTTCAATTCTATCCATCCGCCTCATATGCATTTAGTTGAAATGAAATTTCCAACAATTTGCAGTCCTCACACAAAGTCAACCGTAAGAGGCAAAACACCATAACTTACAATTGTGTAACAAACTGCTGAGCAGAGAGAATGATTTAAAACCTGGTCTACGATTAATTGCAAGAAAATATTGCATATTGCATGTATTGAAAGGTCCCCATCAGCTCCATGTTTCATAAAATATTTTGTAGCGGTTCGAGGTAGTGGGCATCACAAATCCGGCCTTAGGCGAATACAATTTTCTTACTGCTTACATATATGAGTATATGTATATATTTACGATAATATAAAGATATATAAAATCATCGATGACTCACAGTAGATAACCGAAGAAAGAATAATTTTATTATCGTTCATCATTCAATTTCTGCAACGAGTGCAGAATATATGAGGAATATATGATTTATAGCTCTTATTAAAACAGAGGAAGCGTACACAAAAATATCAATACTGATAATGTATATCAATCGTTCGAAGCAACGGTTCTTGAGAAAGAAAAGTCGCATAAAAAGCAATCCTTTCAAGACGTAAATACAATAATAATAATAAAGTTAAAAGTCCAATAAAAACACATTAAATTTCTGTATGCTGAAGTTAAAACGCATTAAAAAATATATAGAAATATATTTGTGGATATATGCACGCATTTATTATTCTGGCATTTTAAATTAATCTAACATAAATATTGTATACAAGCAATATGTTGCTTGCAAGCAATATGATCCCCATACCTTGCATTTCTTTTTAAATGATATAATAAATAAATATGACAAATAAATATGGAATTGAAAAAGTAATGTTCAAAGAATGTGCAGCGTCCTTCCAAGGTATTAATTTCAAGAAAACAGAAAAAAATATTGAACTTTATCAAGTATGCGCATATGAAACGGGAATATTTGTATTGAAAAAAACGAAATGAAATGAAAATAATAAAAAATATTTTATTGATCGAGCAAACAGTCATTGCCTTTTGAGCCAAACCAGTTCTCGAGCCATTTTCATAACAAGCGAGGCACTACTCAGTAAATGCGTGTCCCGTCAGTGCAAATAGCTGGCAATCGGAAGGACTTGACTTTGGCGAGTAAGTCACACGAGCTAACATTTCTCAGTTGAGTGTTTCCAAAGCACCGCGAATCGGTTCTGCTGTATGGACAGATGGTCAGATAACATATAAACCTATGAATGGGTGCTACATTTTTTCGTATTTCCCTTGTTTCTTGAACAGCGAACGGTTTCACTTAGTCAATTGTTCTCGATAGGGTTAGGTATTAAGCGCTTCATCACACTTTAAAAGCTAATAACAGACCTTCCCACGCCCTTTTGATCTTACTAAATAAGGAATATCGTCTTACTAGTTGTAAATAGTGCGTTTGGAACTCCCCACGAATTTCTCAAACTAGACAAACAAGCCTGTCTTTTTCATCGTTCGAGCAAAGAGACATTTGATGTCGGAGAATGCTCTTGACACAACACTTGACACAGAGCTTGACATTGTCGTACTGCTCCGTTGCATTATATGTTGGTGCTATGGCTGTTTCTTGTTGCTAGATGTCAAAGCTATAATAGAAAGAAAACTTCAACCATGCACACCCTCTAAAAGGCGAAAAGGGAAAAATCCGGTTTCATAACTACATACCTAATAATAACGAATTCTATTAAACTTACTTTACGTTAAGTAATAAAAATGTGCTTTGATTTACGCGTTCCTAGTGAAAACATATTACGAAACATTGTAAAATTTTCTGAAATTTGATTTTCATAAAAAACTTGCCAAACAAGCTTTTCTTTTTAATATTTTTCCGTTCTTTTGTTTGTCAGTAATTTGTGACTGTGTTGGCATATTTAGTTTGATTGTATAACTTCAACAAAAAGTTGCTTAGGTTAAGATTTGAAGATCATTGTCAGCCATATAAGCTTGAGAGTGTGAGAAGATTTCATGAACAGGATTTTCACTAAAACCTTGACTGATAAATATAAACAAGTAAATGCATACATACACACATCGATTCATACATAGTAAGTAATAAACTCACCTGTACACTGCTATCTGCGCTAACATCAACGTATATTTATAAATTGCAAACAAAACGTGTTGGTGAATAAACCTTTTATAATGATCGCATAATAATACTCTGCTGAAAGTGATGCTTTAGCATAGTGTCGAAGATTTTTCTTTTTTCTTTTTTTTTTTTTGCCTTTTGATGGCGATTTTCGTTATCAATGTCTAGCATGTTTGTTCGTGTGTAGCTCTTGCAAAAGCAACAACGATCAGAGGTGAATAAACTTTATTAATAGTTTTTATTATTTCTGCTCTTCGTGTATGACCGCTCGAAAAGATAAATTGCAATTATTTTTAGTTGGAGACTTTATGAACTCATAAATTAAGCAAAAAATTGCAAGAAATTATTAAAGAAAGTCAATTATAGGTACATCGCTCTAATGTGTGTTTTTCCGATCAGATAAAAGAAAAACTACGCTTCGTTTGGCATGAACTAACTTTGGTTACCAATACCTACAATTCATGTGATAAGTTAATTTCAAAGTCCGTTAACTGTGCTTGAGAAGCAAGTCAATTATAAACACTTCATGTCCCTCCCATTTTCGTTGGGACACTCACTACAAGCATGGAAATTCGAGATTTTTATCATCTGAGTGTATATTAAATTCGTGTTTTCAGTGCTACATATATGTAGTCTTCATAAGGGAAACATTCAGCCTCGATTAACGTAGTCTAGTCCGTCTCTCTGTTCACAAGTCTTGATCGTAAAAATTCAAATCCGGATTAAAACGTGCAAATACGATGCTCAGATGAGCACATCCGTAGCTTCAAATATGCGAATAAAAAGTTACACCTTTTCCCGTTTTCAGTCAGAAAGAGCCCGAGCTAAATGTAATATATTTTGTTTTGCTCTCCACTTTTGGTTTTTTTGCTAAAGATTACCAATCACTCAGGCGATCGGCTCCTACAATTGTATCACGGTTGCGGTCAGAAAGAAGTTGAGAAAGAGGGGGTGTGTGCCCAAATCAGTAAGTGTTATCAGTAAGTAAATCAGTAAAAGTTAATGGACATAAGAAAGTAGTAGAGGGTTCGTGACTAATATTATTCTCTGGTTAAGGATAAAATTATCTGCTTCAAAAGATAGGATAGCTTTTTTATAATTAAATGGAACACAACCGTCTTCAACAAGTTATCATATATTCCATTCCTTTTTCCTAATTATATTGCCCAAAACATTGCGCTGGAGAAATTATAATTAAATGAAATGAAAATATACTTGGTACTCCCGAGCGTTCTGAATGAAATTATTGTACCGCGATTATATTTTGTAACATCCAAGGCTCAACAGAGATTACACCACGCTTACGAATCTTTTGTTTACTTGATAAGGCGTCAATTTATTTCGTCCCTTTTATTTGCCTGCTTAATTGCTATTGCGTTACCCTCCACCAGCTTTCAAAAGTCGAGAATGAATGCTGAATTTTAAAACCGCTATTACACAAGTCAGTTTGAGAACACGTGCGACAATAATATCTAATGAGGTAAAAATATTCTCGAAAAAGTCAAGATGTTCATAACAATGCAATAGGATTTAAAAATGGAGATCAAGAAAAGTGTTGTACAAGGAGTAAAAGAGGTAAAAACACTGTACTCATACGACGATTAGTTACCCTACACCAGCGCACAACTTTTCAATATAAAGCGTTATAGGGAAAGTGGTCGAAAAAGTGGTCCGACTTGAACCATTTTTGACAGTGTTCGGTCTTGGGCTAAAACACGACGGTTTACCGAATTTTGTCAAAATACATCAAGAATCGCTGTCTGTAGGTTGAACATAAAAAACAAGATGGGCAGAAGGGCAGGCAAGCTTAAGTCGATTGAGAAAGCGATTCTCAATCGATGGGTATAATAAAAGGAGTGTCTATCTCAAGTCATTCTTGGTATTGCGTACATCCGCACAAACTTATTGTTTGCGTTACAAGCTGTGGAGGCTATACAACGTACCTTCCTTCCGATCTCTTCGTGCAAATATCGTCGCAAATCATATATACAGCATATATTTTTGTCTGACGATTAAATTGCGGAAAAGCTTTCTGGTTATTTGAATTTTAACTTTGGTGAAAGGTTAGCAAGATTCGTTTTCTGGCGAACATAACTTTTCTACGTGT
The DNA here is from genome assembly GCA_000688715.1 of Glossina pallidipes. Lineage (NCBI taxonomy): Eukaryota > Metazoa > Arthropoda > Insecta > Diptera > Glossinidae > Glossina > Glossina pallidipes. The sequence continues at coordinate 835,593 of KK499862.1, read as the reverse complement.
TTCCGCTCAACACTGTTAACACAACCCCCACAGTTAATATGAGTAATTTAGGTCATTTTTGTATTCAAACATATATTATATACGATACGTTTCACTATCAAAAAAAAAAAAAAAAAAAAACAAAATATGTATGTATATATATCGTTTCCTTTCTTTTTCTCTCTTTGAGCAGAAAGAATAAATATACTAAAAAACGAAGGTTTATGGTTGCGATGAAAATAAATTTTTTCTTTCTTTTTTTTACTTTTATTTCATGCCCCAATTTCAGTCAGAAAAGTGTTTAATGCTATAAAACATAAGTATGTGTAAACAATCACAAGTATTTTTACACAGATTTTTCGTTGACAAAGCGCATACTGGCACAAACAAAGGCAGAAATTTTAAAATTACATTTATAATGGGGGAGTTTGTCGTCTTTCTATGAATGGTTAACATATTGTGCATCATGAAGTGCAATAACGCCGGTGACGCTAACTTTTTTCATATTCAAAAAGATGTGGTCGTTTCGCCAAAAGGTTACAAACACAATATTTCATATGTTTCACAAAACTATTAAAGATATTAATCGCCAACATTTTGTGTAAATCTTATATTATGACAGAAGAACCGTTTCTATGAATCTTGATGCAATGTTGCAATGCAATGGGAAACCATAAACAACAATAAAATATTCGAAAAGGTAATCTCCTCCTCGAAAAGGTTGTCTCCTTTCTGGTTGGTTTGCTAATTTTATCAACGGACAACGTAATATACCCATGTATTCTAACGTAATTACGAATTATTGGGAGTTAAATTAATTCGGTCCGTTTTTTTCGTCGAGTGAACAAACGCCTTAGCAGAGTCCACCGCTGGCTTGTACTTTTTCCCATCTCTCCGGATATTTTCAAAACTTCTTCTTTGACAGCTATCTCTGAAGGAAGCCCTACTCGGGTACCCTCTTAAGAAGCGAGGCATCGTTCGAGCAAACAGTAAGTCATCTATTGAGACTTGTGTTAATCGGTAGGAGGAGGGTAACACATTACAAGTTGTATGGAGTCTTTCATAAGGAAAACTAATCATATCGACCGCCTAGAGTAAGTGTAGTAGCGTTCTTTAGTGATAATTTCATTTGGTTAGAACCAACCATAATTCACCATCGCCATCTGCCCCCCAAATGTGGACGCCATTGCTATTCAGCCTTATCGTTGAAGTTAGTTTTAGTATTTATACCCTATCTCTCGTATTATACAAGGGCATATTAATTTTCTGCGGATGTATGCAACACTCAGTATGGCTTGGGATAGGCGCACCTTTTATAATATCGTCGTAAGGTACAACGGCTTATTTGAAAAATCATTATATACATAACTATATAAAACGGGGTGGCGTAGGGTGTTTAATTGTGAACCATGTCCCACTATAGTGTTTTTACTTATCGTACAAAATAATTACCGATTCAGTGAAGCAAAATCGAAGAAAATGTTAGCTCAATTGAATTAGAAATACTCAAAGTACGGACAGACGACTTGACATAAGACCTTTCTAAGGAATTTAATTATTGGGGTTGGAAACATTTTTATACATCAGATTGTTCAGAAAAAAAAGTTTTCTTAATGTTACTGAATTTCTCCTGGTCGTGCTCCGTATACTTTTCTTGCCGAGATTTAATTAAATTCATATTTTCCTTCGATCAATATTTGAAGTATCGAACGTACACGTTCAAGTGTATATCGCCAAAGAGTAAGACGGACAGGCGGGCAGGGGGACATACAAGTATATATATGTAATATATAATAAAGGGTAGGCGCTGCGTAAATCTGCACAAACTTAATATACCTCTGTACTATAAGAGTATGGTATAAAATATTTTGAAAAAGTTATATAAATCTTGAGGGGAATCTTCTTCTTCTTTTCATCTAATATGAAATAATTACGGAGCATAACGGCACTACAGCAAATAAAAGTCCGAATAGAGAGGAAAGGGAATCTGTGAACTCCATATACTTTCCGATGGCTATTTCTGAATCTTACAAATGGCGTAACAAAACTGGCGCGCGCGCGATTTTCTCTGATTGTTCCGAAGTAATAAATATAAATTTAATTAATAGTAAAATAATCACAGGTTTGACCTGTCACTTATGTGTTTGTCTTGTATCTTATGTTTCTCTGCGCAATTCGCATGAAATTAAATATGCATGAAATCGTGACTTCTTTGCAGTGACATTTTAAGTTATTCCAAAAATTTCAAAACAAGAAAAATTTAATTTTCTACCTAAAGAGTATTGAATCGCATTAAAATATGTATATATATAAGACAAAATAAAAATTTTATATAGACACACACGAAAACAAACCTATAATTACTAAACCGTTAAACTCTAATGAATTTAAAAGCTCGTCGAACGAAGAGCAAAGCAGGGCCAAGCTAAGTGGCATCACATGAAATAATCAAAATGTCACAGAGTAACGTATTTTCCGTAAGCATTCGTATGTAGAAGAAGCAGGGAGTGCTGCTAACGTATTTCGATGTCTCTGTTTTTGTTTTATTTTCATTTATTTCTATTACGCGACGTTCACGTTGACGTTCTTCCAATGACCTTAAGAGTTATAAAATGCAAAAAAAAAAAAAAAAAACAGAAGAAAACTCAAATAAATAAAACAAGTGATAATTCGCTACAAACAGCATCTGATTGCTTGCCCTTCTATTCAATATTGAATACAACTGCATAATAAACTACATAAGACTAAGAATTGGAATTAATTACCACAAGAAATGGGTATGTAGTTGAAAAGTTCATTTCAGCAATGAATTTCAATTTAGTTCTCCGTGCTCTCGAGCAATTAAAAGCTTGTCAAAATGTTCATTGTTGCATATTAATCAAATTCAAAATGTGACCAAAACTTCAGCGACGAACTGTCAATCAAGTCATATGCTTGCGTATGTATAATAATATATATAAGAGAAGATGCATAGCATTGAAATAAATGAATATTTTATTAGGTCAGCTTTCGCACAACCGCGTACACTTTGGACTCGTAAGCATATGTTGTTACAATACGAATATAAACATAAATCTTTATAACATTTCTCAAGAGGTTGACAATTCTGATCAAAACAAAACGTAAAAATAAATAAAACGCAGCTAACTGTAGCTTTGTTTGTTGTACATTTTTACTAAAGATTACGATTGGGAAACTTAAAGTGTATTAAATCGATAAATTTCGAGAACACTTCAAAACAATGAAAGAAAACGGCAAACAAAGTGTCATTATTAAGAAAGTAAATCCTAGATAAGTGAAATGAGAAGAGAGTGGATTTCGAATGCTCACCTTATAGCGGTAAACGCTTTCGTACTGACTTTGTTGTTAGTTTTCAGTAAATAGCATGAAAACTTAAGCCAGCTCGCTAAGCTGATCAGACATTTATCCACAAAGCCTATGCAGATATTTTTTCGTTACCCGTGAATTATCTCATTAATATATCTTCAGCTTGCAGTGGTAAAAAGACAATGAAGCGTAATATTAGTAATAAATGGAAACTTTCATAAAATGATTCCTCTTTATATATACATATATATATATATATATATATGTGTATAGAAATATATTCATAATTTTGCTTATTATGCATATGTAGGAATGAAAAGGAACGAATATGAAAATGAATTTTTGGCTTATGTCCTCTTAATGTTTACTTGCACTGCAATGCTTGTGATATTTAAGTTTCGGAGTTGGACGCAAACGTACCTTTGAATTTCTTTCACTTTGGGGTCGTTTCCCTTTTATAATAATATTTCTCTTTTACAAAATAACTTAATGCAGCTTGTAATTAACCAGCTTTCCACTTAGGTAAGCTCAACAAGTAGCGTAACTCTCTTATTATAGTCAGTCGCATCCCTTATTTAGCTTAAATTTAAAAATTGTAACTAAATTGAAATAAAACAAATGAAATGAACAAATTTACTGTTCGGCGAAGAAACGGATTTCATTACATTAATATGGAATGGGAAGACTTTTACATGCGCTGTGTCATGTACACTTACCGATGTAAGCAACGAAAAAAGCAAAAATTTCCAAAATTTATTTTTTTTTTTATCCCAAGAAAAGCTTTGAACTTGAAAATCATTAGTTGAAACAATTTTTGCCATTAAATTTCAAATTTTTCCCAAACTCTCCCCATAAAGGGCCTATGTTCAAAAGAACATTTGCATACTATCCATACCTTATCTCTTCGTTTCTAATTTCTCTAATACGCTAACAGATAACCTTACGAAGTGTTTTTTTTATTAATTTGAAAGCATTTTCAAGAAAAACTTAGGTGAGTGTAGTTTAGTCGCGACAACCGTTGAGTGGATAAGAGACTGATAGCAGATCGATTCGAGTTTTCAATACTGCCACCAGGAAAATAAATGATATTTTTGGTGTCATATACCAAATACATAGTCTTTTGCAAACAAGCAAGTGAAGCGTAAAACGTGCGAGTCTGTCTTTGACAGATTCAGTGAAGTAATCGGTAGCCTTTCGTGCATAAAATCTCGAGGGAGGAGAACATAAGGAAGAAAATTTGAATATGTGGAAGCGCATTTCTATGACGCTATGAAATTGCAGTTTAATTGAAAAGATAACGAAATAAAAAACTTGTCCATAATAGATTTTAAAACTTCAAACGCGTTTTCCTCGAAACGTGGTTTATCAAAGCGGTCGAGGCCACAGCTTTTACGAATTTCATTTCTTCTCTTTGCTTTTTTTTTTACAATATGCTTGCAATAATATTTTCTAAATGTAGATGATGTAGAGAATTTTCGTTAATTTGATTTAAGCATTTTTTATTAACGAAAGATTGCTTTTGATTTAAGAATTTTTTATTAACGAAAGATTGCTTTTGATTTAAGCATTTTTTATTAATGAAAGATTGCTTTCCTTCGACGGAAAATTTAACTCTTCTAATTAAACATTGTCGCCAATTATGCAAAAGTCATCAAACCTTTCACAATCTCGCTAGCTGAAGACATATAAATTAGTATTAGTATCATGTGGACAACCCGTACCGCGACCTAAACGAGCTATTGGACTCTGGAAATGCAGATTAAACGATTTGTTTTTGCTATTCAAATTTGCACCAAACAATGGCTAGGCCGCAGGGCCTCTTCACTTAAAGATGTCTCGCTAGTGTGGCTCCAGTGTTGCCATTTTTTACTACTTTTCAAAATATTTTCTTTTCAAAGCTTAAACATTTGCTTTATATGCTCCTCGATTGTTATAATTCTACTACGTTTCCTTCCATTCCAAACCACATTATCAAGAACATTAACTTACTATGGCGGACGTGATTCATTAAGAATAGGTGGAATGTCGAACTATTATGCTTTTCTGTGGTAGCAAAAGGAATGACAAAAGTAATGCACCATCATTCGTTTGTAACAAATTCAACAACTTTTTGCTGACATTTTCCATAAAAAAGCTGTTATCCAGTGAAAAAATTGGAAAGGTCATCATGAGTTGTTAAAATTTTCATTTGCCGAAAGCGATGTAAGATTTGTTTATATAATTTATTGATCTGTATATAAAAATCCTTTACGCGTTGTGATTGTAAAGTTTTTCATTATTGGCAACTGATGGCTTTTGCCACAAACACTCAAATGCCAAATGTATATGAGATGTCTCGCCAATGACTGGTTCACTTGTAACAAAACGAAACTTGTATTGGCTTGCAATGTTACTTTCATATCAAATTTAAATTAATCGATATGATTATTTAATGTAAATTCAGAAAATGCATAGATTTTCGTTCGACGCGAGATTCCAAGTCTTCTCAGCCCCAATTTTAGATGTAAATATATGGCTAATGTTTAATTTCAGTGCATCGTATCCGTGCATAATAATTTTCTTCGTCTTAAATAGTGTTCAGCGTATCAACACCTGATGATTCGCCGTGAATAACAATAAGCTGCCGTACAGTATAAAGCACATACTGCAAATTATAGATTTAGTTTTGATACCTACGTTATGATGGTATGTATATTCGTTTATTTGTAGCAATCTTTCCTCTTCTTTTTTTCATACAAAAACAAAGAGTCGATTAAGTCGTTGATGTGTTCGAGACGAGTAGTGATATGTCGGCCATCAGAGATATACTCAAAATCTTTAATTTAATCTTCATTTGACTAAAAAATAATTTCACAATATTTTGAAATATTCGCTTGAGTTTTTCCAATTAGTCCAATGGACAAAGGTTTATGCTAACGAATTCGCTTATGTTATGGGTCTTAGGGGTGTTCCAAAGCACACTTGCATGGTGTCAGAAAATAATGGAAAAATAGTATACAACACAGCTGAGTATTTAAAAACGTTTAAAATTTAAAAACAAAAATGTTCACTATAACCGCAAAATCTCCAATATTTATGCGGTATTGCACTCATGTCTACCGATTGTAAATTGAAAATAGATTCAAGAAAAAAACACTCAAAATGACATTATTTCAACCACCAAAAATGAATACTAAAAATATAAAGTCAACCAACGTTATTCTCACTCTCTCTCTCCCGCTTCACGTTTTTCACACAATCCAGCTTAACATTTTGACCACAGCGTCATGTAGTCTAGCACGGCTTTGCTTGAAATCGCAAAGCAAAAGCAAAATTCATAACACATAAGCAAACAAACGCTTTTAAAGGGGATTTTGTGAGCACTTTTCAACTGCTAACAATGTTCCCAACAACGGGACTACTTTTGCCCTTTCATTAAAAGAAATAAAACGGCTTTTCTTAAATGCAACAGAGAATCGCATCAAATAAATAACTTATAAGAAACGTATACAAGTATTTTTTGTGTATTTTGTCAACAAAATCTTGCATCTAAAAGAATTGCATGAGTATGTTTACATCCATCCTACTTATGATATTATAAACAGCATGACGTAAGAGAGGCAACTTATGAAAATCGTTTCTTTTCATCAAAATTTAATTTTCGATTTTTCCTTAAAGCTATACTTAATTTTCTTTGCATTGATTTTGGCCATGCGGTTCGCCAATCATTGCGCTCATTATATGATGTTTGAATATTACTCAAAGAGCATTTCCTCAATTAATAAAAGTATTGCATAATGTTTCTGGGCGCCCAGTTCACAAGTGTGTACAAAATATTTCCACTTACATTCACTTACTTGCCTATTAAGCTCTAGCACTTAGCACACCTTCGAAGACTTTGTGTGCCTCACACCGTTTTATTTTTAGTCCAGTTTCCGGGAAAGAGCTTATGAAAACAAGTTGCGCTTCTTTTTTTTTTATTTATGACCAATCATTTAGAGGATGTCCTCTATTCGTGTAACACAATGACGATCAGCAGAAAGTCAAGAAAAGGAAACAACAGGTAAATGGCCGCAGTTCGCCCGAGTGGTAAGCGTTATGGATTTACCAAATGAACCCCTACTATTACTACGACTAAAGTAAACTCTACCGCATTGAGATTTGAACACGCGAACGTAAACTTGGTAGTCGCGATTCTTATTTCGGCTAGTAATGCGGCAATGATTAATTACTCAGGTTATAGCTTTGCACGTTTAATACGGTGACGGCCAGCGATAAGTGTGGAAAGAAACAGGCGTAGGGCAGTAGTCTAGTGGATTGCAGTATGCCTTTACCGATCGGGCACTTGCTTTAACTTCACCACCAAGTGTGGTTAAACTATTGAGATTTGAAATCTGCGAACACCGGGACTCTTATCTATACGGCGTTGCGACGTAGTTCTATATATTTATAATATATGCCATCTTTAGGTACGCCTAAGCATGCAGGCACTCGTTCGCATCATGCTAAAATTTGAAGTGCAGTACTGCGCTTTGACTGCTAGCAAGAGAGTATCTTATAACCTCACTTTCCACCCTGATAATTAGTTTGGGTTAACTTGACTTGACTTGATTAACTTTCTAATTTGTTTTCTCGCATAACATTTCGATTGATTGCATAACATTCTCGACTTCCTGCACAACTGTTTATTCAAGATATCCGGTATGAAGGCTCTATTTGAGATTAATTCGATCCATTCTTTCACACTCTTTCATGAAAAACTTGTAATTAAAAATCACTTATTCACGAAAATTCCATGCAATGCAATTTAAGTAAACTTTTCCATATGCAAGTTTTTATTCACTCAATGTTGCGCTTTTTTGCTTTTCCTAATTTTTAATTATGGGCAATAAAAATTTTCTGTTGTCGGCACACGGACATCGTTGCGCCATGTAATAATATTACACTATATAAATTATACTTTAGAGGAATAATAAAAATGACAATTTTATGCTGCTTTCTTCCGTTTTATGTTATAATCATTACTCGGAGCGTATGTGCTACGCCACGTGAGTATATATTTGGTGGCGCAATATACAATTTCACCTAAAATTAATAAGTATTGTATGACCAAAATATGCTAGCAACTTGATCTCGATCATACATATATATGGTATGTATAGAAGTGAGAGCTTGTTAAAATTTGTTCACGGTTTATTATATAGCATTATGAAGTCATTAAATTTCAGCGGTTTACGAAAATGTCAGTTTCCTATACGTTGCTTTATGCAAATTCTGTACGTTATTCCAATTGAAGGCATTAATCAATGCCAATTTTCCAAACACAAAGGGACTCCAATCTAAAATATGTATAACAAATTTCAGAGTTTCTCTAGGTTTAGCTTTATGCTTTGCAAACGGCTTGGCGAAATCAATAGATTCTACTCGTAGTAGCTTTGCAAATAGTAAAATGTGGTATAATATAGAAAGTTTAAATGCGATTAACGTAAGTGTGTAAATAAGTACACACATATATATATATATATATGCAAACCTCTACAATGCTGCATGAGTTTGTATATTTTGTAGTAATTTTATAGCTGGTCAATGGCTTCTTAAATGTGTTTGCATTTTGTTTTTCTTTTTTCTTTTTTTTTTCTGTTTTGTTACTTCCAACAGCGCGAACTTACCATAGGGTTATATACCCTGTAAAGTTCACTCACTATTTCGTTTATTATGATGTCCATTAATAATGTGTGTACGGTCTACACAGACATTAGGGAAACTTTAAAAGTGTGTCGTGCACTTCCAGGCAGCAGTAAAACCGTGTAACTATGAAGGAATTGCGGTTTATTGGCTTCGTGCCTTCACCCAACCCGATTGTTGATATTATGCTGATTTAAAACAATATTAAAATAGATATTCTATTCTATTTTTTAAGTATTTCGCCTATAAAAGTTATAAATATAAACAGTGTTAGTTGTAATTCAATTTTTTAGATTGTGAACAATTGCGTTGTCATTTAAAATACAAATGTTGTTTTCATTTCTCCTTTTTAGTGAATCGCACTTATATCCAGCCACATACAGATGTACGCAAGTCCGGTAACATTAAACCCGCAAAAAATTAAATACTCAAAATCCATTTAAGAAGAAAACACTGAGAAGAAATCTATTATCAGCAAAATGTTGGATCGATGTGAAATGCCGGTAAGTATTATTGATTATTAAATATTAGGGTGTCCCATAAGTTTCTTCCTTTTTTTTTATGCGAAATCAATAGACGACCTATCCTATCTTGGTGAAACGATTATGCGCTGCTGTGTACATTATATCGCGGATTTTCAGCGAGCATACTCTTGATGAGGTCCGTATTCGCCGTTACATACATGGGCTACATACGCAACTTAAGTAACTAGTCAACTAGTGTCGTCTGAAATTAGTCAGTTAATATCGTTCTGTAACAGTCACTTTTCACTGCAGCCTCATTTCAAGCTATATTCTCAAAGACACACAGTCTAAGCGGACACACCATCAGCCCAAAAACGTACCTCGACAAGTAAGGCGTGGAGGACACCCTTGCTTGTCTTGAATTGCATTTGATAGTTCCGTTATTTCCATAGACGTTAAACATTTTCCACTCAGCAAGGTAAACCATCACTGGTTCACTGAATTCTAAAATAAGGAGACAGTGTTGCATTTCATTGCAAAGTTATCGTTCGCTTACCGCCTTTCTAGGAAGCAATTAAAAAATTCACTTAGCTTAAAGTGTCGTTAGCATTTTATTGCAGACGCAGTTAAAGCTTCTACTTTCTGCTTTGTAATGGAATCGAAATATTGTGTGCACAAAGAAGTTTCGAAGGTTTTTTTTGTAAGTTTGAAGCTTTACTCAGAGAAATCGATATAATTTAACAATATTCAAAATATTGTCCTTCGTTAGTTACGAGTTATCCCCACCTTTTAGGCAATTTTCGAATTCCAGCTCGAAAAAAGTCTCGCTTTTAATGCTATCCCTTAAAAAACTACTATTTGAGTATCGCCATAGAATTCGAACCACTATTCGATCAAGCAATAGGTCATTGGACCAATATCTGCTAATAACAGCAGGGAGGTAAGACATTTTAGGCTAGAGCAGCAAACGTTTTCTGAGCGTGTTTTGCCATACGGAGCCAAATGCCTTCATATCAAAAAGCATATACGCCCAGTTGCAATTATATCAATCATTGGTCGTAGTATTCTTTGAGCCAGCCATCGAAGATAAGCAACCTTATCCTTGTTATTGTTGGTTCACATACTTTCTATCATACTTATTTAGGCTTTCGATATTGTAAAGCATCTACTGTTCATCACTCGCAAGGACGAGAACAAGATTAAGGAATTAAAGAATCTTTTCGAGATCGGGTCGAAGCATTCTCAATTTGTTACGGTAGGCGGATAAACTTCGTAGAGTTTGTACTAAACGGGTTATCTTTGATGTAAAATGTTTGCGACTTTTCAATCAACAGGGTTCCAGTTTATCCAGATTTTATACATTATTGCTTCTTTGATATACGATTAAAGGGTGACAAGCACATTGGAAGTGGGCGTAAAATCTCAAAAAAAGATATATATCTGATCGGTTTGCTCTTGCATGATATCTACATTGCTACCTTCTCTCAATGTAATGAAATTCTTTAAATAAAGTTTTGCTTTCTACTCATACTTTCAAAAAGAATAAAAAAAATATTTATTTTTTTTTTTAAGGTTCAGATCGACAACGATAACAAGTGTCGTCGTGATCGTGATGCACGTCTTTCCAATTCACGTCTTGACCTACCGTCTCTATGCAACGGTGGCAGCGGAACTACACGTGGCTCATCGCGTAATGGCCGCTGTTTAGAAGGTCATGTAACTAATGTACATCACCCTGTCAATGTTAACCACCATCATTATCATCATCATACACAACAACAGCAGCAGCAGCATCGTCATACAACATTACCGCAGCGTAGTCCTATCAACACCAATATAAATCACAACAATAATAATAATAATAATAATAATAATAACAACAATAACACCAACAACAACAATAGTAGCACCAATAATATGAACAACAACAATAATAATAATAACTTAAATTTAGGATCACCAGTATCGTCATCAAATACCGTTTCATCGCATGGCAATAGCTCGAGCGGTGAGCGCGGTTCGTCAACCAAATCAAACAGCAGCAGCGGTAGTGTCCAATCGGGCAGAGATGACATAAAATGCATTACACCGATGACACCATCAGGTAAAGCAAAAAAAATCCCAATAATTTTTTTTAATAATTTACGATAATAAAAAGAGTCACTTTAATGCAGTTATGAAAATTAAATCAAACAAACTATCGGGAACAAAAATCGGTCATTATATTGTGCTTTCAAGCGTATTATTTATTTAAAAATAATAATTTGATTTATTCAAGCTCCTTGACATTTTTTGCATTTCAGCTGTTTTCACTTCAAAGAAAATTCTTCTGAATATTTTCATTAACATACATTTCACTTGGCTTTCATTAAAGGTCAAGGATCTTATGCGAAAGTTCGTAACTATGCAAATATTAATAACAATAATAATAATAATAATAATAATAATAAATGAAAAGCTAGAAAGAAACTGGGTCTCTCTCTCCCTTTCTCTCTAAAAAAGACCACTTTGCAAAGTATTAATAAAAGGACAAAGAATAGCAAAAGAACCTGTGTTCGCCTCAATGCGAACAATAAATACTTGACACTTAATATGAAAATATGAGAGTCGCTTAGTTTTTCTGATGAACCCCTCACTTAACTTATTGGATAATTTTTACGGCTATTTTACGTGACTTTCAAATTCTGATGACAGCTATTCGACTTCTTACAAAATCTCCTCTAGCTTTTCAACCATTACGAATGCCTTTAGTTTCCTTTGCTTTTATCCTTTTAAAAGCTCAATCAAAAATTTTCAAATTTCAACAGATTTCTGTGCAAATTTTTGTCATATCGTAAATTTCAACAAACAGTAGCTGGAGCTGGAACACGATAACCCCAGAGTCGAGAGGAATATTTAAGTATATGTTGGTCTTGCGTTGAGCGAAGACATATATGTATTATATATTGTATTCTTTTCCGATCTTGTTAGGGATAGCGTTATAAATAGATAGGCAAAATTAATATACCGCCTTTTTCTAATAGCAAATATGAAATTGAACAAAAAAACTACAAAACGTAGGCAAATCAGCAAGAAACAATAAACATTAATTAGAGCCTCTGTTAACAAAAAGTAAGAATATCACGGACGAAGAAAACTAAAAAACTAATTGCAATTCCTGTTTTTGAAGAAATAATATAAAAAGCAAATTTAGCAAAAGCAAAAAGTGTAGTAAACAAAACATTGAAACTTAAATTAACTCAACAAAAAACAGAAATGCACTTCTCCGTCAATCTAGTGATACTCTACAACGTTTGCAGTACAGGGCATATCAAGCGTGTGCTAAGTACGAAGGACTTCCCATATCGACCGATTCGGGATCACTTTTTGAATCGATTAGAGCGTGTCCGTCCGTCTGTCCGCCTCGCATACTTGTTTGTAACCTAGAGTTCACAATATTTAAAATATTTTGATCAAATTTGGTACAATCATGTGTTTTAGACCAAGGACTAACGCTATCGAAATAAAAGAACGCAGCACGAAAATAAGAGAAGAATTGAATTAAATCTCGGCCTTGCCAGACTATAATGTTCTTTTTTCTTAATGTACATAAATGTTTTACTGATTATCAAATCTAGTCATAAGATAAGATATTGTAATGTAAATCATTCCATGTCCACTCTCAAAACAAGCCGAACATGTAGATTAAGCACAACGCGCTATTTTTGTTACTGTCCTACTTCTTTTCCTTAAACATGAATTAAATTCATTTAATATGCATTTGTTCGTTGGAAATAAATCTCAACAAATTGCTTTCTCAAAAAATATTTAAAATGAAAGAGGAAAGAATTTTTAAATGTCAAAAAAAATGCAATAAAGTTGTATTATCTACCATGAAACGAGGATATGTAAACTTTGTCATTCTGCTTGTAATGTCGCGAAACATTTATTTATTTAAAGTAAATATATTTTTTGATGTGATACGGCATTCTGACTCAGACCGCCCACTACTGTAGTGTGTTGAAAATGACCCCGCACTGCCAGCGAAAACGTGCGCAGTATTCAAAACATAGAAAAAGCGTTCAAATGTCGCGTAGGTGGTCTACATCAGAAGATTTAGCCCTTTCCGCCCCCGGGAATTTTTTTTTTTGCCTATTTCTGATTCTTAATTGATAATTTCAAATAATATGATCTCGACTCTTTGTCGACATAGGAGTCTGCGTAAGAAATACAATGTCGACGTATAGTCAGCACAGGTTAATCCTGGTCTCTGAAGATGCTCACAACCAATAAATACTAGGTGGTTTGGAAAGTAATTTCGTTTTTTTATGAAAATGAAAGAATTAGCTTACGGTGACATTTCCCGTCATCGATAAATTTAATTAAGCGATCTTCAACTATTATAATGAGCACTTTGCATCGACAAATGCCTTGATTTCGTCATCGTCAGCTTCAACTCGCCTTGCAGAAAGTGGTGCATCTTCAAGATGAAAATTCCAAGGTACTTTTGGCACTGGTCTTCTGCCATCTTCTCCAAACGCACCGGATAATTTTCTTCTTGCTTGCACAGCATTATTAAGTTTGCGTTAGTAAAAAAGTGAAATATGCCGAAAATACTGCTTTTCACTTTCCACATTTGAAAGCGCACTAACCAAAAACTACTGCGTACAATCAATCGAACTTTTTCGTTAATAAAATTTTCTACTTCAGTTGCCAAAGTATATGGCGGTTAAGCGCCTTAAGTGCGAAGTGGGCTGTGAAAAAATGGAATCAAGTCCTATGTTGGGAAAAAAAAACGAAATTCCTTTCCGAGCAATTTTATAATGTAACCGATTTTCGCATATTAAGATTGATACGGTGTATAAGTTAACTGTAGAGTTACTTTTTAATTTTTTCTTGTGCATCAATTGTTTTGTAACGCAAAGTTTTGCTTTTAATTTCTTTCTAGAACTTGTCAAAAAATATAGTAATTATTTAACTGACATGGAATTTGAAGAGTTAAAAGTCTACAAGGAAATCTGGTATTTCGGTCAAAATGCTAATAAAAATAATTATAATAATAAAAGCTCAACAAGCACTAATTCTGGTTATGATGATGAAAATGGCAATTATAAGATTGTAAGTGTGACTTACTTTCTATTTTGTTTAATGAATTTACATATAACTAAAAAAACTTTCGTTCATAATTGCTTACAGATTGAACATGATCATATCGCGTTTCGTTATGAAATTTTGGAAGTTATCGGCAAAGGTAGCTTCGGTCAAGTTATACGAGCGTTAGATCATAAGACTAATGCGCACGTTGCCATTAAAATAATCAGGAATAAAAAGCGTTTTCTCAATCAGGCTGTGGTAGAATTGAATATATTGGATGAGTTACGTGAAAAAGACGCCGATGGATCTCACAATGTTATACATATGCTCGATTATATATATTTTCGTAAGCATTTATGCATAACATTCGAATTAATGAGGTAAGTTGTTAATTTTATTCATTCTTCTTCTTCTTTCGAATTGCCCCGTTTCAATTTACTATGGCCATAGAATAGTTCGCATATTAACATGTTTTCGGTAACGTGCTCTACTTATTTTGTTGATGTATACCAAACACATTAGACTTTTTAACCATAACAACACGCATAAAGACTAAATGAATTATAATTGTGCTGACATTTATAAAAATTAGATAGTTTTCAAGGAGAGATGAGCAGTTGCGCGGGGGGGAAGTGGGGGGAGGAAATGGTATAATTTATTTGATTTAAATGTCATTTTATATTACGTTGATTTTGTTTCAAGTCTTTCGTTCATATCATATCACTCTTAACGTGATTTATGGTAATAAAATATTAAATTCATTTACAAAATCCCTTTGAGGAGAGAGCATATGTAAACTAAGTGAGCCTTCGAATATCTCTTTTATCCATTTCATGACCTTCATATGCATTAAAAATATTTGCGCTTAAAGTTAGTCCGTGACTTGTTTAGTTAAAAGTTTCATAAAACCGATTTAACTATAGTTTTTCACTTTGCTTTTATTGTTAAGAAACACAAATTAGTGGTTTTATTTATTTTTTTATTTTTTTTATTTTTTTTTTTCTATTTTTTTGCCTCCATTTACTTTTCCATTCAAAGAGAAACCAAAAAGTTTTTCCTTCCATTTAATGCCATAGAAGCGTATATATCGCGTGCGATACGTAATTTTGTGCGATAATGTCAAAAGTTTGACAACAATTGTAAACACTGCGTTATGGGTGTACTTATGCTTGTCTACAGGTCAAAAACAAAAAGCAGAAAAAAAATTTATACTAACATAGCAGTAAGGATATGCGTCTTTAACTGCACAAAATCAATTAGATTTGATTTAATATACATACGTTTGGCCTACTAGCAAAAAAAACAACAGGTAGTTGGTAGTCGGCGTTTAGATATCAATCGTAAGTGTTTAATTTGTAATCCATAAATCAATGTGTTGTTCGTGTGCACAATTATTGTTTTAAATTCAACGTTAACTTAATGTAGGGCATTTTATCAGATACGGTTGACTGCTCGTCTCTACTAGTGCTAATGAATTTCTTACCTGCCAAAGACAAAGAATTGCATAAGGCATTTAGAGCGGGGTGTTTCCTTAAATTTTTAGTCGATGCAATTTTCATTGCATATAATTTGTAAAAGTAGGACATAAGATCTCAGACACTTTAATGTAAATCCCGCCTACGTGAATTAACGTAAATTATGCGTAAATGCCCTCTTCTTTCTTGACGTCGATCAAATTTCCGAAACGAACTGCAAAGGGTCCCAAAATTTACGCTAGACTTGAATATTTAATACAAAACAAAGTTTTTCTTTTGAATTCGAAATTTTTTTATTGAATCGGAACGTTTATAGGAAACGGTTACGGGCAGTAATCTCCCACGGGTAAATAGCCTAACTTTGCTGACGCATACGCAGACACTCTTTTAGCGAATTTTTCCATGAGCATTTTGCATAAATGTGGCTGAATTTCGTAGAGGCAACGTTCAATTTCCTCCTCCAATGCGCGGATAGTTGTGGACTTGTTGGCGTAGACCTTTGACTTCAAATGACCCCATAACCATAGAAAGAAATCCAGTGATGTCAACTACTCTCTTCACAGTTGACGAAGTTAACTCAATATTCCGATCATATTTTATACGAAATTTGCGAACAGTGATCGCCAAATTTTAATTTTTTTCTGAAATATTGTTTAACTATGAAAAGGCATGGCTCTTGTAAGTAATGCTCAATGTTTGCTAAACCGTTAGATGTTTTTTTTGTTTGTCAACACTTCGTCGCACAAATAACGGCAAATTCAGGACGAACCTAATTTCGAGACACCCTATATAACATATCTAGACAGATAGAAGATTGATGGAGAAATCATGTAAACTAAAAAAGAAAGAAAATATATTTGGAAATAAAAGTAAAACGAACGCGTTGACTTATGGCTAAAAATAGGTTGAAAATAGGTTGCTGTTGCAGAAAACAATTCGAAAAGCCCTTTAGCATATATATCATACAAATTTGGGATACTGCGAGCAACTCCAACATTGAAATGAAGTAATCCAGATCACAGAAACCCCTATGTCAGCTTTTGTTAATTCCTATATCTGTATAAATTAATGTCGTATTTTTAAGATTCCCTTTACTTTAATTTTAACTAAGTTAGATCTTTAATCCCAAGGATTGCGTAAGAAAAGTTGAATTCTGCTTATGCGGATAAACAAAAAATAAATAAATGCCACAGCAAAACATAAAGACTTATGCATTCCCAAAGTAAAAGAAGAGATTGTCAATTTCAGTGCTCGATATCTTAATCAACTCAACTATCATTCAAACTTGCTCGCAATTGTTTTAATAGACGATAGTGAAGAGACGGAAAGGCTGAAAAGATACCATATCTTACACCTGCCTTTTATCGAATAAATGTGGAAATGTGTGTGTGAAATACAAAAATATTTATACTCACTCGCGACTAAGATAAGATTAACAATAAGTTCTTTATATATATTAAGACAAGTATACAAAGTGAAAAGTTTTATTCTCAATAGAATGTAAAACTAATCCAAAAAATTAAGATTAACCCATTTGCTGATTAATGTAAAATATTCTAGATTGGAAATTGGTGTACAGGCGTTCCACACTTAACACAGTTAATTCGCGCTGAAACTTTTTCATTTAAACCCAAATGTTACATAATTTAAACTTTGCGATAACATAAATCAAAAGAATGTGTACCTGTTGTGCCGCACATTAGAAGATTCCGTGAAACAATGTAACATTGCACCGTGTTGTATTGGAATCGTGCTTTACAAGTTTACGTGTTTAGCGGGGAACGCCTGTACATACGGCAAAAATAGGCATTGATTAACGGGTTCCAAGAATGTATATAGTGATACTTCTATTTCCCTTCGGCAACACAAAAAAAAAAAAATTATGATCTACCCGGTAAGAATTTCAACTAATTTCCATTTGCGTTAAGAGAGCATTTCATTTTGCTACCTTAAGTTTTCTATACTGCAGCTTAAGCAGTCATTCATATAAATAATTCATCACAATAAGGTAGTATATAAGATGTGATCGAAAAAGTGGTCCGATTCGAACCGTTTTCAATAGTCCTGTGCCATAAGGATGTCCCGAACTTCATCAAATAGCTAGAAAATCGATATCTGCAGGATAGAACAAGGCGTACACATAGGCGGTATAATAAAATATAGGTCTATCTCAAACCCTTCTAGCTATTGGATACATCCGCACAAGCTTGCACCACAAGTGGTGTGCAGTACGACAATTTAAAGTTAAATTTTGTTTAAATGTTTTTCTTTTTATGCTGCTATACTGTTATCTATATGGTTATGTGTAAGATTACGATTCAGAGCCACAAACTGCACGAAATTGCCAAAAGGCACAAGCCATTATAGGCAATAGTATATGAATGCACGTACGACTTGTGCATAAGATAAGTTTGCCAATTCCTTAAGCGAGTGTTCTTTAAGGTTAACTCGAAACATTTTCATTTAGCACATGTCGATTACAACAAACTCCAATACAATGGATCCATTGAATAAGGAAATATCACTTTATTTATAGTCTTTACACCAAATTTATGGAAGAAGTAGTACACCAAAGGCAGCAGCAATAGTATGTACTGTCGTACTAGAAGATTAATGTTCCATCTCTTCGATTATTGTTAAGCTCTCTTTTACTCTTTTTGTTCATTAAAGACTTTTCCCGAATTCAAAAAAGCGAACTATCGTTTACATCTGCAATACTAAGTTGGTGCACGCATGGTACAGAAACTTAAAATTGAAATTATCGTAAACTGCGGTTGATGTAAAGCAAGTGTTGGTAGGATGTCGTATAAAGACGCTATTGCAACAAGTGCAACTAAAAATTAATTTAATGCAAACTGGCGGATGAAAAACTTTGTGTGCTTTGTTTAAATCTGTGATAATAAAAAATTATACAAGAATGTCACTAGGTTACTACGGTTAAAACTTATTTACCATAAGTAAAAGCTTTTTTTTTATGCTCACAAGTCGTTGAGGAAGTGCTTTTCACTATATATATATAAAAATATAGTAAAAGCCCTTACTAACCTACTTAGCCTCTAGGACGGAATAGATTTCCTTCACCTCTTTAAATGGCATTAGCGTAGCAATATTAACCTATAGAAAATGTAGATGATACGGAACTATTGTATGAAAGTGAATGTGTGTGTGTATTTACAGATAGTTATAAAATTGTCATACCTTTCTTCCTGTACTATGGTGGGTGATTGTTATCCGCTTTACAAAGCGCCACTTTTAACTTTCGAACAGAGCTATTCTCAGAATGTGTGAATAAAAGGATAGCCATAAAAACGCGGTGAATTTATAAACCACAAATTTCCACTTTGTTCTCGTTTATTCTGTTGGGCTTTGCATACACAATGCTTGGCGTAGTAGTCATTTTTAGCTGCTAGTTGGTCAATTTTATTATTATTGTTGTTTCATTAATAGCAAGCCTACGTTTAGAGAGCGACGCTATATAAAAGGAAATACAATTTTCAAATCTATTTACTATTACCTATGCAAAAGAGTATTTATTTTGTAGGTTTTGCATACAACGTATGTATGTATTCATGGTAGTGTTAGAATGAGTTACACAATAGGATACGTGTTTTTGTGCACAGCCGGTTCTTTTACTTAACTCGTTTTGGCACAGTTTATGAATTAATCGATTTTACCAAATATTACATAATTACATAATAAGAACTAGAAGTGGATCGACTCAAAATTGAATAACATCCTGATCATAAGTGATGATAGTTGTTGTGCTGTACTTTAACAAAGTTTCCATGCTTCAGAGAGTTTAGTTACGAGTAATTGGTTCGTTTATAAGCAGCGCAGCCAACGATTTGTTTTAACTCGAGGATTAGCGACAGGAAGTCATACGAACAAAGGTTCTATTTGAATAAGTGGCAATAGCTTGTCCCTTTTAAGCACCAACTGCCTTAAGGGGGGCCTTCAAAAAGTTCTTTTTCAGCATTTTTTTCTTTGCGATCAAAGAAAAGATTATAGAATAATTATACTCGGGAATGTCATTAAACCCAATCCGACTATCTGTTTTCATAACGAATCTTACCACGACATGCATCTCAGGAACTTATGAGAATCGTGGAAATGGTTGTAGTTCATGCATTTGTAGAAACATCAAATACGAATCCACTACATATTTTTTGGAAATTCAATATGAAATAATCAGAAAATTCAAGTTCAAATTTTAATTAAGCTGCAAAGGCTCATTGTGGTCGAATGAGGGTTAAAGATATAATAAAAAAGGAAAAAAAATTAATTTATTAAACCTATAGCAATGCAGGAGCGATTCAGGTAGGGTACCTTTTATTTATTATTATTACAACATCGGCTATCTTTAATTTAAGGGGCTCTCCGGCAAGCAGTGTAGCTTTTTTTCCTTTCAGAAAAAAGGGCAGGACATGTTCCCTATACGCGTGACCCGTTGATGGTTAGGAGAAGTGGAGAGTTAGGAAGTGGACTCAGTCCGAGAGGTCTGTGCCCGATCATGTTATGCCCGTTTAGGAACAACACACATTGGAGGTACAACGAGAAGCCAATCACAAATACCGTGTAGCCTACCGCACTTACGATCGAAAAAGTTAAAAAGAAAATCGCTTAATCCACATCGCTATAAGCTGAAAAATATTGATTTTCATGTGAAAGTTGAGTTTTTGAATGAAAAAATACAATTTTTGATCAAAATAAAAAGAAGGCAAAGATTTGTGGGTAAATTATATGAAATTTAATCTATAGAAAGTCCTGTACAAAATTCCAACGAAAGAAAGGAATCAAATTTGTAAAAGTTGTGTTGTCGGCCGTTTTGAAAAAATCTCGCTTCGGTGAAAACGCCCTTAAAGTATGTATAGTATTCTTAGTATAGTAATAGTATTACAAAGTTTTTTTTCTGTGCCTGCAGTCACATGGGACTTATTCAACTTTAGGAATTCCGTCTATTTTCCTTCCTTGAAGATTTTTACTGAAAGCGATGCAGCATCTGCAAAGGAGCGAATCGCTTTTCACAATAGTGAAGGAAATTTATAATTCTTTAATCGAATTCATAATTAACATTAAACCCCTCATTACAATTTCAAATATCTTGGCAGAAGCTCTGACACCTTTTGACACGCTCTTAGTCTCACATCTGTTCAGCGGCTATGTGGATGAAGTTAAATCAGTGCATTTTGAGACTATGAGTGTATTAGAGCAAGTGCAAATCATCAGCAATCAGCTGGCTAGACCTCCCGCCAAAGGTTCAATCTCTTCCAGCTAATAGGTTTTCTCCTGCATGTTCTATAATGTTCCGGTCAAGTAATTAGGCTAATAAAAAAAAAAGTTTGTTGTGGTCTCTTTCCTTCTCCTTCCCCTTAATAAGAATATTTGTCCACAGAGGCAATAAACATTCCTTCGATAGCCATTTCACGTGGGATTTAAATTCAATCAGCGCAATGTGTACTGAACACGAGAAGTTAAACATTGACGTAAGGCTAACATTAAATAAAAACCAAAATGCGGAGATTTTCCGAATCTTACTCTTAGTCTTAAGTGCGAAAGTGTGCGAATAATTTGTTGAAAATAAAGTAAAGTAACATTAAAGCGCCTGAAAATAGTATTAAACATTGTTTTCCCTTCGGGATTTAGGCAAGAAGAAGCTAAATCTTTTAGCAATACGGACACTTTAATATCTTTTCTTAGCTTAAACAATATCAAGAAATTTTTAAACTGGCGGACTAACTAATCCTCGTAATATATAGAACGGCTGTCAGTTATTTTGTTATTTTCGTATTTATAAAATAAATACAAATGCAACCACATTAGAGTAAATCCCTCTAATGGTATATCAGTTAAATTGACAAATTTGTTGTGAACAAAAAAAGGGCATTAAGCGGAGAAACAAACAAACAAACAAGTCAGTCTATTTTATTGCTGATTGTTTAGCTGTGCTTGCACGCTTGACTTACTGCCATTACAATAATAATAATAATATTAATTCTGCATTATGACAAACATCATGCATTTCAAGTTCCCATGATACGTGCAGTAAACGATGTTTGTACTTATGTAGCAGTGAACTTGATTTTTCTTTCTTTTACTGGGGATTCTAATCTAAGAAAGGGTAAGGTATTTGTTATACCAATGAAATGAAGAAAAAGAGGGCTTTTCTATATTATCGCTAGCAGACATGCAATGCCTATCGTTGTTGGGATTTTGCCTATGATTTATCAATTGTTATATTGTTGAACATAGTTGTGAACGTAAAATGACGTAAAAATAAAGTTTGTGCACTTTTCTAGTTTTTAGACTTAATTTTTTTTTTTTTTTTTTTGGCAATTCATACAATTATGAAACATTTAACGAAACTTCCACCCTTCACTTAAAAAGAAAACGTTAAAATAGTTTTATTTTTATTTCGCTTAACAAGGCCAAGTTCAATATTGTTAAATGCAAACTAATTTAGATGGAAAAGTTATAATACTTCCTGTGCAGTAAATTTCGGGA
This sequence comes from Glossina pallidipes, assembly GCA_000688715.1. NCBI lineage: Eukaryota > Metazoa > Arthropoda > Insecta > Diptera > Glossinidae > Glossina > Glossina pallidipes. The sequence goes on along the minus strand of KK499862.1, from coordinate 813,110 downwards.
AATATTTATTAGAATTTATTAAAACGACGATAACAACTGGCAAAAAACCGCTCGATTTTCCTGACGCCAAACCAGAATAATTTGCTCGCATAACTGGCTTTGTGCTTACCTCCACTTTGTTTATCGGAAAATGATAAATACATAAATCTTAAAATACTTCTGGGAAACAAAAAAGGGTAAACAATACTAGTAAAAATATCATGGTCGGGCAAGGCCGACCAACTTTGCATAATACAATTGATTCATTCATCTTCATGATAATTCAGCAAAAATTGTACTTCATCCTCCTCGTGGGATGCTGCTCAAAGCACGAACTGGCATCGTTCGAAATTAGAAAACGTAACTTCCTTTTTCAAGATTATGTTATTCTTTATCTAATTTTATCACAAAACGCCACTCATTAGACTTTGTTGTTATATATGGGATCTAAAAAATAGATTTATGTTACCCGAATTTCGTGCGGTTCATGTTTATGCCAAATTTCTGTTATGGAGCAAATTTATTAAAAATGGAACTATTCATGAGAACTTTTGCATGGGATGGGGTCCAAGAAATAGACTCGTGTGATTCAAATAAGCACCAAATAATCTTGACGTCAAATTGCTATTGTGGACGTATTTTCCCTAAACGATAATAAGTAATTGGACCCTTTTGGTATATAAAGGTTTACATTTCATTGGAATTCTTATATTCAGTGTTGCTCAAAAAATAGACCTTTATGGTACAAATGCAATAAGATTAAGTTCTTAACCAAATTACTATTGTGGACAAATTTTGACTATGAAAATTAGGCCTATTTGCATCCGTAGGAACAATTTTAAAGGAGAACTCTCCAATCCAAATTTTTCACCACAATTTGGAAGGCCTAAGGAGCAAACCATTTCCGATAGAATTAGGGGGCCACTGGGACATCAGTTTACCCAATTTCGTCAAAATATTTCGTTAGGTCGAAAACAGAAAAGCATCACACGGCCAGACAAGTGGACCGAAGGACAGACGGGAATTCCTAAATCCAATTAGAAAATGATTTAAAACCGATCGGTGTAATAAAAGGCGAGTTTGTCCTAAGTCCGTACAGGTTTTCTGTATCCTGTAGATGCCACAAATAGTGTACGGCGTAAAGGTTAGAGCACATTTAGCGGAGAACCTGCCTAACTTTCGTTAAATTTTAAAGCACTTGAAAGTATGCTACTAGAAATGTAGTCCGATTGATGAGATCTTTTCTGCCCTTAAAGTGGCATGTGAAGTAAATTCTATAGATATACATGGGACTGAAATCTAACTCCAACCATGAATATAAATTTGTGTGCTAAGAGCCTTTAATAATTTAACAATCGAAAGTTAGTGTTCATTATGTAAACCTAAGCAACTGACATGTGTTTGCAGCTATCTATCATCCAGCTATCACGAAATAGTTTACAAAACTTGCAAACAACTGAGCATAAAGACTTGCAAATAACTCAGCATTTCCACGTTCATCAATAAAACATATTGTTTGTTTATAATAACTTCAAACTTGACCTTTTAGCTTACAACACAAAAGTTCTGCAACGTATTAGAAACTTTTGCTTGAAACAAAACCTCTGTAAAATATTTTTTACATTTTGTAAAAAAAAAGAAGCAACAAAGTTCAAGTTTTCTATCCACAGACTAGCTAGCAACAAACACAGATGTTTTCTTGAAAAGTTATAAAACAAAATTCCCAGAGTAACACAATAAATAAAACTTTGATAAGTATTTGAAAATTGCAGAATAGTTTCATAGGAAGATATTTAAAATATATATTAAAAGTTTCCACGAACCGTTCTTCATAGCACTTTGCGGCATTCTTCACTATGGCAAACAGAAACTCAATAGCGCAAAAGACTTTATTGAAATTTTCAAATTATACAACGCACCGAGCCGAGCACCTTCTTCAAATATTTTCAGGTGTAAAAACACGCCCTCTCAGGTTTGCATAATTAAAATATGCCTTTTTTAACATTCGAAACATGTATGTTTGTTGCCTAGAGTGCGATTAACATAATTTATTTCATATTGATGTCATACAATGCTTGTGTGTGAACACACCCTCATGTCGTCATTGAAAAAGGCTGGAAAAAAAATTGCAAAGGTTTAGAACGAGTTATAGGTTGTTTATGTAAATGAAATAATTTTTGGTTTTCAATAAACATTGTAATGTGTTACGTGACCATGTAAGGTAGCGGACACAATAAACAAATTTAAAGAAGTGTTTTGCCAACGACACTTTCATACACACACAAGCTTGTGGGCATGCTCGAAAGGAGTGAAGTTCTCCTATGCAGTATCTCTTAATACATAAATCACTTCTACTTATGCTTCTTTGTGATTGTAATTGACATCACTAACACACAAATTTCACAGGATACAGCTAAGTAGATGTGATAAGATTTATGTAGGTCGAGATTGGCAACCATCTGTACCAATTTAAGAGAACTAAATAACTGACAGAGTTGAAAAAGTGTCAAGTTCATGGAGGAAAAGTTTTCAAGAAAAAACAAAAACTGCGATGAGTGAAATTTAACTTTTCAGTTACAATTTCATTTCATTTTCTTACATTTCAACAGCTAGCGCAAAAGTATTGCATTAAATATTTTAGAATCTTTATGATATAAAATTAACCAGAAATAATATATATTTCTAATCAATGTAGGCAGGGTTGTCCGTCGATAAGTGGATCTTAAGTGTCTGTCTGTAGAAATTATTCGCCAGGCCGCAAACGCTAAGACATTGCAAAGGCATTGAATACGAGCCCAAACAATCAAAGAGGGGACATGGCCACAGTACAGAAACCTAAAAAAGCTAAGAGCACTCTGGTCCCAAAATAATCTCCGGTCTCATCGATAAAATTTTGTTCCTACATTCTATTAGTGATCCTATAGTACATATCGAATATAAAAAAAAAGCGGCCACGTCCAACGAATATTATTGAGGACCGAAACTTCATCTTTCGGTTTTGTGTGCATTTTGTTAACACAAAGGTAGTGGACAATAAAAGAATAGGCGAACGAACGTAATTTTCTTACTTGTTTTCCGAACGCGTAGTCGTTTAGATGAGAGTCGCAGCTACAAAGTCAGCATTCGAGGATTTAAATCTCAGTGCTGCAGGACATATTTGGTCGTATTTACGTTAATAAAAACATAACATCTGCTTATTGAGCACTTTTCCAGTCAGCTACAGTCACTCCATATTCTTCTTTTTCTTCACTTCTTTCTGACCATCACCGTGCTACATGTGTAGGGGACATCTCCTGAGTCATCGGTCATATTAATAATACTATATATGTAATGTTTTTTTAAAACAATGTTTTCAGTCTAATATCTTCTGTAAATAAAAACAAATGAAAAGACAATAGTGTGACGCGACCCACCGTTGAATACTTTACACAACTTCATTTATTACAATTATTCATATAACGATTTTCCAGAAGACAGCTTGATATAGCGGGTGGTCGAAAAATCTGTCCGATCCGGACCATCTTCCATAGCATTCGTCTTTGGGCCAAAATACGTCCACCATACCATATTTCGCCAAAATATTTCGAAAGTTACGATATTTAGGTTGAACGCGAGAAAATAACCCAGACGGACAGACAGACGGACAAACGAGCAGACAAGCTTAGATTGATGCAAAAAGTGATTCCTAATCGACAGATATAAAAAGTGGTGGATCTACATCAAGTTCTTCTGTGTATTGCATACTTTCGCACAAACTTAACATAACCTGGCATATGATGTAGGATATAAAATAACTTAAACCTTAAAACTTAATATAACTTAAACCTTAAATTTTTATGAAATTAAATGTGTAACAAACACTTTGAAGATTTTCTCCGAATTTCTTAAACCAAATAATTTTTTTATATTACTTTTTTTAGTAATTTTCAAAATCGTCTTTCTTTTCAAACTTTCGCAATATTCGCAGAATATTTTATTCTTTGTTTTTTCCATTCCTTTATTCTTTCTACCGTAAAAAAAAAAATTTTCACATCCCTTTGAACTGTTTAATCTATTGTTCGAATATTAGAACTTTTTCTCCTGCACGCACACACATATATATCTAGCTTCTCGCAAACGACCGCAAATAGAATTCTTTCTCCTTTTTATCTTTGCTATTAGTGTCTTTTGAAGTGTAAAATGAAAACCCACATCTCTCTAGTTGATGCTTCGGCTTTGTCACGCTATACTGTGTATACCGGATGGTGTGCATGCTCACAGTTTGATAACATTCAAGTGCAATTTTGTAATTAAAATTTTTTTTTTCATAAGCTGATACACGTTGTGTGCTGCAATCAGCACGTATGTGTTGCGCATATTTTTAATGTTAATAAATTTGTTTTCCTTATTTAAAGACAAGCTCTTACTTATGACTCAATATAATTTAGGCAAATTAAAATAATTGTCCTTCAAAACAAAATGTGTGAGCGACTTGAAAGTGTAAGACGGTTGTATCGATTTCTAAATTCAATTTGTTATACTTAGCAATATTATTGTTAATCATTCTTGTTCGAGGCGGGTCGGCATTGTACTCTCTACAAGCGTGTGTTATATTGTGTATTTATTTTCTACCTCAGTGAGCACGGTATGATCAAATAAAAGCTTTCTCTTCTGAAAGGCCATATATGGTCTTTTTCAAATTTCTACAAAAACTGACAATTATCTCCACTATCACCAGGAAATAGTACAAAGTTCCTTAGCGGATGCGTTTCGCGCATTACGTGGCATATGTGGTTAACATAATCGATTTAGAGAACTTACTATTAGTAGCGTAATTGAAAAATTTGAATCAAGTAGTAGTACTTGCGATTTTAAAATGCCAACCTTCAAATATGCAAACATGCTACTGGAAACATCGATGCTGTGAATCAAAGTGTGGACCAACCACCACATTGCAGTTACCATGAATAGATGAGATGAATTAGATGATTTCGACTTGGACGAGATGTGGTTTTAACAAGATGACACAACATGCCATACATCGCGAGAGAGAGAGATAAGGAGATAGAAAGAAAGCAAGAGAAAGAAAGAGAGAGAGAGACAGAGAGAGAGAGAGGGAGAGAGAGCAAGAGAAAGAGAGATAGAGAGAGACAGAGAAAGGGAGAGAGTTCAATGATCGCTTAATGCCCAGAAATATGAACTGGTAGCCAAGATCTTGCGTTCTTGGATACATCTTTACCGTTAAATCAGTGGTTTAACCTAATGAACCCCACACACTTAGCGATCTTCAAAGAACGGTCTTGTTATAAGTAAAAAATAAGTAAAGATTTAGTTGGAAAAGAGTTCACAAATTTTCTATATGTCACAAAAGTCCAGGGGACATCATTCACAAGAAATCGTTTCTAAAGAAAAAAAATGACAAAAGAAACTGAGGGAAAAAATCAAGAACTCTATCCGCCACACTACGTCTGTGTTAATCCCAACTTTACTGCGCCGCTCAACGTCGAAAAATTCAAAATTCAAATATTTGCAAGAATCCGTCTGAGTCATACCATTATCCTTAAGAAATCTTCTTCTCCAGTTCGCAATTTGGATAGGATCTTGGAATTGAACATATATATATTTTGTGAATCTTCAAAACTTTTTCAATATTCAAAGATTCGAAAGACTTATCCCTCTGGAGAACTTAATATCAATAAAAAAATTTAACTTTATTAAAGCGATTAACCTAAACATCTTGTCCATCCCTTAGAAAAAGCGCCGATACTTTTAGTTTATAATGCTCATCCTACTTTTGGTCCTTTTTTTGAAAGTTGCCCTATCACTCAGGGGAAATGCATACTTTAGCTGCGTCTTATTCATTATTGAACGAGAAAGCAAAATCTATGTTTTTCTTTTACTACAAATTCAATTTACAATCTCTCCAAGAACATGATGTTATAGCAAAGTGAGGAAAAGAACGGAGGTTATTGTCCCCAAATGGAAACGACGTTAATGTTAACAATACAAATGTGAGGCTTAAATAAATAAGAAAAATTTAATAAAATAATTGAAGGAAAAAAAATAAATTCATCTCTAAATGAAAAATGCATTATGCGATGAGTTTTCAAGACGCTCATCCAAGGAAGTTATGTGCCTACTTAGTCTGACAAAATATTTTGAAAAAAAAAGTTAACTTAAATGTTTAACAAACGGAAAGTCCTGCTTAGCATGTATAGTTTTGTCGCTAACGACGCACGAGGCATGAGCACGAGGCGAATCCATCAAGATAGTGTATGGGCAAGTGGTGGCCACAGCCCAGTTGGCAGATAAGCGTTATGCCTTTGCACAGCTATCACCACAGCTGTGATCGAATTAAGCCCTAGCACTTACCGACTGAGTACTCATTATAGTAAAGTATAGACCGATTTGAATCCGGGGACACAACGATTCTTACCTAATAAACTACTCATGCTTTTATATAATTTATGCGTAATTGTCTTTGGTCAATACTTAAGCCAAGACACACTCTCGTTCATTGGTAGGTTATTGCTTTTATTTTAACATTCCACGTGTTCAACGAAAGCGAAATTTTGCTGAGGTAAATTCGTTGTTCATGGAAAACGTTAATGGAAGCACTAGATGAAAATAGGATTGTGGCATATGCTGCGGTTAAAATAGTGTCAGTAATGTAAAATGTCTATTGCCGGCGGCTTAACTCCTTCTCTAGCAAAGTTATTGGAATTCTCTTAGCCACAATATTCAAATGAAATGAAAGAATGTTCTAATGACACTTTACTCACATTTTATTCTTTAACGTTAGTAAATGGCATTTTAGTTTATTGACCCATAATTGGCTACATGCTACATACGTAATAGGCAGTGTAAGTGAAAAAACATTTTGACGAATTTTTAAAATGCTTTTTGCATATTTTGAAATATTTATCCATATTCGTTTGGTAGGCTTAAAACATTAATTTGTGTTGCATGTTTTTCCTAAATTTAGATACTAATCGCGTTTGACATAAAGGTAACAAAGAAAAAACATAAAATGAGAAAAGAAAACACGCATACCTTGTTCATAGTTATGTAAGCACACACAAATATAATTTAAATTAAAAGTAATAAAAAGCAATATAAAATATTCGTAGTAAGTCTGGAAAGTTAAAGCGAACGATTAATTAAACTGATAAATCAAACATCAAACATAACAAAAAAAAAACAAAAAAAACAAAAAAGAAAAAGGAATCGCAAAAAAGGCTTTCGGCGGCAATTCCCTCCATCTTTAATTACTGCAATAAAACTGATTGCTTGGTATTAAATTTCTTCTTACCATTTTTGTTCTTTTTTCTTTTTATTGTTCTTCTAATTGCAGTCTAAATTTGTATGAATTGATTAAGAAGAATAATTACAATGGTTTTAGCATGAGTTTAATAAGGCGCTTCTGCAATTCGATAGTCAAGTGTTTGCGTCTATTGTATAAAGAAAACATCATACATTGTGATCTCAAGCCGGTAAGTTAAAGAGAGTAAACTTATCTTGTCTTGGCTTTTCTTCGCTTCGTCTCTTTCTTTTCTTAATTGCAGCAATATTTTGCTTTTTTACTTTCTAGGAAAATATTCTATTAAAACAACGCGGCAGCAGTTCAATAAAAGTCATCGATTTTGGCAGTTCTTGCTATGTGAATCGTAAGATCTACACTTACATACAATCCCGATTCTATCGCTCGCCAGAGGTTATATTAGGCTTACAATACGGAACCGCCATTGATATGTGGAGTTTGGGTAAGTAAATTAAAAACAAGTGAAAATACTATAATGGAGCACGTCTCACCAGTAGATACCCCACACCCAGTGGTGTTGTCGAGCTGGAACGCTCCAGAACGTCGTTCCGGTACTTCCTTTTTGGGCAGGAACGCGTTCCGGAACTAAAAATGATTTCTGATAACGAGACTTTATAGTAAACATTGGAAGACGGGCGAAAATTGGGGGAAATCTCCCCCCGTCGTCAAATTTGGGACATGAGACCGTACAGAGCGCCCGCCTATCCATAATCGTCCCTGTCTATATAATTCTATATACGCATTCTGGTAAAAAAAAAATAAAAAAAATTAGCGTTCTGGTAAAAAAAAAAATTAGCACAACACCACTGCCCACACCACTCTACAGTTATTCCTATAATGATTCCTCAATGTATGGTATTTTTCGGTCCGATCCGAAACATTTCCGATCGTGCCCGTTCGTTGACAAAATATGTCGATGTACCAAATTTCAGTAAAATATCTCACAAATCGGACAGGTGGACAGACAAGCTTGGATCGATTTAAAAAGTGAATCTGAATCGATTGGTGAAATAAAAATTTCGATTTGTAGGTTCAATACTACAAAATAAGATGGACAGACGTGCAGACAAGTTTAGGTCGATTCAGAAAGTGATTTCGAGTTGACCGTTATAATCAAACGTGACTCTATCTCAAGTCCTTATGGGTGTCCACACAAACTTGATATACTCCTGTACCGCAAATAACGTAGGGTATAAAAAGCATGAAATTAAACTTAAGTTTATTAAATATTGCGTGAACGCGTACTTCGTCGGCGGCTTTTGGTGTTTGTTGACCCAAATTTTAGTAATGGATGTGCTAATCTCATTTGACATAGCTAACATTATATACTCATGGGAGTTGATTCCCGTATTGTTTAGTTTGTTTCACTCAATTAAAATACCCAGTGATAGTGTGATAGATGTGATCACATAAACTTTCTTCTATTTCCACGTAGTTCCTTATGTGTAATTTAAGGACTACTAGTAAAACTAGCAATTTGCTTGCGCGTTCCACATGTGTGTGTATGGTTTTAATTAAAACTACACACACTACTAACGCATTAAATAGAACCTTTTAACTTGTCTAGCAGGCGTGAGTAAACACACAGCAGACTGAGCACTGGTAACTACTACTCAACATTTTAACATTTATTTTATGTTTTCTACATCGTTTGTTTTACATGCATGCATACGCATTCAGCTTGTAAAAGTGTGATGTTACCATTCACACATCCATACCCACCATGGTTCTATTATTATTAAAACTAATGAATATCTCTTTGTCTATTCAGTGGATAAACGAACATTCATGGCTGTATATCTGTTTTTTCTCCTTTTTTTTGTTTGCTTTTGTCAACACTTAACAATTGAACTCAATATCACGTATATAACGTATATTGTTGGATAGAAATGAACATGCGTTGAAGCATTAATTCGGACTATGCATGATTAATAACAAGAATTAAATTTTTAATGAAAATTTAAAAACTCTTTAAAATTTAAAAAAGCGATGACTTATACGAGGTGATGACACGAGAAGTGTGGCGAGTTTGGTAAAATATCAGCATTAGGATTTAATTTATTTTGCGTTTTCTCGCATCTTGTTGCAAGTTCATGCCATGGTTTCATCACTTCTCGCGACTAAATTACATCTTCAGTAAATCTGCACAACTTTCTACGCCAATCAATCTATACCTACCAGGCGAATAGTTTGGATTTAAAATGCTTTTTAAAAAATAGGTACCGTAGGGTTGTTTTTTAAATGCATATATTTTTTTAGCACAACGTAGAAAATATGTTTTTTAATATCATATTTTAAAAATATGTGTGTGTTCATTCAACTGGCTATCAAAGTCATAAATATTTTTGCCCATGAATCAAAAATTCACTTGCAAAAACTATGTTGCTTGCAGACCATGAAAACCGCTAACATCGACGGCAAAGCCGTGGGCGTACAAACAAATTCTGTCATGTTTTTGGTAAAATTCCAACTTAATGGAAAAATATTTGTTAAAAAACCTAGTAATCAATATATGCGCAATCACTACCTATGGCCTTTCGCCTCTTAACGGGTAGCTTGCAAATTCTCTATCTGTCGAAAGTTCATCGTTTCGAGGCGAAATAGTCACCGGCCCAATGTGTTAAAAATGATTGCATCAGCCTAAACCATATACTAATCAGAAGGAAAGAGAACGGGGGGTGAGGCGTGATGGAGGGAATGCTCCGTACCTAAAATCAACATCGCTTCCTGTGTTGAACATATGCGAATTATTATCGTTTTTAAGACTAACATTTTTTGCATGAAAATTTGGAGAGCGTTTCATAGTTTACTGCATTTAAACTTTTATACCCAACCCGGTTACCCCAAAAAAGAGTTAAAAAAAAGAAAAGAACTAAACTTTCATACCCCATCAATAGTGAGAAGGCCCGGCTGACTTTTTCCATTTTCAGAACAAAAGTGAAAATTTATTCGATGTATGAGTAACCAGTAAGTTCACACTTTTTGTTGCCTAGGCGTATAGACTTTGCAGACGTAGCCTTTGACCGATGTGTCCCATTTTCAAATTCTTTTGCATATTTTTAGAAGATATCTTCATTTTTGCGAAACGGAGAATGCTTACCGCAGATGCTACATAGTTGAGCAAATGGGCAGATGGACAGACGGTCATGCTTAAGTACATTTCCAATGTGAAACTCGTCATGTTTTTATATACTTTACGGGTTTTTTGAAACTGTAATGAGAAAAAAAACCAATTTTCTGTTTCTTTTGAAAAACAGAGATTTTCTCCCTTCGGCCGATTTGGCCAAGTTTGAAGTGGATAGCTTCATTTTTGCAGCCAGGAGTATAACACAGATGGACAAACGGATAGACAAACATGCCTAGATCGATTCAGAAGTTGATGCTGATCAAGAATATATATACTTTGTGAGGTGACTGAAGTTTCCTTGCGGTCGTTGCAAACGTTTTGGTAAAATCAATATACGCCTCATCCTTCGGTGATGCGTATAAAAAATGCAACGCCATTAATAACATCCATCTCTTTACACTTTTACATACGTTAAACGACCAATTGCGAAAAAATGAAATTTACGCAGGAAAATCACCAATACCTAAAGTGTATATACCCAAAAACAACAACAGTGTATAGCGATAATATCAGTCTACAGAATTTATTTGTAGTCCTAATGCATTCATTGCGCCGCATTTGGTATACTAATGGCCGCCCGAATTCAAGAAAAAACATACTTAGACAAAACTGCAAGTGCTGATAGCAACTGTTCGAAACGAGCGCTTACCAAAAGACCAAATGACTATAATGTACGCCAGAAACATGGTAAGACAATTTTGAGTGGACGCTATTCCTCAGCGGAACATGATTAGGAACACAGAACTCGGATTTATTGTTTGCTTCGAGGTATACGTTGCTTCTTTTTATTATGTACTTCTTGCCCGGGGACTAAATATAAATTCGAAGCACACTCAACTTAAATTTGTAAATCTTACAAACCAGTTGTTGAGCACAGCAAACGAAATGGCAAAAAAAGAGGCTTGAACGGCTTTTTCGTGTTCAAGTTAAACGGTACCGCCGTAAAACTGATTACTTATACAAACACTCGTCTATGCACTCGTCTATGGTTTTCTCTACACGTTAGGTAGGTTTGATAATTGTTTGAGACGCCTTGGGCAGGTTTCACTAATTTTCGCTCTGGTAGAAAAGGAAGAGCAATCAACTGTTTAAAGCGATATCTACCTATTTACAAATAAATTTTCTCATTAAAGTCTTTTACAATGTAATTTAGAGGCAAATACTGCTGATTTTTTGTGGATAGATTACGTGTCCCTATATTGATTATTCCATGCAATCTGCTGAAGGTGAAAAGAAAAAAACTTGTTCTGTTATATGAAATTTCGAATTCGTAATCATAGGTTTCGGTGCATATGCTGATGTATTCCAGTTGATGCAAAAAAAGAATTTTCTCTTTGCCGTATGGGTTCTCTGTAGGTTGTATAAAAAGAAAACTTCACTTTTTAAAAAATTTGTTAAGCATCGCAAAAACCTTGACCTTCTTTTGCTCTTTATCTAATCAAATATAGCAAAGCCGTCACACAAAAAAGTCTGTATAGAGCTATAGACTTTAACAGACAGTCTTCACCCCTTTCGAATAAGTAAAACAAGACTTTTTAAATTGAAAAAGAAAATAAATGTAAAATTAAAATTTGACTGCAAGCCAATTGAAAGTGAAAAACACAAACCAGCATCTCTTGGTAACAGAAAAAAACAAAACAAAACAAAATGCTGAAAAAGTTATATTCATATACGCAGCATTATTGGCAAGTACTTAGCAATCGCAAAGCTTTTAGTTATCGCCGCACGTGTCAGTTGAATAATCGAAACCATTTAATTCCACTAATGTTAAAATAGACGGTTAGTGCAGTCTGCGAGTTTTCTTTGCCTCCAAACTCTTTAAACAAGAAAGCCATCAGAAAAAGTTTTAAATTTTAATCAAGTGACATAAGTAGATTTAACTCAGATTATAGACAGATGTGTTGAATGATAGAAGCAATCTGATGTCATCTGCTCGCATGAGAATATTTGAAGGTCCTACGACTGAAGGCCAGTCGTTCAAATATGAAGCAAAAAGAATGAGACCCACTGGCAGGTGACTGCTTTGAGGTTACCCCAAATAGGTGTTAATATCCATTTATATGGCGACTTAAATCAGACAACCTAAACTCTATGCTCTAAATACGAAGCAATCCAATCCAGTTTCAGAAGTAACAGGTTAATCTTAGCCCTTAAATAACTTTATAAATAAAGTCCATCTTCGTACTTTTAGCAAGCAAATAGGCCGATATGTCATGTATGTATCCCGCTAATCTCCTTGATCCAGAAATCTACGACACGATTATAATAGCGGTGGTCATTTTCAAAAGTCAAATAAATTATTTTCATATGTGATTTCAAAAAACTGCTAAAGGCTGCTTTTGTATGAAAAGAAAGCAATTACAGAAATTATGAAAAGCAATTTTCAAAAATATTAAAACTATAATAAAGTCTGACATGCTAGAAAATTAAAAGTGCAGTAAAGAAAAAAAAAACATGGTTTTCACATAAGTAAGGTCACCACTAGCTTTTTGGCGCAATACCATGAAAAGCTATCATCAAACAAAACAATTGCATGGTATCTTATTTTGCAGACATTACTAAGAACTCATGCAATATTTTTACTTTACTTCCGTTCTAATATCGTTGGAAATTTTATTTTTATTAAGATTTTAATTAAAAACTTGTAGTAACTACTTTTTTTCATACAAAATCATCCACATAATCCAGATAGTTTTAAGAAAATGCTAAACTTGATGTGATGATGCTTCCACCATGTCTTCGGTAGTGACATTCTATAAAATTGGCTCTTGGTGAGGAGCGCATAAAATGTCAACACAAAACGTATTGCCTTTTATCATGTTATTATTATTATAATGATTGACTTAAATCGAAAGAATAAATTCTACGTGGGATGAGCACTAGCAACTAAACCTATCCGCTCCGCCTTTCATCATTTGACATGTTTGATGAACTTTAATTCTTCCTTCTCAAGTCATTCATAACTGCCGTAATAAGCAGTTAAATCAAGTAGTGATTGAGGTTCGCTGCGAAACGGACACATTTTATATCTAAATTTTATGTGAATGTAGTAAGAAATAAATTCGCTTTCAAGCGAAAAGATAGTGACTAAGAAAAAATCAAGAGAAAATGCTCGATAGTTATTTGGCAGAGGCCATTGAAGTTTTATAATTTTATTTAAAGATGTTTTTTTTTGCGTTTATTTTAGGTTGCATTCTGGCTGAACTTTATACTGGATTTCCATTGTTTCCCGGTGAGAATGAAGTCGAACAATTGGCCTGTATTATGGAAGTGTTGGGATTGCCACCCAAAGATCTCATTGCCAATGCGACTAGGCGTCGTTTGTTTTTCGATTCGCGAGGTTCGCCCCGATGCATAACCAATTCAAAAGGTCGGAAACGTTCACCAGGCAGTAAAACGTTGTCACAAGTCCTGCTCTGTCAGGATCGTTATTTTATTAATTTTCTACAGCGTTGCTTGGAATGGGATCCAGCGGAGCGTATGACTCCGGATGAGGCGGTACAACATGAATTTTTACTACCGTCTTCTTCAAGCCGACACCGATCCAGTCGTATGACAAGCTCTTCATCGACAGGTGGTTTAAATAATTCATCCTCGCAAAAATCTTCCTGCTATAGTTTCGCTGAGATCTCACCATCAGCAGCCAATAATAGTGGTGCTGTAGTCGCTTCCATAACAAGCACAACGACAGTCAGTAATGCTGCCATCGCTACCACCACAAACAAATCATCACGTCTTGCCACTAATGGTCATCACATGTCTGCTTCCACCATTAATGGTAATACACATAATCACTCAAGCAATCCACATGTCCAACAACAAACCTCGCTTGCTCAATCGTCAAGTCATTTACCTGACATTAAACTTAATGCCGGCGATAAGTATAATAGCATGCAAAAAATGGCTGTGCGCTCAAAAATAACCTCTTCGGTATCAGATCTAGAATCAGTACAACAATATTCACTACATCGTATGTACGGCGGCGGCAACAATGGAGGTTCGAACGGTGCATTAGGTAATCATGTTGGTACTTCACATATAAATGCTCAAGCCGCTACCCGTAAACATTTAATTACCGGTACTCTGCAACCCAATACATCGTCAAAATATGGTGGCGGTATTGCCACCTTAGGTCATACACATCATAACGGCAATCATCACTCAACACATTTGACAGCAGCTCATCACAACTCCGCGGCCAACAATAATATAAACATGTCACACTCACAATCGACTGGCGATGTTTCGGCCATATTTGGACGTGCTTGACTTCGCGCCCGACCCACAAAACTAGAGCTCAAAAAATGCAAACTAGTCAATATGGTGGATTTCTGGAGCTAGAAATTAAAGTAAAAATGTAAAGAAAAAAACAAAACGCTATCAATGCAATAAAAAATGTGTCAGTAAATATACGGGGAGAGCATATGCCAGATTTGAAGGATAATGATCTTTAAAAAAGTGTAAAAGCTGTGTTTCATGATGAAAACTTTTCGTTGTAGAAGAATAGGAAAAACATATTCATAAAATAGGTTTTAAGATTACAGTGATCTTTATATATATATGAACATATATATATATATATATCTGAAATGAAATCAAATTTAGTTGTAAAATAGTTCGTATGCAAGTATATCAAGAAGTCATAAAATTGAAATTAATTACCGCACTAAAAATAGAAAGAAAAGAAGAGTACATAGGTTTCTTAAAAGAAAAAAAAAAAAAAGAAAAAAAACAAAACAAAAAAGCGACGTTTAAGGAAAGAAGCGAACAATCGATTTTAAAGACGAAAGTTTTTTTGGATACATAAGTGGTTTTTAACAAATTTTCGATAAATTTATTAAAAAAAATAACTCAAAAACATTAGTAAGTTCTTGAAAAATTCACCGCTTGATAGTTTTTAGAAAAATCAAAATTCCAAAATCACTGTTAAGTTATTGCTCATCCCGAAGATTTAAACAATTAAGTTTCTCATGCTGTCAAAAACATATTCCTTAACCTTTTGCATTCCTAATGTCAGCTTTATCTACCAAATAACTTCCTAATTAGTATAAAGGCGACTTCAGGTCAAGATAGGAGTTGATGTAAGAAATGCATTGTGGACACAAAGTCGACATAGGAGTGCAAAATGTTAGGGAAAAAGTTCATATGTATAAACAAAAGGAGGAGTTACTGCCTAACGGATTCTATAAACATTCTTGAACCCTAATCTTACCACTCCTCTTTTATAGCAAATCATACATGACTCTGGGTCACTTAGGAAAATTATTGCAATAATTGAAATGTTATTGTCACAGGCCACATATTATTTCAGGGTACAAAAGTGACCCAAAGCTACCGGGTGGAAAGATTAAGGTTAACTGAAAATTTTTCGTTACAGCATTTGATGAACATAGGATTCATTGCGATCAAGTGCTGCCTATAAAGGGTCAAGGAAAGGGATATTGAGCTAGTAAATCAAGTCCACCAAAAATTAAAGACTATAATATTCTTAATACTCTCATTAGAGCCGCAGCTGAAATTAATCACGCGAATAATATATTTATTCAAGTATATACTCGAGTACCACTTCTTCACTTATAACTTCTTAATAATAAGAACAGTGAGATTATAAAATCATTGTCTACTTAGGTATTCATTTTCTGTGAAGAAACAACTAAATCCCCAAGTCTACTATATCGGGAGAAGCCACTAAGAAGCGGAGATTAAGAAATTCGTATAAAAATTTAATTATAAGGATTCGTTTAAAGCAAAATCTATTTCAAAATCTGTCTCCTATTGCTGATGATTCTTCATTTTCTTGTTGGAGACCTGATGAAGAACGGTTAATATCTTTGGAACCTACCTTATGATATTAATGCTGTTAATAATATTGATACTGAAGGTAATGACGAAAAGATGGACTCAATTGAACAACGTGACATTGCCTAATGTGATTTATAAAAAGCATACCATTGGTAGACAATAAGTTTCTTAAAAAGGAATGCACTTTCATTTTTCTAGTTTTCTAATAGTGAGATTTGTAATTAGCGGATTTAGAAGGACTGAATTTAAATAAAAAGAAAAGGCTTTTAATTTCTTAGAACATAATACGATTTTAATCTAAAAGTTGCAAATTTAACTCATGCTCTCTATTTAAACTATAGGAAATTAATTAATTAAATTAACAATACTAAAAAGGAAAAAATAAAACAAATGAAAAGAAAAGAAACATTTATAGTAAATGGTGAATTTCTTAAGTACTTCTTTCAAATCGTTTTTTAAAGTGTTGCTACCTGTAAGCAAGTCTCTAAAAGGATTTTCAATGCGTGAACTTAACGCGTTACACAGTTTAAAAAGGTAAAAGAACTTTTGCGAAATTATATAATCGATCACTTTGTTACGAAAATTTCAATTTTTTTTCAAAAATGAAAATTCACCACATCTTAGAAATAATTTCTTTAGCTTTTTTAAAGAGTTACATATATCTTTTAAAACTTTGTATTGATGTTGTGAGTATAGAAAAGAAATGAAATAAATACTATTTAATGATAGCGACGAATGTCAACATAGATTGTCTTATAGAATGAAAAATTTTACTTAATCAATTCAGCAAGAATTTTATCAAAGTATAATAACCCCACCCCCCCATATTGCAATAAAATAGTACTTCTAAATATTATTATTATCATTTTTTTTTTTTTTTTTTTTTTTTTTGAGAAAAGAAAATGAAAAAAAAACAAAACCGTGGTCAACAGAAAATCTCTACAGGAAATGTGAAGATATTTCCTTTTCTTTACCTCTAACCAATAGATATATATATACATATATATATTTAGGTATGTATTTAATCTAAAAAACTATATGTACTATAGTTTAACACTTAGACAATTAAATAATGTTTAAATATAAATTTGATTTTTGTTTTTTTTTTTTTTTTTAAATAAATCATCTATGATCGTGTATATGAAATATATACATACACTCATTGCCAATGTATTTAATAAAATAATCTCAAATAATAATATGATAATATATTTAATGATTAAAATAAAAGAGAATTGACCGTTAATTTTTTTTACATTTATTCATATTTCCTCTCTGGAACTGATTTATATACTATTCTTCAGCCAATCTTGAATTTCATTTTGAGAAATGTAACTACAATCAAAATTGTCGCCGCATTCGGTTGTTTATGTAATTCTTCTTCTTCTTCATGTTTGGTTTCATTGGTCATTTTCATCAATTTTATCTAATATTTTTTTCGCTCACTGCAGAGATTAGCGAATTATCTACAAGAGGACAAAATTGATAAAATTTGGAAAGAAAATATAAAAGCACTGTAGTTGGCCACGGTTGGCTACACTATCCCACAGTTATTCATATAATGACTTTTTAAAATAAGCTGTTGGATGGCCAGTGTCCGAAAAATTGATCAGTGTTATCAGATATCTTAAAAAATGAAATGTGTAGGTTGAGCACAAGGAAGAAAAGTGGCAGACAAGTCCGTGAGAAAGTGATTCTGAATCGATTGATATGATAAAAGGCCAGTCAATCTCAATCTCCTTCTGCGAGTTGAATACGTCCGCCAAAACTTTATATCCCTTTGCACTACCAGAGATGTAGGCTATAAAATTATTTAAGAAACGAATATTTAAAGATTTGAATGTATTTGGAATTTTTTGCTATAATGAAGAGTAAGCATAATGGTAATGTGTTTGCTAATAACTTATCGTTTCGTCAGATCATTTACTTTAACTATACACCCTTTAAAACGTGGCCAGAGAAGCAACGTATAACAATGACTCACTATATAATGCCAAGGTTGAACCAAGTCTAATCTAATTGACTGGTAAAAGGTTTTCAGGCGCTGCGTATAGTTTGACTATGGAAAGAGTTAGAGAATAAACTTACATGAAGCTGTTTATTATTTCTACATACATTTCCAAATTACTTTTTGATTTCTTTCTCTTGTTAAGATTTTTTTAACTAATGTTCATGTTATGCTTATTTATTTATTCGTTTTCGTGCTGAATTTTTATTGTTATATTTTCGTGTTCTTTACTTAAAACACAATAAGCACAACCAAGCCGCTGCATAGCCGAGTAGATAACAGTCGCGACTACAAAATCAATGTCTGCGGGTTCGAAACTAACTACGGTAGACCATATTCAGGCGTCAAAGGCATTATATTTATTGATTGGGCACACTGATCCACTAGGAAGCGGCCACTCCATATCTATTTGTTTTTCCCCACTTCTTGTTGACCATCGCTCTGTTAAGCGTATAGATTACACCGCTTCAGGGATTAGTTATATCAAAAAAAAAAAAATTTGGGAAACGCCCTCATGCTATTTTATGCTATTAAACAGATTGTTAATCCTAGATCTCAGGTATGACCAGTGATTCATCCTGTCTTTTAACGTAACGTTAAAATTAACTTTAAAAAGTGTTACATAACGTATGACTTTTCGTATAATTAGACATAAATATTTTTGCGCTCTCGTCATCATAGCAAATTTTAAAAAGCAATTGTAAAGAAGTTCTTTCAGCGGATATATACTTCAGAATTTTTCTGAATCGTAGGTCTTAGTACAGAGCACAATAGCACAGGGAATATTACTTGAAAAAAATTAACCAACCAATGAACCAAATTTTGCCTAATTCTGCCGAAGGTTTGTTTTGAAACAAACCCATAAAAGGGAGAGAGGGAGAGACAGTGGTTGCCAAATTCTTGATAAATCGTCGAAGTAGTTTTCTGCTAGTCGTAGGCGTGCGAACCAGCCTATTAGGACTACATTTCATATTGGATTTTTAAACGATGTTTATAAGCCCTCTCGGGCTTTTAATTTTGAAATGGATATCTGAGATAAATGGTAAGTTATTAACTGAACTATATCAAGGTTCGCTTGAATGTTTGCAATCGAATTCTGACAGCCTTTAGTCCTAAGAGAAAACGATGAGGTTTGTTTTTCCGTCATCTTTTCGTACCTTTGTATCAAATTTCATATTCTGGAGCGATAGTCCCCGTTAAATTCGCCAAAATCGATTTTGTAATAAAGCCGGGTTATCAAGTCATTGCCTGAAGTCGCTGTGATGATGTTCCACTCTCCGGCTGTTAATCTACTGTTAATCTACTTGAAGTTGTACCTAGCTTCGCGTATCATCTAAAAAAATGCTTTGCTTTTAGATAAGATGAAGTCAAATATTTGTTTCCGGTTTTTCTTTCATCAAAATGTTCTTCGTGTCAATCTGTTATTTACCTTTTTTGTTTATCAAACGGAATATTTTTAAAGCATGATTTTAGGATTTAATGACTTTAATTGTAAGAGAAACTCGTGAAAACGTAAAAAAAAAATAAAATTAGAAATCTATAGCATCATGTTAGGCTTAAGTTAAGCAAATCACATTCACAATCAAATTCGAATGTACATAAGTTTAGAAATTCGAAAAATTGGAAAACTGAAAATTCTTTTAGGTATTTTTGATTTTATAATATATATAAATACAATTCAGTCCTACAACAAAAAAGAGGACTTTTATAAAAAATACGCATATGCGTTCACTTTTAAAGAGAGTAATATGTATGTAGGCTATGTTAGAGTAAATAAACATATAAGAAAGAAACCATTGAGGTCCAAATTATAAGTTATAAATCAAGAAATATCCAGAAATTCAATATGAACACAAATTAATATCGATAGAGTTTGTAGATTAAATAGAGAATAGTCAATGTAACCCTCACCTAATGTAAGCAATACTTAGAAGAATATTCTTATAAAATAATAGATGAAATAAATCTAAATCCCGACTTGTAAAGTATATTAGATGTAGATTTGCCTTTCATGGCGAAATGTTAGGTAAACATTTGTATATATGAAGGGGATTGCGTGAAGCCCTTAGGCTTAGATAAACATTTTAGTTTATTTCATTTCACTTTACTTATTTTGCCTTATTTTACTTTACTGTGCTGCACCTTTGTCTGAATTTTTAATTCTTAATTTAAAAAAAAAAAAAAAACAAATAAAACGCAATAGTGGAACGCGGTCCACCATTAAATAACCTACATCACTATGCTTGATACGGTTATTCATATAAAGATTTTTTAAAGTAAGGTATCATACAGGAAGTGGTCCGATCCGAACCACTTCAAATAGTGTTCATCCCATGGCTAAAACATGTCGGTGTGCCAAATTTCATTAAAATATCTCAAAAGTTGCGACTTGTAGGTTGAATACAAGAAACTAAGACAGACAGGCGGACGGACGGATAGACGGACAGAGAAGCTTAGATCGATTCACGAAGTGACTTAAAATCGAAGTTGAGCCTATCTCAAGTCCTTCTGGGTATTGCATACATCCGGACAAAGTTGATATAACACGTGGTGTAAAGTATTTTATATAAATAAATCTAACAAAATTTTCAAACATATTTTCAATACTTGACATTAGATGTTTCTCTTAGTAATTCACCCGGTCTTGAGCTAATTTCCCTAAACCAAACTTCATTCATTCATTTTCAGTACAATTATCATCGCTTTCATGTTAACTTTACACCTTTAGAAAGCATGTAATGAATGCTGTCGTTACTTCATGATTCGAACAGAAAATTATATTCTCTTGTAATGTAATTTATACGGTCATTGACGAATAAGCTCTCAGTTCTATGTACTCAAATATACTCATGTGTATAATGAACTTAAAAATAACAATTTTACCAATAATCAGTGAAAATAATTTCTCTATTCGATGATTCTTTTCTTTCTTTTACATAACAAGATAATTAATATTTAAAATTTTTATCAATCGTAGGTTAAATATTAGGTTACTCAAATTTATATATGAATGTATTTATGTATAAAAAAGCAATTGTTTGAAAAAGATAAAATTATATATAGCTCTTCGTCTCTCTAAAATTACTTGGTTACCGTCCGTACAGGATACGGACTGCGTTAGAAATTTTCAAGTAAATCAAATAAATTATATAAAATAGTGTGTAGGTTTATATGTATCATCATCTTGTGTAATTCAAAAATTTACTTTTTTTTTCTTTTTTGTTCTTTGCAAATTAATTATGCAAATTTTTAGAAATGATTATATATATAAAAAGAATTCTCAATTTTCAATAAAAGAAAAATGGTTATTAAAGAAAATATATACATATATATATATAAATATACACCTATCTTGACTTTTTTACAACGAGAGGAAATATTTCAAAAGCAAGGAAGAAAACTAAAGATGAAGAACTGATGTTTGGGATAAGCTATTCCTTGACCAATTAAGAATGCGAGCTTAAAAGATGGGCTTGATCTGCTCACATGCTCGCCCATAATGCAGAAGAAACTAAACCACTCACAAAACACCGACAATTTTTTCACATTTTAGTCTATAACTTTCGATCTCTTAAGGATACTTGTGAAAACCTGTGATTTTCTTTAGGAGTATTTTCATGTACAGTCCAAAAATGATTCCAAGCACATCCATAATTAACGATAAAATCCAATTCGATGAGCTTTAGAATAAATGAGGAGTAAATGGGAAATAAATTGCAAATAAGCTGGAATTCAAATTTTACCGTTAATTGCGGATTGGAGTGTGGATTGTGTTGCAGTCTTTCAAAAATATATCACGGGATCGAATGTTATAGATAAAAATTTGAAAAAATTGTCAGTGTTTTCCGAGATCTTTTTCAGTTTCTTCTGCATTATGGGCGCGTCGGTCAACAGATAATGCCCATTTTTCTTAGTCGATCAGGAAATGTTCGTTCTAAATTTCAGTTTACCATCTTCCATTTCACGACTACGACGACTCACAAAATTCAACTGCCAAAACGATGGGTTTTCGTAGAAAGTGATATAGAACGTCGTAGCTGCATAGCATAATAACGAACTGAGCGGTTCACAGAATGAAAGAGTAGGGATGAAATCATCTAAAGATATAGATTTCCTCCCTTATGCTGAATTTTTAAAATCGAAAACCAGTCAAATTGGCGGATGCTGTGCATCTCTTCTCAAAGTGTATTTGTACAGTAATACGGATTTATTTTGTTGTACTCACTTGAGCAAGAAAGCATAAAATAGCCAGACAGCTGCTCGTGTACTTGTTATGTAAACATGAAATCTGAATTATTTATTACAAAAAAACGAATCGTTTCGGCCTACGTTTTATGCTTGTGAGGTGAAGCGTATTTTTGGTTAAAGTGCTTCATTACGAAAAATTGCATCTTTGGAATACAAAAGGCACACATGTTATCAAAAAGGACACTGTTGGGTGTGGAGTGTGGGCTAAAAATATGATTTTTGAAAATAAAAAGGGAATTGCAGCTAATTATATATAGTTATAGATATTGCTAGAGAAACATGATTACTGAGAGTTTGTGGCATGATTTGGACTTGAACTATATATGGTTCCAACGAAACGGAGCATACATCTCGGGGCGCAACAAAATGGAGCATACATCTCGAGGCACAACTAATTAATTGGGAGAAAAATTCAATAACTGCGCAGCTTCCAAAATCTCCGATGTGAACTGACCACGAACACCATGCGATAAATTCGATTGGATTTGTGTCCTTGAGGTTATGTCAAGACATTGTGTTACCTTAAAAACTCATAAACAAACTCTTAACGATGCTATTTTCAAAGATTATTCGTGTTAGTCTTGATTTATGTGGAAAAGCAGTTAACCTTTGTTGCAAAATGGGCTTTTTACAAAAATCCAAAAAGAAAATATTTAATAAAATAAAATAAAAAAGAGAAGAGAAGGACTTAAGCTAGATGCAGCCTTTACTATACCGATCTTTTCAGAATCACTTTCTAAACCGATTTTTTGAGACATATTAATGATATTTAGTACATTGACTTGCTGTGGCCCAAGGACGAACATTATTGAAAATGATCCAAATCGAACCATTTCTCCGACCATTCCCATACAATGTCTTATTATGAGAAGTCATTATAAAAAATATGTTCCACGATGTAGGTTATTTAATGGCGGCCGTGGTCCGCTATAGTGTTTTTTCTTGTTCTTATTTCAAATTGCGGACAAACAAATCTTATTTGACATGTATACACCTGCGAAATTAAGTAAATTAAGGGATTTTAGTTTGTCTGGTTTTCTTCGTTTTCATATTGATTTTATGTTCATTAGTAAATTTTATAGCTACCCATAAAAGACTTCTTCATATCTTCGCGCCACTAGATTTATATCTATAGCTCAAGAAAAGAAGTTAATCACCAAGTAAGTTATATAGCAATCGGCGATGCTGTACGACATGCAGTTGAGCCATGAGTTACCTACAGTTGTTATAACTCATAGACGTGATAAATAGTTTGGAGATTAATGCTTCATTTCTGGGTTCTTTTGCTTTTTTAAGGTATAAAGTTTTCTCATTTCCATAGACCTTTTTTCTTTGCTTAAAAAATGCAGTTTTTGAATATTTCGCAATATTCACGTTCGAATTCAGGGTCGTATTTGGTAAACAGAACGCACGCTGCGATAATTTGTTAATGTAAAATAAATCTTTTGTTAATATAATATTTTGTTCTTTTTTTGCTTTTAACAAAAAAGCACGATTTTATTACTCAGATGTATTTTCCGAATGTAAAAATAATAATAAAACTTGATAATGATCTAGGTTTGTAAACAGATATATAGGAAACTAGCTTTAAACATATTTACAAGTTATCGTACCTATGAATTAGGCGGAAAAGATGTTATTTGAGAGTTCAAGGTAAAATGTGAAATGTGACAATCTGCCTATAAACTTCTGCGTTATTTGACCGGCACATAACTTAAAGATGTTAGTTCATAATTTATCAATTTCCAAACATAAATCGTAATTAACACAATTTTTAACATAATTGTCCATCATTCATCAACGTCAACGCTGCAACAACAACGACAGCAACAACAAAAAGCCATGGAATGATGGAAATTATTTCAAAGCACACAAGAAAGCCTCATTCGTCTTTTGGTGACTCTTGATTGACAGCTAGCTTAGGAGAAAAAGCTATTCGCGCATTGAGGACTTTTCATACTTGTTACTTGAAGCTATTTAGGGCCCTATTAATCCATGACCATAACAATTCTTCGGACCATATTTGAAAGGTTGAGATCAGCTTTTGTTTGCAATCTAAGGATAGCATTATTTTGAATTTGTTTTTCTTTCGCAAGTTCCTTTTATTCTTTCAATTCTTATCATGGGGTCATCGTAGCCATGTTCAAACCTATGGAGAATTAAAGCAAAAAACAGACAAAATTGGACGGAAATTAAATGCTTTTTCTTATCGTATCGTTTAACTGTGAGCGTAGAAATGATTTAGAAAATAAAATTACTTCTACGCAGAGAACGCGTGTGTATTGGATAAGCCCTTTACGGCAATCTTAAAACGAGCATTTATGAGGAAACGAAAAAAACTATCTTACATTATTTATCGTAAACATAATAAAACCTGTTATTTAATAAAATACATTACCAACACCAACAACAACATAAAGTAAACGTAAAGTAAACCTAAAGCAAATGCAATAAAAAAGCTTAAGGGAGAAAGACTTTCACCCAAAAGTCAATGATAACCTGTTGGTAAAACCAGAAAAGAGCAGCAACTACTACTAAGATCCCATAATGCCGGCAATAAAACTGAAAGTGAAGAAAAGCATTATTCGCTCAAGTTCATAAGTAAGTGTTGGATATGTGGGTACGGTTTAGCATTAAGTTCATCGATAATGCCGAACGCTTATACTTCATAGTACCTGTTAGGATGACAACTAGCATAAGGTAAACCACTTTCTAAGAAAACTGTGTGGGATTTCTTTTCATTCAAACTTAACAGACTCTTGCAAATAAGACGGGTATAAAAAAGCCGCTTGTAGAAAGGTCGATAAAATAGACGTCAAATAACTTGAAACTATGAGGAGTAAAATTGTCCTAAATCGGTAATATTTAACTTTGTGGGCCGAATGAAATCTTTTCTCAGCTAAATCTTTGATTGCCACCTTTTACATCCATTTCAACGGACTGGCTGTAAATTTTGAAAATGTAAGAAACTATGAGTGGAACATTCCGTGCACACAGCTGAATATATCTAATAAAGACAATTACAAGCCCTTTAGTGTTGTAGAAATGGCTCTTTGTACACTGGACATGCAAATGTTTAGGTTAAGTTCATATGCATCGTGAAATCTTGTGTATTTGAAATTAATTATGCAAAATTTTCAAAAAGATTTTATTTGGAAAACAATTCAGAATCTTTAACAAAAGGAAAACGATTTTTGCAGGAGCAAGAAATTTTCTTTAATAATATTTTCAAAGTAGTGCGAATCCATGGCAATCCATTTCGTTTGAGTGCATCAAATAGCCAACTGCTTATGTACGGGGTAGGAAAACATGAAATCGGAATTTTCCCTTAGATCGCCCTAGCACCACGGATAGAAGGTTACGCTTTTTTTATAGCTTGGAAATGTACCAAAAATAAGCAATTAGAGTACCAACGCATATCGCGACGGAAAAATATGTTTTCTTCTTCTGTGCCAAATAAAGAGCACTTTAGGAAAACATTTTTCTTTCCCCGAACGATACAAAAGAAAGTCTTCTTTGCATCGTATTCCAACCGGGTACGGAAAGGGCATCTATTTGAAGAACCTTAGAATCACAATCCATCTTAGATCAACAATCCATCCAGCAAAACCGGTTCGAGCCATTCATGCGGTCTACTCAGCAAACTTGATTCCTCCCGATTAGTAATTGTCTGCATCGACGGGGCACGCACTTTCTGAGTAGTGCTTCACTTATTCCGAAAATATAGGAAAATGGGTCGATCACTGGTTTGCCTCAAAAGAGCAACAGCTACTTTTTTGGCGCAGTATCGGTGGGAAAAATGTAGTTATTTTATCATTTTTATAGAACAAACGTATGTTTTCCATACAAAAATTCCGGTTTCATACGTGATTTGGTAGTGGGTAGAGAAATCAATATATAAACTTCATTATGAAGTTCTTGATGTTTAAGGATAGCCCCTTAATGCAATAAAGTTTTCTTAATTTCTTGTGAGTAAATAATCTATATATTGCAACACTTTTGCATTAGGGGCAACTTAAGTAAGTCAATCAAGAGTTTGTCTTGACTTGTACGAGTATCTAACTTAATGCAAGTACCCTTAGTTGCCTGATGAAATTCTTTCTTTTTTTTCTTTTCAATTTGCGAAAAACTTTTAAAGGTCACAGCAACGTAAATCAACATGAAGTCAAGTGATATATGAGGTCATCTTGGAGTTTTAGTGAAGAACAATGTTTGCCGTTTTACCCTACGTGTTCGAGATATATCGCATTCCAGAGGAATACAGCAACGAAAGGTCGTTTTTGAAGACTTACGTTCCTTAACTGTACTGTCGCGTAAAATGCAGCATATTTTCAGAAATTTTAAGCAAAATGAAATGTCAATAAACTTTATGTTAAAAATCTTGGAAACGTTCATGAAAGTTCAACTTACTGCACGAGGGTATTAAATAAATCTTTTCATTGTTGTTATAATCGTCTTCACTATTATCCGTTTTACTTTTAGTTTTATTTTTCGCTTACAGTGCCCCCTTAGGCAATTTCTTTTCAATAAAATCTCGTTTTTCACTTTCGGTTTTATTTATGTAAATCAATCGAATTCAACGTCTAAGCATAACATGTGCAATGAATATATTAGAGAAGATGCTTAGATCACGTGAATATCATTATAATAGTAACCGGTTCATCAGAAATAAAATTCACTTTTGCTTTCTAAACTTGACACACATAGTAATAAATAGAAATAGATAGGAAAAGAAATAATTCGAACAATTTCTCCTTTGTTTTATGTTATGTTTCTGTTATGCTTTATTGAAATTTGCTAAGCAATCTTTTGAGATTGTCTTTATAATTAGATATCAAAACAGAGACATGACATTACTGGGTTCCAGCTGCATAGGCTGTTGAGATTTTAATTAATCAATAACGTCAGAATAATTAACTTAGTAACGATGATCGCTTACGAATTGTGTGAACCAGTTAAACATTATTGACTCTTGACTACAACTTTTTTAATGCCTAACTAGTGATCATAAAATGTATTAAACAATATTCGCGCTTTCTTGAACACCGTTTCAGTTAATGATCTCTACATAGTTTTCTGTAAAAGTTCTTTGCTCACGCCTCTTGTCACGATCTCTAACAGAATAGCAAAGAACAATGCAACCTTTGACAAGACTTAATAATATAGCATGAAAGAAAATTAGATAGTAAGGTCTGATTGATCTCTTGAAAAAAAGGTCACCACTTGTAGTACAAGGGTATATTGAGTTTGTGCCGATGTGTGCAACATCCAGAGGGACTTAGGATAGATCATCCTTTGACTGAGAATCACTTTCTAAATATATTTAAGGTTGTCTGTCCATCTATCCGTGTTGTTTTCTTGTGCTCAATTTACAGATCCCAACTTTTGAGATACTTTGATGCAATTCTCGTACACCAAGGTGGTTTGACAGAAGGACGAATGTAAGGGTTCGTGTCGGACTACTCTTTTTTTTATTTAATCCAACAACAACTACCCATTTTGAAAAGTTATTATATGAACTGCTCTAGGGTACGGTGTACGGTATTCAATTGTTGTCCCTCGCCCTTACGGTCTTTTTGCCAGCTTGTTTTTGTAAAACGACTTAAAACATTGCGTTACATAACTGCTTACGAATTCGATTTTTTAGCATTGTTCTACGTTTTCAATTTTTCTTTTATTCATATCTCGTGTTTTTTACTCTAACGTTGATACTAGATTGGTGACCGACTTCACAAACTCCCTTTCAATGATGGTGCGGATTGAAGAGCTCCTTCGGCCGCCAAATATATTAGATTCACCGCCATAACTAATGCTTAGTTTTAATAATTCGCTTCGCTTTTGGTTGATTCCAATAACACACTTCAAGTTTGAAGCCAAGAAAACTCATTCATGATTTCTTGTGGACATCTAAGCTTTGTCTCGCCTCGCCTCACCATATGACATAACACTTTGTATTCCGAGTCTTTTCCCTCAGAGATCGAATTCGCGTGTGCCGGGAAATTGCAAATTATGAAAAATTGATTACACCTTTCCAGGGAAAAGAGTTTGTTTGCTTTTTATGTAAATAATTAAGCAACATGTTGCCAACATTTATATATGAAAACTCAAAATGAAACAAAAATATCCCCCTCTCACTGCGATTGCTTGCTTTCTTTTGTAAAAGCAATTACAAAATATTTTCACAACAATTTTCCATACGTACATGCAAACAAAAAAATGATGTAGCAATGCATAACGCATGTGGCGGGCTGCATTGTCAAATAGTGCTAATACTCCCTAACAACTATTTGCAATGCAATCGGCCGCACATGAACATACGTAAACAAAAGCATGTAAACGACGTGCGATATATGAAGCTTTTTGGATGTTTTTTTCTTTTGTCTTCTTTTTGTTCATATTTATTTAATTTAGCTTGTTTCGATAAAATGTTGTATTTTGTTGTATTTTTCTTTTAGCTTTTTGCCAAAAATAATAAAAACTCTCAAATTTAAAACTACCTTACTGCCGTTACACAAATATTTGGTGGTTCAGTTATAAACGAGATTTTACACAGCGTGCATGGTTCGTGCGCTTTATAACAGTAACACTAGTGCCTTTAATAATACCTAGAGTCCGTACCCAAATATCAACTCCGACATTAACAACCAACAACATCGACATCGTCTCTTCATCTTTTATTCACAAAGCACTTCGCATTACAGAAAAAGAAGTAAAAAAAAATCTTTTGCTTTTGTATGAAAAACTTTTACTATGTTTTGTGTTGGTCGGTGAACATTGTGGTGTTGTTGGCATATTTGTGATGCCAGTGATTTGTATGATTTTCTGTACAGCAGCAACATTCGCTTTTGTTAAGTGCTCCAGCAAACAACATTAGTTTCATTTTGAACGCGACCGTTGGATATAAACGCGCTTGTTTTCGAAAACCGTTTTTTCTTCTTCTTCTTTTTTTTTGTTTCCCTTAAACCTTAAGAGCACTGTGCGTTGGTAACAGAATAATTAATCAATTGATTATTAATTTGAAAAATAAAAAAAAAAAAATATATTTTATGTAAAAAAATTACTTAAGAGCGGAAAAGTGAAAATAATTGCTTAAAATCAATTTTAACTTTGATTTCTGCAACGAAACGAAAACGAAAAGAAATGGAAGTGCAAATGAAAATGAAAATGAAAACCTTAACAATTGCAATATTGCTTAGCACCTGCTGTCATTTTTTGGCGGCCGTGTCGGCGCAAGGATTTAACACAAATAATCGTAAGGGCGCTGGTGAAGCGGTAAGTGCAGATATGTTTGAAGTGGAAATAATTTTTTAACCGGGAAAAACGAATTGAAGTAAGTGAAAAAGTTGTACATATACACGTTGAAGGAACTCTTGTGTGTTAATAAAATAATTCAAAATTGCAAAGTGGCTTATGTCATTTCCTCATTATGGTTTTAGTGAGACATTAAAAAATTTTAGATCGGCATGAAAACTATCTCATAGCCTAATGTATAACAGCATTTTGGTATTTTACTCTTCCATAAATTTTTTCAATGTTCTTATAGATGTAAATAGAAATGCTTGTGCGCAGAGGTCGCTTAGTTTAATATCCCTTCAGTATATGTAAATATAGAAAATCGAGATTGAATCTCAGAGTCTATCACAAGCTTTGAGTCCTTAAAAGTTCTAATTAAAGAAACAGCAGCAAATAGTAATCGAACAGTTAGCTCTGTGATTAACGTGAGCGAAAATTCTTTATTTATCTCCTTCTTAGCATAATCTTTCGGTAATTCATTCTAAAATTTATTCTCAATAGTGTTATCCCCTCTTTGTAAGGATAAATTTATCATTGTAAAGAATTTTTCTTAAGAAATGTTTGCAAGAATGACGAGAGCGAACATGTTGGTTCATGGAATCTCTTTATTCTTATTTAAAGGGCTATTTTTAAATCTTCAGAGAACAAGCAGAACGTCGCAGTTAAAAAAATGCCTTTTTTTTTTTGTTGATTTAACGATTAAAATGCTCGACATTTCAGATAATAGACGAACAAATAGGAAATCTTGTTCTTTTTGTCATCTACAGATCCAGGTACGATGGTAGTTAGGCAGGCTTAGAAGAGTAGTTTTTGTGTTCGATTTAAAAGTGAAAACATGAAACAGCCTCCGAAAGACCACTTGGGATAAATTTTTCGAACGGCAGGCAGCTGTTAACGAACGCCGAGTTGCAATAGCGTGATGTGCGGTGCGCAGGCAATTTCTGGATAAAGGGGAACTTTGAGGATACTGTGAAAACCGCATCGCAACCACATTCACTTCGTTGAGCTCAGGAAGCTCAGGACTAACCGGAGCGGACTTAATGAAGGATAGAAAAACAGGACAATATTTGCTTTAGCGAATTGACTGTTAGAAAGACGAAAGGCAGCAAACGTGCAAGCGAGTTGATATAAAGATAAAAAAGCGAGCAGATATGCCTACGCAAAGAGGCATAACACTCAAGGTCATGAATTCATATTTTTTGTAAATACATATACGGATTGCAAACAGTGAAGTGTACTTTTTTACACTTGAACTTGAGAAACGGTGGGAAGTAGTAAAATAATCTCACGTTGGGAAAAATAAGTGCAGCTTATTGCTTAATAGTAATTTAATTATGGGAGAAAAATGTTTGCATTATTTAAAAAAAAATTCTGTAATGACTTTTATAAAAGCATTCCTTTAAGCAGTTAATAATCCTTTTTATGAGTTCCTTGAGGACCGTTGCTCCAAAATTTGTGCATCGAAAATTTTTTCAAGTGTAATGTTTTAATGAAAGTGTGAAATGATTTCTCTTTTAATTAAAATAAATCTAGTACTACTTCTAGGCTGCTGTTGTACAAATTTCCTTATGTTCCCCTCTGCTCATTTTCTGCATGTTTTCTTTTCTAACTCTTCTTTTATCTCATTATGGTGTTACACTGTTACCATATTCCGCATTATAGCTCTTTTCTTATGTTGACTTAATTACGACTACGCTATTAAAAGCTTGGGAAGAAGCAATTATTACATCAGTAAAGTGCGGCACTTATGCAACTTAATGTTTCATACGAGGCTTGGAAGGCCACTGGGGCCAAATCAAATGTTTTTCTGATTTGACTTGAAGAGCGAACTGAAAAATGGCCATTGCTTACTCATTATTTACTTGAGTTGACAAATGTAATTTACAAATACTAAAATAGGAAACACTTAGTTATTCATCCTAGTTAGGATTAAGAGAACACACAGCAAATAGTTCTTTTTAAATCCCACTTAACCGACGACATCTCCGTTTGTAGATTGCCTCAAGGTAACTATTACTTCCTTTTTGATCTTTCACTTTAACAATTGCTTTGCGAAAACTCAATGCAACGACGCCTTTTGCTTAAGCTTACGGCCTTAGTTGCGAATAAATTCAAAAATTTACTTTCCTTGGAAACGCTCACCTTTCTACCGCCACTTATGTTTATGTTTATGGGTATTCGGAAAACATATTCACATTTTCAGACTTAATAATCGCCTTCTTCTTCTTCTGCGCATCAACAAATCAACAAGATATTGGAGCAACAAGGAGTGGAGCAATCTACTGGCATCTATTGAATGTCGATGCAAAAAATAGTCTGCTTGGACTTGTTATAGAAAGTGTTTTTGCCTTCTGTGCCCTTCCCGATCAACGTTGCAGCGATTGATTTGAAATGTTCCTAGAAGCAGATCTTGCTGGTTCAAACCCTTGCTGTCCTTATTATCTAACGAATATGGGCCATAGCTTTTTTTCTATCGTTTATTCTCGTGAATTTCCATAACTCCCCATTAACCCTTAACGGTTGCGGAAGCATTTCAAGTTTACTTCAACTTTACTACTTAGATAGCAAGTGGAAACCAATTAAAAAAGGTGATCTGTCAAAATGCTTAACACATTAATTGTAAACATGATCATAATAAGAGATAAAAATAATAGAAAGTAAACACAAAACACTATTCTGATTAAGATTTCAATCTCATTTTGTTTTTTCAATGTATTGCTTGGACTTTGCCATTATTTGTGAAGCACATTCAAGCCTGTTTTTGGGGACTCTTTTTTTTGCGCGTGCATGCTGTTCCGATGCATACATACAACACATACATAGTTTTGGGCGGCATGGAGGAACCGCTAAAGCTAATTACGGAAACAGTACAAAACAAAAGCGGTTACGTTCGTGGAGATAGCATAAAGTTCATATTTTGTTGAATGGCTTCATATGTAACGATTATTGCTCCTTTGATATAAGGGGAACACATCTGATGTTCCTAGAGAACTTTTTCGGGTTTTGGGTGTTCTTTGTGGGCTGAAAATTTGAGGGCTTGCAGCTGCCATCAATGGATAGCGGTAGAGAAACATGATAACTGATTTTTTGTGGCATAAATCAGTTAATTTCGACTTGGACGATATGTGGCTTCGACAAAATGATGCAAAATGCTATGCATTTCAATTTATTAATCCATGGACTTGTACGCGCTTGCCACAAGGATTATGTGGTATAATTTTTCATCATTGGCTTACTCAAATAAACCACAAACTCTCAATGCCCTTTTTCGCCGAAGTTATTTGTTTTATTGGTGATATAATAATAGATTTAGGTGGAAAAGTGGGAAGTGGTGTGCCGGGGTTGAGTTTCTACAGAGGTCCAGGTGGTCGAGTGGTGGCAAGTGGTGTACCGGGGTTGGATTTCTACAGAGGTCCAGATGGTCAGGTGGTCGTTTACGTGGAATCGTTTTTAACTAAAACCAATATGCGCCAATATCTAAATTAGAAAAATATTCTTATCTTTTACCGTTTAGTTGTTATTACAAGTTAAAAAGAATAAGACTTTTTTTACGACCCTATGTGAGGCGTTGGGATTTATTCAATATTAGTTTTCATTCTTCACTTCTTCATTTAAAACATTCTCATACACATCTCGTTTATACATAAGTTGCTTACGTGGCAGCACCGGTCCATCAAGGGTTAAATTCGTCAATATTCTGAAATTACTTATGTATCATTGCATAAATCAAAAACTTCATTTGAAATATTTTTGTACATAACTTTCAAATAAAATTTGTTACATTAAATAAAGACGAATCTCTATAAATAATAGCAGCTTCACAAGCATTGGTAAATCAATTAAAATGCATTTAATGAAAGATTAATTGATGCAATAATAGAAACTTTAAACAGTACAACGTTCAGTTTGCACGAAAGAGAGACTCAACTTTCCCTTTTACGTTTTTTAAAACTCAATGAAAGATGAGTAACAAGAAGCGAGAAGACTAGAAACATTAAGAGTTAAAAAATAAAATCAAAATAAAACAAAAAATAAATAAATATTTATTTTGTGGTTAAAAATAATAAAATTTTGATTAATTTAGTAAAGCGCAAGGAAATCGCTTTCAGTTTGTGAGTGTGTTTTCAAATTTTCAATAAAACGTTCGAAATTTTATTTAAAATACAAAATGTACTATGTATTGAATTTAATATATGGTCACAACATATTATATAAATATTTTATAATATACATTTAATTTAATTAATCACTGCTCATAAATAACTAATTAAAGCGTTTGATGTAAACGTGCCACACATAATATCGCGTTTGTTGTGATATTGTTAATGCTGCGATGTCTGCGAAATTTCCTGCATTCACATATCTATTCATTCATTCCTTTCAACCGTACGCTGTCAATTTCGCTTTATTTCCCTCAACAATTCAATTGTTTTTTTTTCTTTTTATGCCCATCATCGGGGGATGGGGGTGTATTCATTTTGTTTGAACGTTTGTGAAGTAATTAGAGAGAGGCTTTATAGACCACATGAGCTATATATGCTCTACATTATCAGAAAGTTTTGAATCGATTAAAGCATGTCCCTCGGTCCATTTGTCTGTACTAAGCATTCTCCTGATCGTACAAATCAAACTATTAACTGCAAATTTGGCAGAATGTTTGGGAAACCCGTCGAACGGGATACTTATACTACGACGTAAGCTGAGAACACTTCTGCTCCCTGAGTTCTTTGCTTATTACTCGTAAACATTCATAAATATATACAACGGTAAAATTCTTATTCTCCTATAGTGCCTGTATGAAAATAGAAACAGTCTTACAAAATATTACAGGGTATCGAAATTTAACTCTGTCCTTATTCCTGTTTTTTTTCTAAGATATTATTTTTAATATCGTAGTTTATTTCTTTACCTATTAATTGTTCATATCATTATTATATTTATTTTGGAGATGGGCATAAAAGATTCGGTCATAGCCGAGAATAAATTTCTTACTTGTGACCTGCTTGTCTTCTTATTTCATTTTTTATACGGCCGTACAAATGCATATATCAGGTTTCAGAGGCTCTTTATGTAGTGGAAAATGAACATGAAAGAGACACAATAGTCGCCAGCATAAAAATAATAAAATTATGACTTGTACTATTATGTACTGCGTTGTAAAGCAATTTTATAATGGAAGTATTAAATTGTAATCTCATTTCGCTGCAAGGAAGGTAAGATATGTTTATTAAAATATACAGACATTTTCGTGATAGGTATGTGAATCTCGCTCTCATCGAATCTCAACAATGAAACTAATTTATCGTATATCAAAAGAATATAAACTAATGCATGTCATCTAATCTTCCAATTATTTATATCCATTAAAGTAGAACAAGTAGGAAAACCAAAAAAGAACTGACGCTTCATTCGATTTGGACCAGCAGCTTTGATATCCATCACTGGTTCATGTGCGGAGTGTTACAAACTTTAGTAATAGTAATTAACACGTGTTAACGCTACTCTCTAATGAATATCTTGTTGCGTTACAAAATTGTCTTCCGCATCTGCTTTTCTCGCCGGGTACGAGGTGTAAATAAATATTTAAAGATTTACCTAAGACTGGGCAACTTCATAAGAAAAAAATTCAGATGAGTATTTCTGTCTTTCTACAATTCTTTCTGGCCATCACTGTCTTGCACGTATGGGTCCTACTGAAGCTAGTGGGACTCGGCCCACCACTTCGTTTAATACAGTTATTCACATAACTTACTTACTTAGTCGTCGAAAAGGTGACCCGGTTCGAATTATATTCATTCAAGTGTTCCTACCGGGGTCAAAACGCGTTGGTTTACCAAATTTCATCAAAATAACTCAAAAAATGCGACCTATAGGTTGCACCCGAAAATCAAGACAGACGGACAGACAAGCTTAAATCGATGCTAAAAGTGATTCTGAGTCGATCGGTCCCTTTGGGCGATGCATACATTCGCACAAACTGAGAAAATTTTTTCTAATTAAAATATCATTGAGTGCAAATTCCCCTTAAAACTATTATCGATGCGTACGATACAATCTATGAGAAAAACTACACATATGCCATTCTACGGCCATATTGAGTGTTGCGTTACATTGTGATAATTATATTAAGGAAGAAATGGATTAAACACACATGTGTAAGGTGACGGAGATATTCTTCACAATTTTGAATACTAAAATCAATGCATAAAAATCGAACGCAAGTGCTCTTCTATCTCAAAAGAAAAATTTCAATTCTTGGTAACAGACTAACAGGCAGACGGAAGAGCATCACTTAATAAATGCAAGCTGTATGTTGTTTTAAACTTGTCTACTTTAGGACATTGTTGTCAACATTACGTGTAATAGCTTAGCACATGTGTACCATTATTACGCAAATTGTTCCGATGACAACCTTTCATTATAGGCACGTGTGATATAAGAAATTTGTAAATGATGTTTAGCGCTCCAGATTTCTAAATAGATTTAATAGTCAAAGCAATGTTATGGGCAACATTACGTGACCTCTGCTCGGCTTGTGGCTAAAGATAGAGAGTAAACCATTTGCTTGAGTATTTTACTGACACTTAAAGGTTGTACATGAGTTTTGTAAAATAATTGCAAATATATTGTAAACTTGTTGTTGTTGTTGTTATTTTTCGTTTTACATTTTGTTTCCGAAAATAATTACTTACATTTGTGCAGA
Organism: Glossina pallidipes; assembly: GCA_000688715.1. Taxonomy (NCBI): domain Eukaryota; kingdom Metazoa; phylum Arthropoda; class Insecta; order Diptera; family Glossinidae; genus Glossina; species Glossina pallidipes. The sequence goes on along the minus strand of KK499862.1, from coordinate 776,650 downwards.
AAAGTAAATGAACACAGATGGAAACATGCACAATGTTTGTTACGGTATGTACCGTCTCCGTCAGAGTGATGAGTTAAAGAAATGAAACAAATTTTTACGTGTCGGTAAGTAATGTTTTCGAATCAAATGGTGTCTGTCTTAAAACCAACCATAAACAACAGCAGTAGCAGCAGCAGCCGCAAATGCCTTAACAAAATATACAATGAGGAGGAATACGATATGTTTTGTTTAAAACTTTTATTGTTTGTTATTTTTGTACGATTTTCAAAATTGTTTATAAACTTAATCAATAAGATGTTGCAATATGTGTGTGGATTTGTTTGGATTTTTATATGCTTGTGTGTGCGTTTTTGCGAAAGCATATTGTAAACAAGAGAAAAATAACGTCTTTCTTTTTTTGGAATTATGAACTTTACATATATCTCTATACGTACGTACGGACACACATTATCTACCTATATATGCATGGTCATGTATATATAATACATAATATGTAATACATATATATATAAAAGTATTTACACCTCTAAGGCGGGAAATTCAAGTTTTCCAGGAGATGTTACCGCCATTGTTAAGTATTGCATGAGAAGAGAGTTGCAGAGAAAAGCAGAGAGTTACGTTTCGGAGATCTGCTATGAAACAGGATTTCATTTATTATTATTTTTATTTCTTTATTCCATCTTTTTTTCTTTTCTTCTGATTACCTAAAGTTCAATGAATTTTTAGGAAAAGTTTTTTTTTCTTTTACAATCGTTTTTAAATGATAAACAACAACAAATTATTGAGTGTATTAAAATGACCATCAATGTCATGTTGACAGTTTTTTTGCCATCTGTTACCAAAGCATTTATGAGCTTCTGTTGTAAATAATCTATAAAATAGAGGAATTTATCGTTAAAACGCTTTCACTGCAAAGCTTTTTTTTCCTTTTCATTTTTGAACTGGTAAGTAATTTGAAACAGTTTACAGGTTTCATAACAGGTATCCAAAGCATCCCTACGCCCGTATGAATATGCAATGAACGGCAGATGAAATTTAAATAATGTTACATAAGAGAAAATTGATGTTCTACTTGAACTTTTCGTAATTTGTGGTTTCCAGTTTTCTGGTTATTAATAATATATATATATATATATATATTTATATACATATGTACATATATATATATATATATATATATATATATACGCTTTTTTTTTTTTAAATAAGAAAATATTACCTTTAAGCACTTTTTCGTGACTAGTGATCCTGTTTACTAAAAATATGCTGTGGAATAGGATTTCAGTGCGGTTACAATGCTCACGATATTCGTTTACGTAACTTGATAGGGCATTTCACTTATCGCACTTCTTGTAAGTGTTGGTATTGCTTTGATAGCAGTTCCCTTTCGAAAATATACCGCATGAAAGTTTTGGTTCATGCGTCTCCTCTCTTCCCTTTTCGCGCTTAACCTTGTTGATCGATATCTTAACGTGTTTTTGCTCAAATTAGTTATGAAAAATTATTCGTGATATTTAAGGTGTGATGAAGGCATTTAATAAAATCGTTTAGTTGGGAACTGTGGTTTTCCATTATTGAACGCCTTTAGTTTTATAGGCGCCGCAAAAGTTGATGAGGTCGATTAGTGTGAATGCTAGGGTCTTCAAGCGGTAGAAGATACTCCTATCCCTCAATTTGCTCCGTTTCCTCCATACTTGGCGTTAATATCCGAAATTTGGAAAATTGATCAAAACATGTTAGGCAACATGTCTTACTATTTGAAAAGAGGAATCGCCTTATGGTTCTCGTTATCCAGCTAGTTCACATGATGAAGCCCAACGAGACGGAAAGGTGTTTTCAGTTAATGACATTCAATTGCTTTCGTATAGAGTTAGTCATCTCTTCTGTTGCATGATTAAGTATTTATTTGTGATGCTGCACCGGTTTATGTATAAATAAGTAAAAATAATGCAAACAATGTAACCCAGGCTTCAAACTTACATTTAACTAAGTCGATAACGAGAACCGTAAGCCGACTCCAGCGGTCGAGCTATCTTTGTCCTGGAGAGGGTCTATTGACTTCGCATCGATGAACTGCCAAAAGTTAGAAAATGAACTTTCAGTTTCATGGCGCACATAACTCTGTTGGTTTGGGTAAATTTGACTAAGGATTAACATGGCTATTGTTACAAGCTAATTAACTTGAACTTGAAAAGAAACATTTTTACACATTAAAATTTACACAAGTGACAATGGTCCCCATGATCCCATATAAAAAGGAATATTTAGAAGTAATGACTGATTCATTAGCAAAGAATTGATTCCATCTCTTATCATAAACCTTTTTGCTATCCACACCTTCCCGCTTACTTCGTTACCCTATCCAATCTACCCTATCCGGTTACTCCATCTGATCCAATTTCTATTTAAAGGTCTTTACTATCAAGTTCTCTTGATGACATAAACAAATAGCTCTTTCTAGCCTTCTAATATTTGTGAGATAATTGATAGATGTTTGTAAGTTATGTACTGTTAAGGAAACAACAACTACTTGTCCGAAGAGAGTGCGCAAAAGTAATACTTAGCATATCCCTCAATAATGTTGCGGGATGACATATAGATGTCGCCGCTATTAACGGATTCATATGAATTTTAGATAATATCAACTTTCGAAGGAAATGTGCCGAAATAACATGACATTGTGACATTCCGTTAGTCTACAAGCGAGAGTTGTGTAGTGGTACTACTAGCGTCACTAAAACAACTTCAACTTGCAAGGTAATCGTACGAAAAACTTGAACCTTTGACACAAGGTTGACAATTTGTAAAGTTCTTATGAATTCGTCACTATTTATCTTGCATATGTATGTCATCCTACCAACTTATTGAGTGATTTGCTATACATCTTTCTTTATCAAACTGGGATTTAGAAACTACTACGAGGAAAAATATGTTGAGACTTTCTGTTTCCTTAATAATGTTGCGGATTTCTCTTCGAGTACCTCTCTTCATTTTTCCACTTTTCGTTATTCCCCTTTAATTATATGGTTTCGCTAGGACGTATGCAAATATAATAATTCATTAACCTGATTAAAGTAAAGAGAGGAAATATTAATTATTATGTTAATATTATAAGAAAATGGAAAACTTTGTACAATGCTTCCGTTATTGAAAATATTTCATAATTTTTTAATTTTCCAAACTTTTTTTAATAAATATATGAAGAAAAAAAAAGCAGCCTTTTGCACAACAGCCCACAACAACTGGTTTTTTCCTTAATCCATCTATAATGAAAAGATGTTGTTTGACTACTTTTGACTATAAGAGAGGAAAATTTTGGACTTAACCACAAATCCTTGCTTAGGCGCTTACAGCCTTTTAATTTATGTTAAAAAGAAGAGATAAATAAATGCTTACAATTAATCATAAACAACCGCAAATGGCTTGGAATGTGTGATGTTGTAATTTCTTAAAAAGAAGAAAAACGCATTTTAATATCACAAGCACAACCCACTCGAAAGTCACTTGCAATTTTCTTTGCTTCGATCCGGCTGGTTAGCTTTGTGGATTGGATTGTTTGGTTTGTGTGGCAAAGCGAGTACATATGTGAAACAGGCAGTAAAAATAGAAGAGGGTGCTTGTATTGCTAATACCTTAAGCGTCTGCCGATAGGCATACGTACCAACGGTATTTATTGCCAAGACATGTGTTGCATGTCTTTTTTCGCTTTTTTTTATGGTATGAAGAAGATATGTCCATATGTGCAATCAAGTTTCTTTTATTTCAAATATATGTTCAATAATTATGTAAGTTATTTACAAGTGAAAAAAAAACCGATTAAAATTTTACTGCTTTTATAAGATTTTAACGAGCGGTTCATTAAAAGAAAACTAATCAGTATTTGTAGTAACTGTTTTCCCTTTTATTTAATATTTTCTTTTTTATGCTTATATTAATTTTCTCTAACGGCCTTGAGTCTTAACAAATTTTATGCAGGTTTATGATCACAGCAGCAACTGTTCAAAAGAGCCTTAAGTGACGTCAATCTTATTGTCAATAATGTGTTAATCAAGTCGAGTAGTTTTTGTTTATTGGATCCTATCAATATTTGTGTACAATATTTTGTATACCATAATCCTCTGAAACAGGCGGGCGAGCCGCCGCATAAAGAAGAATTATCACTTACTTACGCAATCCGGCAAAAAAAAATCGGTTACCGAATTCTGACTTTTCTGTTTATTACCTTTACACTCCTTTTCATGTTTACCAGAAAACCTCTCAGCACTCATTGTTGTTCTCTCACAAAGCCTTTGGAAATGGTTGAGATCGGACCGCTTTTTCGATCACTTCTCCTACAACAACCTATTTTGAAATGTCGTCATATGAATGACCGTATAAAACGAACTGGCGTGCGGTATATAATGGCGGGATGTGTCCCTGTAATCTAATGGGTTTACTTGTTTACAAATATACATTTAAGCGCGTCGTCATAAAGGTGTCTTAATCACCATGGGACATGACTGGTCTTTGTTTTCATCTTCATCTGCTGAAATTAGAATTAGAATCCAGTTTACTTTGCACGTAAATATCATACCTATATACTTAATAAAATGAATCGCTTTCGTTTCAGAAGCTACGTTATTTCATATACCTGTGAAATCCTGGTTTCATATTTTCAGGAGATTATAAGAAACATTTTATGAAGGAATTGTTTTTCCTTTGAATATGAACAGCGTTGCAGGGAGTATTATAGGTAGAGAGGAATGGAAGAATTCCAAGGTTATGAATAATTTTTAAAGAGCTGACGATGAAGGGAATGTTGCTTTCATCAACGAACAACATTTTTCGAAATATGAAAAAGCAAACTTCGAGCAAAAACTGTTGAGCTTGCGACCAAAGGTGACACTGACCATGAGCCAATAAGATTTAACTTTGGTCTTAATATTTCTTATCACATCCATAAAATATCGCTTAGGCTTTACCCAAGAGTTCGGTGTATTATGAAGTTATAAAATCAATCTGAATGGTTAATGGAACTCGTATTCTTTTTACATTTGTATGTATCGTAAAATAAAATACTATAAACAATGTCGAAGATTAAGCCCAATCTGAACACGTACTTTTTTAAAAAATTACCCCGCGATGAGCCTCACAGGCTCTTATGGGAATCATGTGAAATATTTAGTGAGCCTCTACTTGTCGTTTAAATGTGTTTGCTTATCCGACCAAGCTACATATAAACATAAAACACTATACAAAGCCGTTCATTCAAATTAAACAAAAATAAAGAAGTCTTCAAAATAAAACAATTCGGCTCTGGCCGAATTTATTAGATCCATCACCTTTATCCTAAAAATGAGCGACAAAACGCTCTGTACCCTGTAGTGTAGGACCGACGTAACTGCTTTCATCCATTTTTGTAGAATATATGTGAAAATTTTTATCGAGTGTATAAGCAACGATCAAAAATGCAAAAAGGCGGGGTGTTCAGTTTATGTTGCACTATAGGCATGTCCTTTGACCGATTTAGCCATTTTTTTGTGCTCATCCGCGTGCAAGTACTTCCAATGCTTTTGCTTAGTTTGAAGATGAGAACTTCAGGAGAACCTTTCTGTTGTTTTGGAGAACGTTGTTGATGGACGTTACTCGACGGACTTTACAGTTTTGCATAAATTATGATTCGGTTCAGGGCTTATAAAGTAACTATGGAAGTAGCACTTGCCTTACTTTTATGGATATATGATAACATTCCCCTTTGCTACATTCTTTCCTTCCTTTGTGCTTGAACTTGAAACAGACGTTTTTATGCTTTGCTTGCTCTTCTATCGAGCATTTCGCTATCGTTCCATACTTTGATGAAATAAAAACTTGAATACTTGATAATTACATAGAATAATAATAGAATGCTCTCACTCTCTTTTAATTTCGACCATTACGATTGCTCTGGAAGTTATGTCAACTCTTAAAAGCAACAGCCCATTAACCAAGATGAAGAAAGCTCCGTTAGTACTAAAAGAATACGGTCTATAACTAGTTTTGCTTTCAAATTTAAAGTTCGTTTGACTTTTTTTCTTACATTTTTTAAATCGGTTTTAAAGTTTTTTTAGAAAATAAAACACACGGTTACATTTGTATGTGTACTGCCATAAAAGTTCATTTACCTCTAATGCAATTTGAACATACGCTGCATAGGCTTGGCACGCTCTACGCGAACACAATCGCCACAACCGTGTAGATGTCTGGAAAGTAATTTAAATTTAAGTCACAAAATATTAAATTAACGGTCACTTGTGTGTATATCATATTAATATGAACATGTGTAAATTGCTTAAAATAACAAACAAAGAAAATAAAAAAAAAAGGTCAAAATAAAGTCGTCACGTTTCAAATATACCGCATGGAAATAATTCACTTTTATTTCTTTGCGGCTCTCGCTTGGGAAGAAAAAGTGTAAGCTTTTTTTCTTCAACTAAAGAAATGGCAAATCTCTTCTAAAATTCGTATTCAAAGCAAAGCGCATTGGCGATTTCATGAATCACATCTCTATCTCTAGCTCAAGGAAAACAACAAACAAAAATCCCCTAAAACTATTTTCAATCATAAAATTTTTATATTTCAAATTAGTTGGACTGTTATGTTATGAATACAAAAACAACCATAAGTCTTGGTATGCGAACGGAACACTCCTACTCACACAATCATTTTCGACATTTGCTTTGATTATAGTGATCTACTGTTACGTAAGACTCTTTACATGTTGTGCTCTAAAACAAAAATCACCTCATATCAGATATTTGACGCAGATTTTTTCTTAAATATTTTTCCTTTTATAACCGTGAGTTTGTAACAAAAACAATACTTTTCAACCTAAATTTTTAATACACAAAAAATACTTGAGCGAAACGGGTTTGTAGCTAAGATTTGTGTATACGTAATAAGCAGTCGACGCTGCAGACAATCAATTATTAATTCATAAGCAGACCAAATTCTAGAAAAATTTTCAAATCAAAGTAAATTGTGATATAAATTAAACGGCATCGGCCATTTTGTACTCTAATTTTTGTATTAAATAATAATATTTATCCAAGATTTCACTTATTTTAACATTTATATGAACATTTATATGTTGTATGAAAATCCAAGCAATAGTGATCTGCGATTTTCATATGGACATCTTCATGCGTTACACCACGTGTCATATAGCGTACATTTAAAAGAGGCATCATTTTATGAATACTTTCAAGTCTACCTGTCTGTGCATGCGGTTGACTTCTTCCCATGAATGACTGACTAAGTTTGACCTATGGACAACCGCTATTAAAAATGTGTACTGGATCGCTCAAGATAAGGCCTTACTTTGAAAAGTCCTTGTGTGAAAGTGTTTGCAATTTTTAACATTTCTCGACGAATATCGCTATGTAGCAGTACTTTCTCATAGCAAAACAGCCCAATTTTTAATATTTCGCAGAAAAAATTGGTCCACAACACTACTTTGGCGTAGATCCCCACACAGTATAAACGTTCTGATGAAAAGTACACTTTTATATGGAAAAAGGGTCAATAATAGTAATGTGAATCAGCGTTCTGATGCTGAAACTTCTGCTGAATGGGAACCAAGTCGGTTGACGGTTTCGGCACCCTCCAGTACGAGCGTTTGATGCAAAGTATGCCTTCACCTGAAAACAAGGTATAATTTTTTGTGAGGATTTGAATCTTGGAACTAAACGCAGCGGTGTAGAGTATTGAGCGGTCGGCATTACCCGACTGTAATACATTTGCGCACACGCAAGCTTTTCCCAACAAATTTATTTTCATCGAAGTGTCTTCATTAGTTACAATTATTTAGTATTTTCATTGTTAGGCTTATATATCTCCAGTAATAATATTCTGACAAAATTTGTTTATATATCATTTAATGTGCGCTAAGAATGGGTACATTTTTCTAAACTTAAATAAAAAGACAACGATTTTCGCATATCAAAGGACAAATCTCAAAACATATGGAAAATATTTTACTCACTTTTTTGAAGATAAGGCAAGTGAGAGGTCGCAGTTTTGCCTTTAAAATATCAAACCAAAAATGTAATGCAAGTAGTGCCAGAGTATTGAGCAATTTTTTTTAAATATTAATTAAAAACAGGTAAAAACACTGCAGTCGGCCGCGGTCCACTATTATATACCCTACAGCATCCTACTGTAACAACTTTTTAAATTAACGCTTTATGCGGGAAAAAGTCGAAAAATTAGTTCCAGTCCGAACCATATTCAGTAGTATTCGTTTTTTGGCCAAATTTCACCAAAAAATCTGCTGTAAGCTGAATCCAAGGAAGTAAAATGGGCAGAAAGATAGAAGGACAGACGGACAGGCATGCTTAAAACCAATCAGAAAGTGATTCTACCTCGATTCTACCTCGAGTTCTTCTTCTCCGCACAAACTTAATATAGCACGATGATCATCAGAAAAGTTCCTTTTGAAGCTTTGAAATTTCAAAGCAATTGGATAAAACTTGATAAAAGTAGCTATATGGTAAACCTAGAGAAAAAGCATATTAAATTTCCATTCATTGCAATCCGAGCCTTCCCCCAAAATTGATTCATTAGCTTTTGAAGACATTTATGGTCATGACGTTGTCAAGTTTTCCAATACCCTCAAGATACCTACAGCACAATTCTGCGCACCCATCCGTAGAAACGACTTGTATGGGCCAACACGTTAAAACTTCGTAATTATAATTAGTCTTATAGGTAGCCTTTTGGATTGGTGCAGTAAAAATTTGTCAGAGTACAGCCGACCTTATGATTTTATTTTAATCCCACAATTTTGTACACCTTGCCCGTAAGTTGTGACCTTTACGAGATTGCCAAAAGCTCGTTTGTTTTCATTTTGAAAATATGAGATATATGGCTTAACTCGCATTTTATTTAAATCATCTCCTATTGTTTTATATTTTCTTTTTTCTTGCATATTTCTCATAAAACTCAATGCTATCTGTAGACGGTTTATGATAAATGGAATACGAATTGTATTAAATATACTGAAAACATTTGAAAATTGCAATTAATGCGGTGAGCGTTCACCTGTCACATTTTCAAGTTACTTGCAATAACGGTAAACAATATTTGTAAACATGATTTATGAAAATTTTTTACATGATAAGCCATCTACCCGTAAGCCTTTATTTTACAAAAAAAAATATATATTAAGCGCATTCACGTTTACAATAAAATTTGTGGTATATTTTTTGTGTATTTTTTGTAATAACACGGTGAGCTATCAAATCATTTATGGTAATAAGTAGATGTTGTGAATGGTTCTAATACAATACTCAATTGAAATGATTGTTGCTTTTCCTTCATGGGTGCAAATAATGTTGGTCGGTCTCTTTACATGGATAGGACGGATATAAGCTTTTATTGAAAAGGGGTTTTTTAGGTATACAAACAGTGAAACCCCTGATCGCAAGCGTTTTACCATCGGCCACACGTGTATTTTTCGACTTGGCAGAAGCACTCTTTAAAACTTTGAATGGCTTCCTTCAGACTTCTCCTATTTATCATCTCAAGTAAACCATGTCATCATCTCAAGTAAAGTCTCTAATTAATTGAAGCCTGGAAATAGGCTTGCGATCTTTTTGCCTAATACCTTGAAAGGATTTCGTGTACCAGGAATTCAACAAATTTTTTATTGATATAATTTTCTGTATTCTCTGCATTATCTGTTTCTCAGCACTGCATCTGTGCATCTACTTCTCATATATCAGATATCAGGTTTTCATGTGTGTTTTTAAGATTACAAGCTCTACACTACGAGAAAAATTTTATAAGAGAAAAAGAAAAACGTGATATGTTACTGCATTTATTATAGTGCGTGACTTCTCATTACCCCATAGGCATATGTTTGAGATGTGATAAGTTGTATGATAAATAGGTATGAAATGAGCAAATGCATCAAAATGAAAACCCTATTTGTTAGGTGGTGTGTTAGTTGACCTGTGAAGATCATTTGGCAACCGCATAACTTGGTATATAACACTCGCGCTTATATTTTTAAATTTAAGCACACTTTGTCGCAGCTATAATGAGTGTTCAGTCAGTAAAGGCATAATCCTTGCCACACACCTACTAGGCTTTCTCTGTTTTCCCACTCCTCTCTGGCCATCACCATGTTACACGTATGCTGTACTTCGCCTGAGCAATTAGTCATATAAGAAAGAAAAAAACAAACCATGGCTTTCGGTCGATCGTACTCTTCCAGCGGAAATGATTATTTCGAAACAAATAACAGTAAAGGCTTTCCGCTAACTAGTTCATATTCTGAATCGATTAGTGAAACACGCTTTCTTGATGCATTACTTTAACCATTTTCCATTCTGCTGATTCGCAGAAGAACCTAATATTTCAAGTAAAATTTTTCATCCATCACACACACATTTCTAAATGGCTCGTCGTATAGAAAAAAAGATCGTATTTCACATTAAATTTAAGAGGCTTTTGGATTTTAAATCCTTCTATGTCAATTTACGCGATTTTCGCGAACTCTAGCAGCAAACGGTGCTCCAGCAGCTGGTAAATTCATTTTGTTGTTTTGGTATAGTGACGGCGTTTTTGTACAAGCTATGGCTGCTTTTAAAGTTGCTCAGCAAAAATTTTACAACAAGGCGTGATCGAGAGTTGCAGTTTTTATGATTTCTTCAAGGGAAAGACATCCGCATGGTTAAGGGGACAGTTCGACCTTAGGTGATTTTTGTATCTTAGGTGCTTCGCGAACGGAGTGGCAAAAATTTTGGATCCGCAGCCTAAAAGCACACCAAAACTAGTTCGAAAAAAAGAAGTAAGCAAAGCGCACGATGTTATATAGGTATGACAAACATAGGCCCATACACAAACACAAACACAAAGGCAAAAACAAACAAATAAATATGAAAAAATGACATCTGACCAATACTCTTGTAGATATTATTTGCATGTGAAAGGAAAAGTTTTTCACAATTTACAAGTGCAGAAAAGCACTTCCTCTTGTTAACGATACAGATAAATAAATATGCGAACACACGTTACACTTAACACATATGATTAAATCATAAATATTTTTTGAGTCTTTGTTATGCGTTAGACAATGCGTTAACTATTTAGATATAAAACAACAATGAGAAATGACACAAAAAACATGGAAGATGAACGAAAATACAGTTCAAACGAAATGGTCAAAATGCGAACAACATAACTAAAAATGAACAAGGGAAAAAACACTGCAGTTTGGCAAGGCTGATAGTAAACACCCTACAAAACTTCGCTTAACACAAACCTTGTCTTATGTTCGTCAAAAAGTATCAAAAATCATATCCCGTTACTATGTAAATGCTTAGTTGCATTGCAAGTGCGAGCGAGATTCCAAAATCTGGACCGACGTACCAAAAATTTAGCAAAGTTAATTGTTTCGTCAACAGCCTATTGTTCTTCATCTGTAGTCGCCCTAAAGGAAGCAAAGTTAGACTTTCTTAGCTTGTAAACGCTTTCAGAAGGTTTTCGAAGGTATGTGCTTCATAAATGGATCTATGTACTCCCACAACAAGTTTCTGCACCAAGTCACTATTCTGGAGAAATTCGCATTATAAACTTTGGCTATTTGGCAACTTTTCATATATATATTCATCACCGGACGTTTTTCAAATGAGGCATGATACGACTTAAATCGATTCAGGAAATCATTATAAATCGATCGGGCTATTAAGAGGTGGAACTACCATAAATCCTTCTGGTTGTTATAAACACCTTCCCAAACTTAACATATCCTGCACCATAAGTGATGTAGAGTATAATAAAAACATATCTAAATGTATACAGTGTACACAAGAGACGGCTTACGTAACATTTGTTTTATGCCAGTGGAAGGCAGAAAAAATTAAAATGAAAAAAGTTGTTATTGTTTTATAAGCTAAACCAACAAGCGAACAAGTTGTAGTATAATGAATCATGGGGAAGATGCGAAGAGAGTGTCTCAACAATCAGCATAAAAGTCTGAGACATATGTATGTGCTATACAAGTTATGCAATACTCATATTTACCAGCGGAATTTGCTTGAAATGAAAAAAAAAAAACTGTCGCTCATGCTTTTATGATTTGCATTTAATTACTTATCTGTTATTTTATATTTTGGTTGGGTTTTGCATTTTATCTATTTGCCGTTGCCCATCGTAACAAATTCCGTAAATATTTTTATTACACATTCGGTAATAAGTCAGTGCCCTCTCGTTCAAATCTAAGTGCGGTAGAGCATACTTGGTCATAGCTACAGGGGCTACAGCTTTCTCCTTCCTGGCACTGTTAGGAGATATTCCCTGAGTTATATAAAAATAAATAAATAAATAAATGAAAATATTAACGTAATTGCGTGCGGGTTGCTTCTTTCGCCAGCCTGTCTGTTCGTGTTACACAAATGTACACAAACTTCTACAATTTTCAAGGATATAAAAATTTTGTCAACAAGTAGTGTCTACCCTAAACCAGCCCACAGTTATTGGTAAGGTGGACCTTTTTTAGAATAAATTACGAAAATAAATTTCCTATTAATCATGAAATTTCTAAGGCACAACAACTTCTTCAAATTGTTTCCGTCGAAGCGAATTTGCATGGTCTTCCCAAAGCACACGAATGTTTGGTATTCGTCTTCTAACCTCTACACTGCTTCTTCCGCATCTATTTTTATCAGCTAATCTAATAATTAGAACTAGAACTAAGACTAGCAGAATCAGATCCCATTTGTGAACATACTTAAAGTGGGGAAACTTATAATTCATCGACTCTGTCGATTCGATTAATTAGGGTAGAGTCCTTTTCATTACTTGACTTTTCCTTATTTTTGGTAGGGACAGACAAATCCCTTTCCTTAATCGAAAGGTTCTCCTCTAACCCTCTCTTCTCAGGTGAAGACTTGTAGCGATGTCCGTGTCCATCATTGATTGTAAATAAATACAAAAGTAATTAAGAACGAAATTTAAACCAATAACTTTCTACACATGAAAATCACGTATGTATTTGAAAATTACCCAAACTTAGCTATAAAGGAGATATTTCAATGATGATTTGAAACAGTCGCAATGAAAAGTTTGAAGAACAAACTTGCAACACTTCAGCGACACGTTTGAACAGATTCGTAAGTAAACTGTTTGCTTACCACTGTCAGATAAACAATGTAAAAATAAGTAGTGAAAAACAAAACTATATGTAAACACCCTCGCTTTAGCAGCAGTCTTTCTCCCTCACTGATGCGTTACACTAGAATGAATTCAATATAATACTTAGTGTACAGTGTTGGAGTTATGTGCAACATTCCAAACATACGCTTGCGTACTAACACATTCATTTACATTCCTTCACTTTCAATTGTTGTACATTTCAACTTTAACTCAAAAATATATGTTTGTGTTTTTGTTTCAATCGAAATCCATTTAAGCTAAGCTTGGTTGAGTTTTCTAAGAGTAGTAGTAGTTTTTCACTTACTTCTTTTCTTTCACATCCAACAACCAAATTTATATATTTCTTTATACTTGATATGATACCTTTTACTTTGGCTTGCTTGCTTGCTGTCAGTATTGTATTCAATAGATGTGTAAACACATACACAAATGCACTTACGTACATCAGCGTTTATCTAGGTTTTCGTGTTTATTTTCCAGATGCATTTAACTATGGCTTACCGTCATGCAATCTTGGTATTGCTCTAGTTTGGTTTGAATTTTATTATAAGTAAAAATTCATTTTTTTCGAGGAAAAACTTTAATACATTTTTTTATAGGCAAAGCGAGCTACAAACAGTAAACGGAACATGAAAGAAAGAAATTTTATTTACTTTGGACCGAAAATCTTTATAATATATTCCGATATTTTATGACGTTCACGGGTGCAGAAGCTTTAAGTGAGCTGCAAAAATAGACAGTCGATATTTTTTAAAACCAGTTGGAGCTGTAGAAATTTAGCAACAAATATTTGGTTTTTTATGTTTTTTTTTTCTTTTTTTTTCAAAATATATTTCTCAACTTTACTCATTCACAATTGAAGTTTTTCATTTATATGTAAATGTCTTATTGCTGACATCTTTAAAACCATACGAAAATTGACAAAAAAGCACAAAACCTACATACTGACATACGACAGTATATTAAGTTCCCTACATTAATTTCGGATAGTGAGAGTATATTACAATCCTTACAACATGAACAACAAGGAATGCTATATAACATCCACAACCATATGTTGTGGGTGTTGTCGCTTCTTCGTGGAATACATGAGATAAATAAATTGATTTGTAGATTTACGATATCGTTTACATATATTATTTATTTAACTCTAGATCGTTATAGGGCGACAGATAAAAAAATTTTAAAAAGGATTATTGTTTTTAATAACTGGAATGATTTTCACCTGCAAGAGGAGAACGCCACCGTCAAAGGTAGTTTTCAGGACCGAATGAAGGCTTACTTGTGTAGTTTTGATTTTAGGAAACATGTCTTACGTTTGAAATTCAAAGAAACCGACCTTTTGCTTGATAGTATGCATGCTTTGTGAATTGTCATTATCAAGCACGAAATCACGACAAGATCAGATTGTCTTACTCATATTTGAATCGCTTATCTTCTTAGGAAAGCAATAAGAATTCCATAAGAAATATTTAGTAGACGGAATAATTCCTCTTTGCTACACCTAGCACGTCTTTCGTTCCTCCAGTGTCGTCATTTCCCCATCCACATTCATGTTTAGTGAATCACTTGGCCATTACTTATAAATGTATATAAGAATTACAAAACATTAAGATTTTATAAAAGTAAATGTATAACAATGGGTTTTAAAATTTGAATGCTATAGCATTCACGTCTTCTTGCATCATAATGAAAATGAATGGATTATAGCATTCACGTCCGTGAACGTGTTAAATACGTGTTAAGTATTTCGGAAAACTGCCTTGAGTTTCGTGTTTGTTTTACAAGCACTCTACACTATTCAATGAACTTTGTGTCTTTGCATCTTCGTGCACTGCACAGCTTCAAGGTGAAGTGGACGTTATATTCGGAAACTATTTTATTCGCAGAAATTCTAAATAGCCTTAATTATTAAGTATAGCGTCTTCGAGAATTGGACTTTCACACGTTTCACTATCGAAAATACCAATAGCCGGTGACAAAACAATTCGCTAATAGAAAAATTAAATTTTCAGCCATAGAAGAGACGGAGAATTGAACTAATAATAACTACACTGGTTAAGTGCTCTTCTTCCTGACAACGAGTCTTCGGCCCGGAAATTTAAAAATTCGATGACATTATTAAATGAGGGCAACAATATCGAATACAGCTGTAGGGAGGCATTTAAAGGCTTTACTAAAAAGACAACCTTACAAAACTTACATTCAAAGAAATGAAAAATTAGTTATCATATATGTGAAGCTTTTCCCGTATAATCAAACACACTTTCAGGGGTATTGTTGTATTGAAACATATTGCAAGCGAAAAAGTAAGTGTGTGTGTGTTATAGCACTAAAAACACCATTGGCCTCTCCTCTTCTTCTTCTGTGAGTCAGAGAATCACCAAGAAATGACTCACTGAGTTGAGTAAAAAACGTTCAATGTGAACTCGAAATTCTTCGTTTGAACCTTAATAAGTTCGAAAGGTCTCCCATTGTCTGATGAAAAATAATGAAATCAAATGCTACGAACTCCAAACCCACTCATTGGTCGTAATGTAAAGTGCGTAGTCACGTCTACCATCATTTTGTACATAAATACTAAATGCGATACGAGATCTTCTACTTTTATCGGAAGATTGATCTTTTCAAAAACTTCGGGAACACTCAGCAGGACGCTTCAGAGTCCAGAGAGAGATAGTATATGTATATATATATATATATTCTGAGTTGATTTTCTGAATCGATTTAGGCATCACCATCCGTCCGCCTGCCCGTCCATCAGTCCGTCTGCCCACCCGCGTGGCACCTTGCGAGCTTTGGGCAAAACTTTACAAATCGTAGCACCCGGATTAGTCTGGAAAATGCGACAAACCGGACAAGGGACACATGTACAATGCAACAGAAAGTGAGGGCACCTCCGCTTTCTAGGTTTTTGCCCATTACTCATAAAATACAGTAGATATACGATAAAATTTTTCGTGTACATCCTAATAAAATAAAAAAATCGCCCACGCCCCCCTAATATGATGATGTACGAAACTTTACGTTTTCCGTGTTCCGTAAAAAGATGTTAGATGTAAGGAATTCGGTCATAATCGATTGTAATTTTTTTACTTGCTCAAGGTAAAGGTGGTGGGTGGAAAAATTTCGTTCACAACCGAATATAATTTTCTTAGCTGTTTATCTGCCGCATTTCCTCTTTGGTTGATGTCTGCTTTCTCCTTTAGAGCGTGTGTGTGCGGCGAGTTTTAAAAATAAAATTCGACCTTTTCGTGTGTTTTAATTTTGGTTCACTGAGCTCGTAAGCGTAAGAATGTGACTTTTGCATTCTTCGGAGCACTGCATGGTATAAAAGGAAAAAAGAATGCGCCCCTTTTTCATTTCGTGGGCGCAAAAATGTTCACAGCTCATTTTTATTGGGTTAATAAAATGAGTTTTAGAAAGCGAAGAAAGAGATTGTGTGAACGTTGTTCATAATAGGAGAGAAAAAAACTTTTGAAAGTAAAGCTTGAACTGAAATTAAAACCGATTATATAAAACCACATTAAACATCACGTAGATTTAACGGAGTTCGATTTATTAAGATTTACCGCTTACTGAAGGCAAATGAACAAACTTGTGTTGTAGTCCAGACGAATTACTGGTTGTGGTAATAAGGAAACTTTCGAAAAATTGTTTAAAGTTTAGCTAACGTATACAACACACAAAAACTGCATAAGCATTTTGGCCTGCATTTATATTAAAGACCTCATAAGCCACACAATTCTGCAATAAAAGCGAAGTAGTTTTAAATTTGATTAATCTAAAGATACACAAATTTAAATAAAAAGTACGTACGTATCTGCAGAATCTGTGGAATGATAACTGGGTTTAGCAAGAAAAAGCCACAATAGTGTGGAAATTTTTATTAGAATTATTTAGAAATTGCTTTCTACATCGTCGAAGAACATGCAAAGTTATTTAGCAACGACATTGACAATAGAGAAAACACAAACAAGACAACATCAATTTTCCATGGTATTAAGAAAGTTTCAAGATTACTTGAAAACTTTTTCAATGCACGTCTTAGATAACTTTGACAATCAAAAGCCTTATTGTTATACGATGCGATTCTGCCTTTTCTATCAAGTAAGTCTATATGTGTCTGGCTGCGTTAAAAAGGCTGTGCAATTGCAATACATATACGGATCTTTACATTTCAGTTTATTGGCACAATTATTAATGTTTCAATGTTTTAAGAAAACTGGTTCAATTTCGAAAAAAAAAAACAAAAAAAAAATTCATTTTACTTTCATTAAAGCTCTAGGTAACAAGCAAAAAAACAAAATCGCATACAGATAACCTACTTTTTATGTATTTATCTGTGTTGGAGAGTTGAAAACAGTAACGTGAAGTAAAACATTTTTTATGGGTGCCACACTTGCTCTGCCAAACATTTAACAAAAAAATTGAAGAAAAACCTGCTATGGCAACTAAAACCGTTGAAGCAATGTAGCTGTTGAGGCGTGTTCGTATTGTTAGCTAAAACCGATTAAATTGCATCATTTGGCCTGTGCTTGTTATGTACGAATTTTTATAAGAAACAATATCAACTCAAATGACAATTAAAATTATGGTTTAGTTTATTTGCAGGCGAGTGGAAGCAGGCAATTGCTCTTTTTTCCTTTTTTTTTTTTTAATTTTTACTGCATCGGAATAAAATAAATGTGGTAATGCTAACCACTTGCTATTAATTTTTCTATTTAATTATTCTTTTTATAGTTTAATACAATCATTATTTAGCTTAAGATTATTAGGCAGACCGGTAACATATACCTACTACATAGTAATCGAAGGTCTAGAAGGTTGTACGATTTTCGTTTACAATATATTTTCTCTTTTAATGGCAAAAATGAAAATGTAGTACCCCTTCTCTAAAGCAATTAAAATTCTATAGAGTTTTTATAAAATTATCAAAAGTCTTTAACGACAATGTGCGTTACATAGTAGCGAAGTAAATTGGGGAACGTAACTTTTTGTTTTTTCCAGAGTAGTAGTCGTCAGTAAATAGTTACTTTTTATGTGTGCTGAATATATATTATTATGTAGTCTAGTTTTGACCAATAATTAAATTGTGTTTGCCATTTTGCTTGTAATAACCAAAAATAGAGATCATAAAGAATGTGTCTTTTTAGCATAAGAAAAAAGTAAAAACACAATGTATGACTGCGGTCCACCGTTAAGTACCGTACACCACTCTGCATGAAGACTTTCCAAAATAAGGCGTTAGCTTCCCAGCTAAACTCTTTTTATTTTTGTCGGTTCATGATTGACGTCAACGTCTTCGCTATTGATCAAACCTAGGCGCCTCATCTCAGATGCGCTCTTCGAGTCTTTATTGGCGTTTTTAGTCGTCGGTTGTGCAACTTGAAACAGCTGATGACGCACTGTCCTCTAGCGATCCTTCTAAACACAAAGCATCCCCTTATGCGGTCTTGTTCGGGACTTTCCACCATTTGCATAAGCTTCAGCCATCTCGCGCCATGCGCGTATGTAAGCCGCTTTTCATTGTCCGTTAAAAATTTCTTGAAAACTGATTCAATTTCTTTTCTTTCCACTCACCATTCAATTAAATTTCGTTGCTTGTAAGTCCCAAATATTGAGTTTCTTCTTGTTTCCACCTTCACGCAAATGATTCGAAACTACAATGTTTTTCGATGAATTTTTACTTCCGCAGCGATGTCATAAATTTCTACTTTACATCATTTAGACAAAAAAAAAAAGACTCGGTGCGTCTTCAAAGTCAATATTTCCAGAGCGGAAGCGTGTCATTCAGCTTGACAAAGTGCCTTCACCACAAATTTAACAAATACTAAAGCCTGCGAATCATTATCGCTTTCATCAAAGTTGTTTTTTTTTAATTTTTCGGTCTTTTCATATATAGCATACACTTTCTTATTTCTTCTTGATGGAGATTTGTTTTTAAATCGCGAATTTCTTACTGATGGGTTCTGATCTTCTTCATAAGATTGTAAAAACAATTTTGCGAATGTAACTACAAACAAAACTGCGGCACATCAACCGTATTTTTAATCATGTTTGAAACCTTATGGGATACCTGAAGCCAATCATTTAATGTTTCTGAAGATAGTCTTCCTCTCTTTAAATAATTTTCGTACTGTGTAATAAATCATTGGTTTCAGAAAGCAAAAAATATAAAGAAACACAATAACGGAAACCTAGAAGCATTCATTATCATCACAATCATCATAATACAGTTGGATACCTTGCTAGCATTTGTAAGCATTTCTTCTACTGAAATTGCAAATAAATAGAAGGAAAACTTAATACAAAGACTTCAACAAGCAAAGAAAATTATAGATAAATAAAACTTTTTTATGTTCATCCAGAAGATTTTGCAATTCCGTTAGAAATATGGATAAATACGGCTCATGAGACATATACATATATATATATATAGACTATTTAAGGCGTTTATTATTAGAGTACCATTAGTCGTCCTTCACCTTAACGTTCCAATCCTGATAAATGGAGGCAGAAATTAGAAACTTCACAATGAATGACGTCACTACGCACACTTAAACAATTGGAAAAAAATCCGGTTTACAAAATGTCATTAAAAGAACTTGGAATACTTTGTCCAAAGTCTTGATTGAAACACAGCTCGAAAGTGACCCGCTAATGAAAATTAGCAAAAAGTTTACTAAGATGGTGGGTATGTAGAATTCGTATCAACAGGAACATAGATTTCTTACTTGTTTTATTGTCTTGTCATACCTAAGGCTGGCAATTAATGTTTGTAAGTAAGAATTAAAGCAAAATATTTCTTCTGTGAAAATATAATAATAAACAAAATGAATCAGAATTTCTTCAAGGCTTCAACCAAAATACATACATAACAGTAGTTTTGGGCCAGCAATTTATAGACACTAGGAAAATATTATTTTATAGATACACACATACAATGAGTTAGTTTGCAAGCTGCTGCGACTTTATGGGTAAAGTAATAATAGTTTGCAATGTAAAAGACATTAAATCATTAAACACATGCACAGATCGACTAGAAACCAGTCTGTAAATACTAATTTTTTTTAATTCGCCAAAAAAAGTGAATGGTTAAAGAATTCTAAAGACAAAATGCAGAAAAATGAGTTGTGCCGGACACACGTACGTAAAACTTGTTCAATTAATGTTGGAAAAAAGACACAAACTTTGCAGGCCATATGCGATGGTTCACATTTATGATTAAGTTTAACGCATGCAGTTGCAATTCTTATGAAATTCGCAACACAGTTAAATGAGAAAATGATTTTGAGAACTAAATCAAAACAAGACTTAAAGAATAATTATCGCGAAAATAATCTCATAGCATCACCAGCGGACAGACCACGCTATCGCGCATAAAATATAATAACCTTGACTAGTGTCCAAATTAACAAATATAATGAAAAAACGTGCTATATTTTTACAGCCGGGTGAAGGCAGCTATTATCTCAGCTACACCGCTTTGCTTAATGCGTTTGTTCATCTACCTTCGCCAGAAAAAATGAGAATTTATGTGTTATTGCCATGTGGATGCTTATTTTTTATGAGAACTGTTATAAACCAAGCGGCCCAAAATGTGGCCCGACATGGTCCAAAGCTTTGAGGTGAAGTTCTCTTACCAGAAAAGCTTTTATTCCTTATTCATTTTCGTCCTAAAATAACAAAAATCAGATCATATTGCGATATAAAGACTAACTTGTGATGGGAGCCCCTCTATACGAAATTATCTAAACTTAGCATTGCCGATTCCTCGACTTCCAACATACGAAATAGTAAGCTTAGTTGCCTTACTTTTTTTAAGAATGTTTGCATGGGGGAGGATTCAAAATATGGTCCTATCGCATTCACACACACATTCCCACATTTACTTAGTAGGGTACCTCTTGTGGGTTAAACACATGAACACTTTGACTGATAGAGAAAACGACATTTTTAAGTCGATTCAGCAAATGATTATGAAGTGATTGATATAAGTACAAATTGATCTATCTCAAGTTCTTCTGGGTGTCCGACAGATGCTATTACCCCAACTAGTGTAGGGTACAACAGTGAAACAAAAAATAAAACAAAAGAATTCTAGCCTTATAGCAACGGACTTGAGAATCGATAAATCACTTCTCTTTGTTATTCCATCAAATGCTTATTCACTACATCATCAAGAATGAATACGAATAAGTTTGAAAACCAAAATTGGCTTCGAAAAAAGAAAAAAGCAAAAACGAAAAACAGGAAATCTAGCTTCGAAATAAAAATTCTGTATGCCGTGAATAACTGGTTGGCGAATTGGTTAGCATCTTTTGTCTTATGTGTGAGTAGTACTCCTTTTACTAGTCACAATAGACCGAGCAAATGCCTATTTTTGGCCATTTTAATTTTTAGGTTTTGCTTTCGCAAGTGCTACACCATTGCATCATGTAATGTAGATTTTGGAGATTCACTTTCAAAAAAACACATTTTTCTTCGTTTTTTTCTACATGCAAGCTGCCGATTGCAACTATACAGCAACATTAATTTCAGCATTACTTCAATACGAAACCAATAAATTTATTTGTGCTTACTCGTTGAACATGTGCATCATGCAAAACTTAGCACTTGGTGATGGTATTGGGGACCACAATGTAAACAAGCAAACGACTCTTAACTTGAAGTTGAGTTAAAACATGGACAAAAAATTTCGTACGTTTTCTTCTCACTACTTTAAAAGAATTATTCAAATGACTTAATAAAATTTACTAAACATAGAAAAACGAGGTTAATTGACCGCTTAAAAGTGTTGTGTAAAAATTTGTTTGCGTTTTTTTAATCTTGCAGCAATTAGGCAAACGACTTTTAACTGCGTCCTAGTTGACATTACAAAATGGGAGGAACACTGAGCGTGAAATATGACAAAGACTGATGACCTTCGGGAAGTCAGGTTGACGTACAACACATCCTTAGAAAGGCCATATTCAGCAAAGGATAACATTTTGGCTTAAGAGTTCTTAATATGTATGTTCTGTATACGTCTAACATCTGCTTTTTCCATAAGGTGATCAGAGTGACGGTTCCATCCTTTGGGTCATCAAAAATATTTTCAGCAAAAGATCAAGGCTTTTAACAGCCACACTTTCGAACTCATCCATTTAATGTCACCTACTCATATGAATTATATAAAATATCTAATTTACAATATAGCTATTAAAGCTTCATTTTAAACGGAACACTGTTATATGTCGAGTTTTAATTCTTTCCTCTTTTCGCGCTTATTACTTTTTCTTACATTTCCGCAGCCTTCATATCATCATCACTTTCGTCGTCAATTAAACTCACAACAGGATATTGTAAATGACGTTCATCAACATCAAACACAATCACGTCAAACGCAACAAGAACTGCAGCAGCCGTCTCCACAACAGCAAGAACTTTATCTGCAACAAACAGCTAGCGTGGAGGTACCATTACCCCAAGCCCAACAATTGCAACAGACTAGACGATTACCACAGTCTCATCGTTTTCCTATAACCGGGCCTACAGGACAAAGTAATTTTATCAGTACAGCCAACGGCAATCATATTAGCAATCAATTTCAACGTCCTAGCCAAAATCAAGTAGTTGTACCGCATCAACAAATCCAACAGCATTTGCAACATCTCTACCAGCCGCAGCAGCCACATCGTTTTCAAGCGCCTAGCCAACCTGTTCAATCGCAATCGTCACCAGTATCACCGTCATTAGATTTGCATCAGGAAAACTTTTTGGCTTTACGCAATTACGCTACGCAACCAACGGGAGGAGCTCATCAGCAAACAGCAGCACGACAGCAAAATTCTCAGAGAACGTATAGTAATAAGCCTTTTCAAAATCAAGTGATTCCAGCACAAAGTCACAGTCAGCCTCCGTTTCCTGTCTTCACTAGTGAAGCCTACCAATCGCAAACTCCAGTAAATTCGCCAGTTTTACCGCAAACTCAGCAAAAGTTGCCCGTTCAAGGTCCAGTTCCTACTTTCCAAACTCATATAGCCCCGCGCCCACCCTACTCAACAGTGCCACAATTTTTCCCACAGCCTCCACAACCTCCTACTACTCAGCAAGTGTTCTTGCCCACAACACCACAAGATCTTACGCAACCTCCCTCTCAAACTCAGCCACAATCGCAGAAATCCTACATTTTAACACAAAATTTGGGTTTGCCAGTGCCGCAGTTCTTTGCCAATGTACCCTCTACCGCGTTTCCAAGTCCACAAACTATACAGCAAGCACAACAGCAACAACATTCACCCCGGTCGCAGCAGGAGCAATTCCTTTCGCAACCACAATATTCTAATATTCCTTCTACTCAATCAGTGCCCTCTTCCGATCAGGAGTACAAACAAAAGTTGATTCAAAAGCACGAACAATTTGTGCAAAAACAATATGAAAAATCTCAAAACAAGGTTAAGCAACAGCACGTCGAGTTCTTGGCTAAACAACAAAGTATTAAGCAGCAAGCATTACCCAACATACTGGCTAATAATAATCAGCAACCTGTATATCAACAAGAATCACCTAATTATGTTCCACAGCGTAGTCGACCAGTGGGACCTTCAGAATTGCCTTCCTTTGCTTCAGCCTTGCAAAAATACTTCCAAGACCATCCAACGACAACAACAACAACAACAACTACAACTACGACAACCACGACGACACCGCCACCGCCACCACCGCCTACTACAGTTAGACATCACACCCGTGGTAGTCATCATCATGTAAGACAATACGGCTCGAAAACATCAAGTCGAAAACCCGTCAAAACTTTCGGACGCGATGAGTTACTAAAGCAACTCAAAGCTGCTTTAGCGGAAACTCCTCAAAAAGAATTGGGAAATAAATCGTACGAAGAAATGGATTTTGTTTTACCCAACGGAGAACGCGTACAAGTTATACGTACCACCGATCGTAACCTGCTAAGAGGACAGCAACCTTATACCCAAGATCAGCTAAAAAATTTATTCAGTGAGCAAAGCTCAACATTCCGTCCAGAGAGTAGCAGTACAAATAAATTCACGTATAATGAGCCAGAAACAAGCAGTGACTTGGTCTTACCGAACGGTTCGAATGTTCAAATATCGCGAGCGCCTCTTCCCACAGATAACACTGTGAGCGCTCAAAGTTTACCCGAAGGTGTGGATTTAGGAAATTTAGGTTCTTTGTATGGTGAGAATGTAGAAGGTATACCAAACGGAGGCAATAGCATTGCTAGCACTGCTGTTATACAATCCGATTCCGATGAACCACCTTCCTTGGAAGAGTTGGCCAAGCGTGGTCTCATACCTGATGGTTACGAAATCGAGGGTTATAGCTCCAAACCTAAAACGAAATCTAAAACTCAGCAAGTTCTACCTCCTAAAAAAAAGGCTACCTATGTTTATCTGGAGGAACAAACTGATGGAAGCTTCAAAATACAGGGCGTTAAAGCGAATGGTGAGAAGGAAACTAAGCAAACGGGAGCTGAAGTAGAAAGTATATTAGAACGCATACGCAATGGAGATATTAAACTGCCTCCTTCAGTCCAGCGCTTGACGTTACCGAACGATGAAATAGTTGATATTGAGTCTGGAGCCATTATCAAGACCACAAGAAGGCCTACAATAACTACGCCGATCACGACTTCTACCACCACTACAACGACAACAACAACGCCGCGTCCCACCACTACGACAACGACAACAACCACACCACAACCAAGAGCACTTCCTCAAAGTTCCAGATCTACCGGTCATAGGCATTACTCACGTACTACCAATTTGGGATATCGCGTTACTACTCCGAATACTATAACACCAGTGATTCATCGTTCATCGCCAAGTTTTCGATACGAAACTCAGTCATACCGTTCATCGACGAGTCCTACTTATACCGTATATCCCACCGACACTACTGCATATGGTCCAGTAACATATCACCCGGCAACTGAATATTTCCCGAAACCGAATATAGATCACACTTCATTGAAGTATTCTGACACATTGGTGCAAGAAAGCGAACACCAAGAAAAAGCATCAGATGCTTCAGCGTCACCCTTATCGTACACAACAGTTAGCCACAAGGATGCCCATATTGCTTCATCAACGGCCGCAACGCCGGCTGAAGAAGATTTAATACAAATTTTAAAGCAGAACGGTCTGTACGCCATGGCAAAATATTTGCGACAGTCAGGTTTGGATAGTATATTGAACGAGACGGGACCCTACACTATATTCGTACCTACCGATAAAGCTTTCAAGAATCTTTTGGTACAACTTGGTGGTCCGGAAAGAGCAGAAGAAAAATTTAAAACAAATCCACGTTTGCTAAGTGGGGTGAGTACACAGGAATATATCAATCCTTTGAACCTTTAAGCTAAAATAGTTTACTTAAAGCTTTTACTACACCATGTTATCCCAGGAGCTTTTGAAATTGCAACATTGCAAGATGAAATGACAGGGGTGTCTTTAGCAGGCACTCAACTGCGAGTAAATCAATATAGTATGCATGATCAAGAGTGGAATGATGTTACAGTAAGTGCCAAGATTTTATGAGAAAACTTTTTAAAAGCTTAACTTAACAAATTTTTTGTGTCCGCAGCTTACTACAATCAATGGAGCAATGGTTGTTTTACCGAAAAAAGACGTTAAAATACCGCAAGGTATTGCTCATGCCATCGATCGTGTTATGTTCCCTTTGCCGGTGGGAGATTTGTTACAAACTCTGCAAGCGGATCGTGAAAATCGTTTTTCTACGTTTCTCAAAATTCTGTTCACTTCAGGTCTTTCCGAAAAATTGCAAAGTAAAGGTGAAACAATAGAATTTCCTTTGAATTTAAAATTTTCCTAATTATGTGTTTACTTTTCACTTGCAGGTATCAAGACTTTTACAGTATTTGCACCAACCGATAAAAGTTTCAACGACATTGAATCGGACACATTGGAAAAACTTCTTAAAGATAAAGAAGTGGCCGAAGAGTTTGCTATGAAGCATATAGTTCCCGGTACCCTATTCTCTGCCGGCATGCGTTTCTACCAAATTAAAGATTCTCTCCTGACAGGCAAAACAGTAATATTGCAAAAAACTTCGTCAGGCAAAATCAAAGTTAATGATGCGCAAATGGTTGTCTCAAATATCCCGGCCACAAATGGTGTAATACATGCCTTAGATGGGGTGCTGGCGTGAACCTCGAAAAAGGACGGGAAATCTTTAGTTTATAAACATATATAAGCAACGTAGATAATACTTAAAAGAAAAACGATTAAAACGAACAGAAAGTAGTGACAAAGCTCTAGAGAACAAAATAAAGTCTTGCCGTTTAAGTTTATTAGCACAGGTGCTTGTAGTTGAAAGAGCTTTCAATTCGGAAAGCTCTATATTTTATTTAATGAAAACAAAGTCCAGAGGTGCTTTCAGTTTCGGAAAAATCAATTTAATAACGAAAGTTTTTCTAAAGTCAATAAGAAGCCAGTTGTTGTGACGAGAGTTTTCTCTGCTTACATTATCGACATATAAACGCACATATTTACCCTCTCTCACTGAAAGACGTTATTCTCTTTGTAAAACCTAGGCGAACGTTTTAATCTGCTAGCAAGGATTCGCATAGGAAAGTATATAAGTATGACTGATCTTCCCACAAACGAGTTTTCTGCTTTCATTTAATTTTAAATATTTATTTGGTATAAACTTTCTCTTCTTTGAAAAATTCATTATCTTAGGTTATATTGAAATACTTCAATTAAAAAGTCATATTAAAAATTAATAATTATTCGTACAGAAAACCTGTATGGAAAACATGGCTATTAAAAATGTATTGAAAAGATGTAATTATATCTGTAAAAATATTGTTATACTTTTTATAATAACACAAAAAAAAGAATATAAAAATAAATATTTTAAAAATTAAGCTTTTGATATTTTGTCGCCACGCAAGTCATAGAAGTTTAGTTAGAAACTTAAAGGTGTTTCTAAATCAAAACAGTAGAATTCCGCCGAACACATATATATTTTTTTGTACCCTACACCACTTGCAGCGCAGAGTACAAGTTTGTGCGAACCCTTGTAATATCCACAAGAACTTGAAATAGATCCTTGTCCGAGCTTGTCTGTCGGTCCGCCCGCCTGATTTATGTCCATGTATCTCCGTTTTCAACCTACAGACTTCAATTTTCCATATATTTTGATGAAGTTTGCCGCACTGACGTGTTTTGGCCCAGAGACGAAACCTTTCTCGAATAATTTCCATGTAAATTCTTACTTTGAAAAGTCATTATATATTGAATGAACATTTAATGGATGACTGTCTCCGACTGCATTGTTTTTACTTATTTCTTCTTTTCTCTTTTTTTTTGTTACGCATGGAAATAGTGTCGTTTTACAAATATCTATGCATATTAAAATTTGGAGATGAAGATAGGATGCTGAAGCTTGGCGCAGACGCTACTTGATCGATTACAAATCCAAAATGAAAAAAATAGATGGGAACTGTTTATATGCATGCCCATAGTACAACAGAAACTGAGTGACAAACGATTTTCCATATTTCGTTTATAATTTTTGATCGCATAAAGATACTTACAAAAAGCTGTTGTCTGTATGTTCGTCATAATCATGATCGAAAAATGACCACTGTCCGTGTACTAACCCGTCTACAATTGAGGGGAATATCTTAATTCCGATTTCTTTTCAAATTATTCGTCATTGGATAAAGAATATCCTAACACGTCTTAGAATAAATTAAAAGTAAATTGAAGAAGAATTTCCTACTCATTTCCTATGGACGCGACTGGAGCGATTTCACAAAGAATATGGGTCGCATTCGACGCTTGTGGTAGAGATAGGTATGTATATATTATTGACATGACCGGAAACTAGAGAAGACTTGGTTGTTTCGGGACTTGAAAAATATCTCCACATAAATAAAAGTCACGAAAACATCTGTCTTATAGCCACATTTTTAAAGCTTAAAAGTTGAAAAAAAACTTCAAATTGATCCACGCGGTAATTCTAGGGTTAAAAAATGTTGATATTCAACTGATAAATTTGATTACAAAAAATTATATTTAGGACACAGCAATATGCGAAATTCAATTTATTTGAGTAATAGTTCAAGTTCATTGCATATGCAAATGTTAATGAAATTAGCTGAAGGAATGTGAATAATTTACACAAGCACAACTAATTAAACGTGTATGTGCGTATGATTGTGTTTATGTAACCTTTGCAAATGTACGCATGCTGTGTACATGCCTACGATTAAACAAAAAACATGTTGTTCGAGTTCGTAGCGAACGATAACAAAAGCAGCGGAATAATTGTCTTAATGGCAATAGATGGCGAAACAACTTGTAACTGTATGTGCGATATACGTATTTTTCCCTAACGGGACGAAGTACTAGTTAAGCACTGCACCATTATTCATTCAACGTGACGCAGGCGAAAAAAAAATTTGTATTAATTACTTCCCGGAATAAAAAACCGCGACAAATCAAAAAAGATTCTCTTGTTGTTTGTTGATGGTTAAGGTTACAAAGCAAAGACTGAAACCCAGATAACAGAAGATATTCGAAGTATAGATGGCGACTTCACAATTAAATTTATTTCGTTGACGTCCAAGCTTATTCTGTAAATAACTCACGAACGCCGTACTTTCTGTTAAATAACATTACGAACGCTGTACTTTCTGTAAATAACATTACGAACGCCGTACTTTCTGTTAAACGGCAGCACCAACGTCTTGCATTCTGTTAAATGGCGAATTCCGTTATTTTGAAAGTTTTCGGGTTTATTCTTTTTTCTCTTTCCTTTTGAAAAACATTAAAAAAATATGATGATAATGAATAAATGAAATATTTCTTGCATTTATTAAAAAAAAAACAAATGATTCGCTAGAAATAATAAATAGAAATAATAGAAATAATAATAACAATACGCAGTGAATTATACAAAAGTGTAAATGCATATAAATGTATTTGTATATATCTAGGTCTAGGTATCTATGTGTTAGAGATGAGAAAGTAATTACAAGGCATTTTTTTCCGTTTCCTGTAGGCTATAATTGTTAAATTAATTATCCCAAACTTCGTAAAATTACTGGAACATTCTCCATGCTTGGCAAAGTTGTAGATTGTTTGACGATATTGTTTGAGCTGCCGCAATTATTTCCGTTCCCAGATGATGGCCGCTCGATAAAATTGTCTTCAGAGCTCTCATCGTACTTTTGAATATAGGGAACAGGAATTTGGCCAATTTTACCCATTGCATTTTTAGCTGTCCACCATCCATCTTCATGTTTATGTATAACAGTTAGCACTTCTCCACGACGAAATGACAGGTCATCTTGATCTATTCCTTCAAAATCGAATTTCCCTATAACAAGTTCAGTTTTTTTGGCAACTGGCCGCCTCAACGGTGTGGTGTCCAAATAATGTAACGTATAGAATGTTAAAAGCTTTGGTAAGTTTTCAAATGACTTGATCTCCAATACGATAAACAATTCGATCGTTTTGCTGAGCTTTGTTTATAATATAGTTACTTTTGCGTCCTCTCTTACAAATAACACGTAGTCACCAATAATCGAATTACTGTCGCGCACCAGGAACACACCGCGCTCACGTTCATTCATCAATATTTTGGTAGCATCTTGGCGGGACAAGGGACCAAAGTACCAGCTATCTTTATCAGTTACATCAAAAGCAGCAACGTCAAGGGCCTCCACTATAAAATTCTCCGATCTTTAATTTACTCTCGAAAAGTTACCTTCTGTTCTGATGTATATATATGTATATATATATATATATGGATATATTCTGCACCACTTGGCCTTGAGTTTTGTTATTATATTCTACACATCAAAAAAGAAACTAAACGATTTTAAGTGGTATGCACTTGTAACTTATTTGCTGAGAAATTACTTGTTTTGAGTTCGCTCTTCCGATGATAATATTAATTATAATGACTTCGGTATTGTTGTAAATTTAGGGAGTCTTGTTTAACTCAAAGATGATTGTCTCCTGGCCACGCAGGAACTATGTATCTTTTTGCACACATTTTACACACTTAAAGTTGGTACATATTTACTTTTTTCTAATCGAACATTTAAAACGTTTCCAAACTTTTTTCATTATTTATCCAATAAAGTGAACAAGTAGCAGTATTTCAAATATGCATTCTATTGTGTGCTAAAAACACAATGAAACTTTGTTTACATTCCCACGGCTTGGGGACAAATTCTTTCGCAACATTCAGTTTATTTCATTTATATTTACATATGTTTCTATTTTACATAAATATTTATATTAAATAATTATATATAATTAATAAATTAATTTCTCCCCCAGACTTGTGAATAAAGCGAAGCGTATGGACAGAACAGAAATGGATTGTGTTTGTTTGTTAGTATGTTTGTTTCTTTCTATCAAATTTGGTGGCCCTAACCAAATTCTCACAACAAATCTCTTCAATAACAATTTCGGGCTAAAACAGAGTTATTGGCTACAGAAACTACAAACAGCATTGTCAAAAAAAAAAGATCCCGCCCAGATATTGGTAAGTTAGTAATAATTAATAAATTATTTTAGCTGTGCGTGTAGTACGGGGCTTGTAAAAGAAGCCACCAAAAGTGCATCCAAGAGTCATTGCAATCTTATGCGGAGTTTTTTAAAAAAATCCCAGAATTTAAAAGAGAAGCACAACGAATCCATAGGAGGTGAAAAACGGGATGCGGGAGAAAATGGCTGGAAGTTTAAATTGTGTGACTGGATCTACCGGAAATTTAATACAGTAGACAAAATTAAGTACAGCTAACTACATACGGATGTATTTACATAATATAACATAATCTTTATTTTCTAGCCATTAACCCATTGAAGAAACTTAATATAAACAGCACAACGAAATTGAGAAAAAGTCTGAATTTGTAGAATGAAATTGAGAATCGTTGTGAAAAGAACAATGAAATTGAGAAAAAGTCTGAATTTGTAGAATGAAATCTCAATTTCATTGTTCTTTTCACAACGATTCTCAATTTCATTGTATAAACATTTTTCCCTTTATATAAATTATTTGAGAATATATGTAAATTTATATATGAATAAAAAGCAACTGATGATCCTTCACTTTTTTAATGCGCCATGGAATGGAAATTGAGTTCCTTCAGATATCGTGCGTGCAATTGTGTATGTAATCTGCAAACGTGCGTTATAGTTTTCGAAATTGATGGAATAGTCTTCGAATAAGTGAAATCAAGTTACATGCAAAGAGTAGACTCATCTGATATGATCCATGAGCCATGAGAGTCTAATACTGGAAAAAGCTATATTCAAATTGATAAATAACAGAAACTCCTTTAGCAAACAAATACACGGTTGTTAACCAAACTCTAAAGCCTTTATAACATCGCATAACGAACCTTCAATGTGGCACAGGCCGCTTTCGTAATCTTTTAAGTGGCAGTGTAAAGACATTTGTTAATAAATAACAAAAAATAAAATAATAAGTGTTTATGTACGTCTGTCCTTACTTATTTTTCACAAAATCAGCTAAAGGCATTGCAATATATAGTTGAAGATGTGTTAACCATGTTGTTTGGGAAAACGGTGTTAATGCTTGTCGGCACAATTCGTTTATAAATACGAAACACTAGATTTACGATATGCGCACATTGCCAAGCTTTAAGCAAGAAACGTTAATAACTTTAAGCAAATAAGAACATAATGGTAGGTGCCGGACAAACTTAGAGAGTGATTCTTCTAAATTTTTCAGAAACTCTTTCTGATATGATCCATATACCAAGAAGTGGGTCTATCTCAAGTCCCTCTGGGTGTTGGATACATCCGCACAAACCTAATACATCTTTGTATCACAAGTGCTATGGGATATAAAAAATCCTTTTCGTGATGCACGATGCGAATGCAGTTATAGTGTTCCGTGCTCGTTACTTAGAACGGACAAGAAACATAAAAGTGAGTACAAACGCATTGCAATGGTTTTTACATTAAATTGTTCATAAATTATTTATTAAATGGATTTGTTTTTATTTTTTATTTTTTTTTAAATTCACATCGATTTTCTTCTTATGTTTACCTTTATTTTGTTTTTGCTTTTTTTATTTAATTTTATTTTATTAAAACAATAAATTTCAATTAATATTTGACAAAAGTATTTTTATTTCGCTTATTAATTCATTTTTAATACCTATTTAAATATTTGTTTCTTTCTAATGTAATTTTAAAAAGATATTTCACTTTAAAATTTCTGTTTTATTTCACTTTTCTTTTTTTTAACTATTTTTGAAACTATTTAATACTCTTTCTTTTATAATTAACTTTAAGAATTTATTAAAATTCTTTGTGTCTGTACGGGTAAGAGAGAGTAGCATATTTTTAATATTATTTTGATTGCTAATGTAATTATTTTATATATATATATATATATATATATATATATATATTTTTTTTTTTTTTTTTTTTTTTTATTTTTGCAAATATATTATAAATTAAGTAAATTCTATCCATTTTTCATTCTATTGTTTTAAAAAAAGTTTTTTTTAAAAGATAAATCAAAAAAATTAAAAACCAACTGTAATAATAATAATAATAAAAAACAAATTATATAAAAAAAAATACAAAAAAGTTTTGACAAGTTTACCTGATCAGTAAATTCGCTTATACCCACAACAAGAAAATAAGACTGTGCTGCAATATGATTATGTCTATCTCGGACGATAGTGGAAATTCCATTTAGAAAAGCGTATTAAGGACCATGTATTATATATTATATGTTATATATTATATATTTTCATATATCATATATTATATATTGCATGCTATATATTTTGTATATTGTATGATACAATATATATTTTATATAATATGTTACACATTACATATTTTATATCATATATTCTTTATTGGCGTGATACTCTTACCCCTACCTTTTCAAGAAGCTAAAGTAGAAATCTAAAATTCTGCACCTACAATAGATCGGACTTTATTCTATCTTCGTTTGCCCGCAAATCCACTAGCAATAGTCAACAAAGAGAAAAAATAAATCAAGAAAAACATGAAAATTTGTTAAGGTCAGGCAAAATGGAAAACGACTGCCATACACACAACGGACAATTTCCCCCGAAGTCTACGAATTCACTTAAAACGAATATAGTTAGCTTAGATGTAGTTTAGAGGCTCTGCTCTATTTGTATATTCACATACTTATTAGTTATGTAGGACAAGGACCGCCGATGCAATTGAACCGTATATATGAATGACGTTGCTGATCTCTGATAAATTAAAATTAAGCTTTGAAAATCCTCCTCAGCAAATGCTCAAAACATCAAAGGGCTTGTTCCGCCCGCAAAAACATGCAAACTGCAATGACTTTAATGTTGAATTTATCACAACTTCTTTAAACAATCAAACACTCTTTGAACTTGAATTCTGTCTATTATTATGCATTGTTGTCAAAGGGATTTCCAACATCGGATATTCAAAGCGACGACCCCTGAAGCACTTTTATTAGAATAGAATAGAATGGAATAGAATATGGTCAGGAGTTTGCAAAACCCTATATATACATTCACCATGACTCACTATGTCGGCTACATTTTACGCGTAAATAACGCATTCATCATATTAAGGCCTATGATTACTTTTTTAAAAGTCCTTTCTTTACTTTTTTTTCTGGTATCTGTTATGTTATTTTTTTTTTATTTTTTATATTTAGACTACTGTTTAGAGTAATTAACAAAGTATTTACAAATGATGTTATGATGTTATTTTTGAAAAATATTAACGAACTAACTATATCGACCTCTTTAGCAATATACTGGAATGTTCGTCAAAACCCAGGGTATGTGTAATACGGAATTAGGTTGTAACCAAATCACTAGACATAAATGAAGGATTAAAAAGTTTCTTATTTCCAAGCAAAAAAAATTTATTGAACACCTGCCCTCATACTCGCGGTATATAACAGCAAGTATGTGCGCCGCTATGGTTGTATTTACTCGGCCATAGTTGTTGTTGTTATATTAGTCATTACAAAGTATTTTAAAAGCTGGAATCAGTTGTATTTTTCATATAAATGCTTGGTGTTATACAAGCCGTGGGTTTTGCATCGAACTGAAATGGAAGTGAGAAGTGAGAAAGACCACCTGCGGAATATAAAGGAAAAAACCGTGGGTTTTGCGTCGAACTGAAATAGAAATTAGAAGTGAGAAAGACCGCCTGTGCAATTTTCTCCGTGTGTGCGATAACACCTGGATGTGTTTTTATGTCATGCAATAAATAAATATTGTAATGAAAATGAGCTGAATATATACAGGCGAACTCGCCTAACCCGGTATTCGCAAAGAACGGCACAACATTTGCGACAAATATAAGACGGTTTGGATACAACGCGACTTCAAAGTGCCGATTGTGTGTTTTTTTCAATTGATTTTCATTTTATCGTTAATAAGAAAAGTTTAAACTAATTTTGAAAAAAAAAAAATAGATTAACTGTAATGTTTGATGAAAATTAATTTAATGATCATCGTTGTTTTTTGTCGAATATATTTTCAAGTTTTATATCTTTTCAGAATGTTAGATTTCATATAATTTTTTTTTATAAAAACTTGAAGTTAGCTTACTTTTCTACGTACTTTTTATACGTACATATGAAGGAAAATTTCATGGTTCAAGTTCATGGTTTCAATACGACCCAGTTCGTATTGCATTAACTCGCGTTATTTCAAAATATCTTTCAATACGATTTAGATGCAACACAGTACGCACTTTGTTGATGTATGCTACCTCTAAGTTTAAGTTAAATCCTGCTACACATTACTTTTGTTTATATAAAAAATTTCGCGGGGCGAATTAAGCGAGGGATGCGTATAGCCATAACTTCACAATCGAATATGAATTAGAAGAAATAGCAAAAATTTTGAAGTGTCAGTAAAAAGCGCTTTCTGTGCCGAACTCTTGTAAAAGTGTTTAGCGGCGATGTTTGGAGCTCCAGAAAAGTAGTTACAACGAAGATAGTTAATAATTGGGAGAGAATTGTGTGTGCATATGTCTATATTTTATATAACTTCTCGATCAAAACTATACTTCACAGGATCATTTCTGTAGTCTGTCTTCATTTATTGCCATCTCAAAATGGCCATAGCTCTACATAACTTCTCGATGTGTGCCGACGGGCGCCGCAGGGTTAAGCTTTCACGGCAAGTACCTACGTAAAATTCGTTATCACATAACTTCTCGATGTAGTGGGTATTCAAGATTCGCCTTAAGACGAATACATTGTTTTCAACTTTTTTATTTGTGTTATCCTGTTTCTTTTTTCTTAATTTTTTAAAACTTTTCGTATCACGCTTTGTTGTAATTTGAAATACTTTTTTTTTTTTGTAGGTTCCATTCTTTAAATTTACAACAACTTCTTTTAATAGTCAAATAAGTTTTTCAAATTATTTTTTAAGAAAAATAAATATAACGAAAAATTTTATTTTAATTTTGTCAAAAGTAAGAAAATAATAAAACAAATAAAAAAACTCAATGAAACGTATAAATATTTGTGTACAATTTTTTAGAATAAATTTGTTGCTTTTATTCGTTGGAGTATATAAAGACTATTGTTTTGTTCGTTATATATTTTTTGAGTATTGAGAATAAAGTTACTATGGGTTTTTGTTTTTTTTTCTGTTTTCAGTTTTCTAAAACTCACCATGAAATTAGTTCGGTGTTAACGATGGTAGATACCAAAATTTATGTTCAAAGGTTTTGCGGCTTATTTGTATTACATAAAATATTTGAAAAATTTTTTACAAATTTTGGAGAAATTTTTGAAATTATGGAATGGACCTCTCATGAATTGCAAGGAAATAAGCTCTAAAGATCCCAAAAAGCATACGTCGCTGCATTTGTTTTAGTTACATCCAAATGTGTTTGGGTCATCTTCAAGAATCCGTCTCGAGCCGCAAACTCAATCTCATAGTTTGCTTCTTCCCTTTCGCCAGATTGCCGATAAAGGATATAAAAATTGAATGTCTACTTCTTGGTATCATCAGCAGCTATATATACTAACATATCTACGAATGTGGAGTTAACATGCAATGTTTACTACGCTACAGTTTCACTTTACATCAGATGTTCGAATAAGATTTAAACATTAACTGCCTCCAAAGAAGAGGGTTAGAAATGTAAAGTCAACATTTTTATGCCATACACCACTTGTATAAGGTGTAAGGTTTGTGTGTATATATGCAACAAACAGAAGGACTTGAGGTTTCATTATACTGATCGAATCAAACCCAGTTTCTGACAAATCTAGAAAAATCATTTTTCGAATCGTTTTAAGCTTGTCTGTCCGTCTTGCTTTCTTGTGTGTAACATACAGATCGCAATTTTTGAGATAATTTGAAGAATTTTGGTACACTAACGTGTTTTGGCCAAGGTGTTATTGTCGAAGTTGTATATGGCATATATTCCGTCCGTACGGCTATTTGTAGATAAATACTGCATTATGTGTATCTCTGAACTGCTGAAAAGGAAAGTGCCGAACATGAGTTAAATCAAATTAATGATTTGATTGTAGCGAAGCTATCAACCTTAGTATTTCTCGCCACTGTGAAATTACTTTTCATGCAATTCTGCTGCGCTAAAGTCAACTATGTTCGCGTAGTTTTGTATTTCATCTTTCATTTTAAAAATTATGTTGTGTGTATGACTCACATGTTTCGAAGAGGTTGGCGCGAAATTTTACATTATATAGAAAGACTACTGGTTTATTGCGTTGAAAGTTCAGCTCGAATGAGGGACCATCTGTTTTATTAAAATTAAACTTCACCTTGAAGGCGTAAAAGAAACTGTCCTGAACTCGGAAACTCCTTGGTCCAGACAAGCACTTCGGTTTTTATACTCCATACCACCTGTGGTATAAGGGCACATTAAGTTAAGAAGGACTTGAAACAGATTCATCCGTTTTTTATACCGTTAACCGTAAGTCTGTCTGTCTGTCTTCTTGGGTGCAATCTGCAGGTTGCATTTTTTAAGATAGCTTGAGAAAATTTGGTACACTAATGTGTTTTAGCCCAAAGACGAATGCTAATGGAAATGGTGCGAATCGCACCACATTCCGCATAACGTCTTATATGAATGCCTGGATTAAGCGAAGTGGTGTAGTGGATTTGATGGCAATAAACTGTGTTCACTTGTTTTCCAAGTAAGTTGCTCAAAAAAATATATAAAATTGGAAATTATTAAGATGGACCCGTCTGTTTATGGTGGTTGTGGTGGTAATGAGAATCGTTTGATAAATATATACAAATTGAACTTTTGCTATAAATAGAAGTAATGCTCTGTAATTGCTTGACGACATTACTTATTTATTTTTGCTGCTGGGTTTTTCGGTTTATTTCATTTATTTATTTAGTTAGTTTTTTTTTTTCAACAGAAGAAAGGATTGACGGCAAAAACGCTAAAAAACTTTTATTTTGTATATTGACTATTTTTTTTTTTATGTGTGGAAAGACATGTAGAGTATTAGCTAATTTATTACTTTTTAATATTTTCTGTCGGTCCTGTTGATTTACTGCAAGTAGGTAATGTATGTATAAGCATATGTTTATGGTTTATTGTTAATTGTTCTTCTGCTGTTTTGTTCAATTCATTTTTTGTTTTTTTTTAATTTTATGCCTGTATAGATTTAATGTAATAGGAACCACACTCTGTTAAATCTATAACAGAGTATTATTTTATTTCTTTAGTATATAGTTTTATGTTCACTGAGAAAAAGAAACTCTCAATAACATTCATAAAAAAAGAACAAAGAAATACGAAACGAACAAACAAACAAAAAGCAAATAGTTGGTTAATCGAAATGATAAAACGCTTACACGAATATGTTATTTTCTTAGTTTTTTTCATTGTGCCTTAAATGCCATACCTCCTCCATCCAGCGAGCCAAAACCCACACTTACTGTTGTTGTACCAGTAATTGTTCCACCTGATCGGCAGTGCGCAATAAAAAGGCTGCACTTTCCCGATAAGCGGATATTACCTGACGAGCGGCATTTATTTCATTAGGACTAAGTTTGTGGGGCAAAAGCGAAGGCGGTCTTGGCGTTGTGTTATCTAAATTATTATTACTTAAGGAACCGAGACCCTGTTGTTGTTGTTGCTGCTGCTGCTGTTGTTGTTGTTGTTGTTGCTGCTGTTGTTGTTGTTGCTGTACCTGCTGTTGTTGAGCTTGTTGCTGCAGCTGTTGTAATTGCTGTGTGGCCGTAGCCAAGACATTCGAATTTGTAACGTTTCCGTTATTAAGATTTGTATTGACATTTAATTGATTGAGTGTTGCCAAATTAGCTAAATTATTCGTGTTAGTTTGATTGGTGACGGTGGTAATGGAGGCAGAGGTATTGGCAGATGAGGAGCAAGGTTTCATAGACAGGTCTGTAGCCGTTACTAAAAAGAAACGAAAAGAGAAAGTATTTTCTCTAATCACATATACGTAACGTAATTAATATGTGGTAGCATTGCTTACCGCCTCCTAATGCTCCCACACCTGGAAAATAACTGGGATAGTTTTGCGTGCGTCCGGCTACAGCAGCTGCTGCGGCTGCTACAAATGGTGATGCCGCTGATGGTGAGGTAAAATCTGTAGGTCTATATAAAGGACTTGAAGCCGGCATTCCAGTTAAGCCACTAGCATTGCCATTGGCCCCTGTGTTTCCGTTAGCTAAATTTCCGCTCAAAGGTTTTATGTCTAAGCCCGACGCGCTAGCGTTTGAACTTAAAGCCAATGGAGAACTACGGGCCGAATTTAGGCCACCACTGCCAGCGCTGGACGATGCAACTACCGCAGCAGCTGCTGCGGCAGCCACTGCTGCCGCTGGTGTCAATGTCAGCGTTTCGGCAGACTCTGAATTTGGGGTGGAGCGGGTGAAACCAGTACCACCAGGAAAAGGTAAAGTAGCTGTGCTACCGCTGGAGCCAGCCCCATCCACAACTGACGATGAAGTCACAGTCGATGACGTGCTAGCTCCTCCAATAGAACCAGCGGAACTCGTATTGGCCGCAACCGCAGCTGCGGCTGCTGCTGCAGCGGCAGCGGCAGCTGCCACAGCTGAGCCGGGAGCAGGTATGGCATGTGTTATTGGCTCTAAACCGATGCGCATACGTTTAGCATTTAATGACTCGTTCTCACAAGCAATCGCCAGTATTTGCTCAGCTTGTACAGAGGTGAGATGGGCGGGTGTTGGGCGGGTCTGTAAGGAAAATGAATATTTAATAATGTGTGTTCCTTCTTTTATTCGATCACTCGCTTTGAATTCCGTTACTCTTGTATTGAGTTGATTCTAATATTTTCTTTTTCTTCGTATTTGCCATTAATGCTCGACCTTTTCGATATAATAGGTGTACGAATTAGTTCTCTGTGTTTAAATTGATTTCTATATAAATCTACTTGTCGCGTTTATTCATTCCGAAATTTGAGATATGGGTACGCTTAACACTGATGCGTGTACGATACAAGGTGCAGTTGTTTACAACCGGCCGTTCAATATGAAAGTGTAAAGGATGGATGCCATTTGTGGTACTGCATTTTATTTTGTTGTGAACTCAAAAAAATTTAGTTCAAACTAGGAGAGCGACTAAGTTGGTTTGGAATGAAAATGCAGTAGGCAATGTCACAGTTAGAAACTGGTAAATATCGAGGGAAAAATTTAAGTCTTAAAGACAATGAATGCCTGTATACGTCTATCTCTCTCCAGCAAAAGCAATCAAGGCTTGGATTAGGAACGGCTTGAAATTGCGGGATTATTGCCCAGAAGTGTGTCTTTCTGGCTAGCAATTGTTCGGATCGAAGAAGTTATGTTTATCAGATCAGCAGCTCATAAAAGTTGAATATATGCGAAAATGGACCGATGACTATTTTGGCTCAAAACCACAAAGTTTTCACTGCAAGCGGTTCTGCAAGCTGCCCCATAAGAGACAAGACTGCATACAGTGAATGATGATGGGATGAATATTTCGATTTTTGAGTTTTGTAGTTTTTAATAAAAATTCTATCAAAGCAGACAGAGAATTTATTTGTACACCTAATAAATATGTAATATATACATGTATATATAGCTGTAATGGTTTGTTTTCGACAAGTGCTCCCCCTTTAGACATTTCTCCCTGTTAAACTTACCGTATTCTCCCAACCATCCCGAGTCTTTTTGTTACGGCGGCAAGATTTCAAATATGTTCGTATACGTTTACGCGAACGATCACTAAATTCGGGAAATTGACGAGCGCACGAATCAATAATAGCTTGTATTTTTTCTTTTGGCTGCTTGGAGATCGGTACAATACGATCCAAATTCTCATCCACAAATAAACGAACAAACATCTGCAATGGAAAAAGAGTATTAAAAAATCAAGCTCCTTTCTTTTTTAGTTGCATGTGTGACTAACATTAAAAGCTTTCAATCTTTCAGGATCGTGAGTCTGTGATAATTTTTCATCTAATTTATCATCAGAATCGTCTTCAGAACCCTCATCTTCTTCTTTCTGTCCTGAAGAGTTTGTTTCGTCTTGGGCTTCCATGGGTGATGGGTTATCAGCACGCGGCACAGGCGAAAGTGATGTATCGATCTTACTACTAGCAGCTGCAGCATTTTGAGCTAACGCGTTTTGATACTGAGCCCACAAGCCGCCTACTACACCCAAATCAGGACCCTCCGTGCCATTGCGGACAGCATTAGAATTTTGATAATTCCATGCTAATAGCATTAATTTCAGCTTATCTGCATCTTTCATAAGACCGGCATACGGATCGGTTTCGGTGTTTGTGTCGGCAGTGGAATTACTATCTGTGGTGGTTGCAGCTGTTGAGATTGTTTCCTGCAAATAAAATAAAAAAGACAAATGCCTTAAAACATATTCAAGGGAATCGTTTACTTTAATACTATTTTGTATGTTGAACTAACTTTTCATTTGCAAATAAATTTCCATTGAATCTCAACGGAGTGAAAAATAGACAAAAAGAAAGCCAGCCTCAAATTTATTATCCAGACTTTTTACTTTACTTACAAAGATGTTCGTTTACAAAAGTATTAGCAACCGATTGACCACTTACTTTGCAAATGTCTTTGAATTTGTAACCACTATGTGAGACAAAACAATAAACAAAATGTAAAGAAAAAGCGGACGAAAAAACAAATAAACAAAAAATTACCAAACGCGTCTCAAAGAACCGCAAAACTTTTATCAAATTTCAAAAAACACACAAATGTGATTGATATCATTGGAAAATCCGAAAAAAGGAATTAAAGTAACGAAGAAGAAAGTTTATGCTTCAGTTTATACATCGCATACACAATCGTATGCAGTAGAATTCTTAATTCTTTCTTTGAGAAAACGCGTCTCTAACTAGCTAACGGTTCTTGCTTTCAAAACGAAACGCAATATAGTATTTTAGAAAACTTGCCGTTTGAAATTCGTTTTTGCTTAATTGATTAAAGATAGGAAGGGGCGGAAAGCCATTTACACTCCAAATGCTCAAATTTATGCTTACATATCATCTTCAAAGCGCTGCAACATTAAGTTTTGTTTTCGTGGAATTTTTAGTTTTTTTCGTAAACCGTACATCACTTGTGCTACAAAGGTATATTAAACTTGTAGGAATGAATGCAACACCCAGCCGGACCTGGGATAGGCCCATATTTTATTAGAACGATGGTCTCAGAGTCATTTTCAGAATCGATCTATGCTTGTCTGTCCGTCTGTCTGTCAAATTTTCTCGTGTTCAACTCATAAGCTGCAATTATTGAGATACTTTGATGAGTATACCGGAATATTATGGGCACGGGAAGGACATTCTTTAAAATGGCTCAGATCGGAGCATCTTTTCGACCACTTCCCTCATAATGCTTACTACGAAAAGTCGAAGTTTTGGTAACTATAGGGTGATGTAGGATATTTATTCGAGCCTGTGCCTTAGTATAGTGTTTTTATTTGTTTTTGTGGTTTTAAATACACCTTAAAAAACCGGAGGAGAGGTGTTCTCTTAAAGCATATGTGTACGCTTTACGTAGCTTTGCCTTCAAAGTTTATAAGTACTACGATTCACAAATTTTGTATATAAGGAACAAAATTATATTTACTCATGTTTCACGTACATAATCGTAATTGATGACTACACGTTGTGGAGAGAGTATGTCTTATTTTCTAAAATCTAAAACACTGGTAAGGTTCAAACCTCTTGCCTCAAATGAACTTCAGAATGTTATATATATATATAAATATATAAAAGTTTTCACTACATGTGTGCGTGTATTTATATAAAGTGCACACAAAATATTCGTTCGTTCTGCAACTGTTGCGTAAATAGAAAATTCGTAACACTTGCTCTGTTTCTTGTCTGCTTTGTTACGTGCGACTCACTAACTCACCGTTCCGCAACTTATTTCTAAATTCCTAACAAAGTGTGAGTTTTCTTGTCTGCATTTTTTCAAGAGTCAAGCGTCTCCTTTTTAGATATATGTATGTATGCATGCCTTCTTCGATATATGTACGTAGGCATGTGATTACGCATTTGCGTGGATGTAAATTAAAACGCCTAAATGTCTTCTACACGCATTGCAATATTTACAGTAACAATAAGAAAACCTTTCCTTAGTTAGTTATTTGCAAGTGTGCGTGTGTATCAGTTTTTCTATTTAAATAAACATTAGTAAGAATGAGAAAATGTATGTGTAGATGTGAGCAAGCAAAAAACCTGTTTAGAAGAACAGTTTAAACTGAAATTCTTTCACTTGCAACGGATGAGTATAGGGGTTTCGCATACATGCGTTTAGCTCTTGCTTTGATCATTTAATGTACTATTGCTTGTGTTGTTTTAAAAAAAAGTCATTTATGCGCCGCGTAT
This sequence comes from Glossina pallidipes, assembly GCA_000688715.1. Classification (NCBI taxonomy): domain Eukaryota; kingdom Metazoa; phylum Arthropoda; class Insecta; order Diptera; family Glossinidae; genus Glossina; species Glossina pallidipes. The sequence goes on along the minus strand of KK499862.1, from coordinate 733,573 downwards.
GTTCCAGCAGTTATAGGAGTGTTTAGTTGCGGTGTGGAAAGAAGCAGCATTTCTCAACTTCATTTCATTGCCTAAAAACATCAATTTCTTAATTTTATTACGCTTTCTTTTTTTTTTGTTTCGATGCATTCGAAAATATTATTTTCTTAATTTTAAAATGCAATCGTTAATATTACATTCAGTTAATTAGAAATAAATATTATTTTTTAATATATTGTTTTGCTCAAAAAAACAAAAAAAAAAAAAAATTATAGGAGATCGCCGGAGGCGCTTTAAGCTGTTAGAGGAAAAGCATCATTTAATTAGGAAAACATGCCCCATATTAGTTACATAATCGACAATGTAATGAAATTTAGAATGGTGCGCTTCCCACTCATTTCTTCTCAGTTCCATAATACATTTTACAAAGGATGAGAGATGCTTCTCACAGCCATCTTTCCAATGATCGATACTGAGGGAATTTCTCACGTCTTGTAAACAAAAGACAAGACGGCGTCTGGCGAAATTAAAAAAGAGAATTTAATAAAAATTTGCAAAATTTTCTGGGTCGATAACAGAAAATTTTACATTTTTGTTTTGTTTAAAAAAAAGACAAGAAAAACTTTTATTTAAAAAAATAAATCTAAAGAGGAAAACTGTTTGTAAACAATTCATTGGCAAATTTTTCAATTTTTCAAGGGGTATCCTATAGATGTACTACGGCGTAGGCATGAAAAATAAAATGGCGGAATGGGGGAAAAATTGGTCGTGGCTTAGTGAGCGATAAGTGTTCTGCCTTTACCGAATGAGCAAATGCTCAATATAGCCACGCCTAAATATGGTCAACCCCAACGAGACTTGAAACCCATGAACGCCATTGATGATTGCCGCGACTGTTCTGATACTGCCAAAGCTATGCAATCACCCTTATCTCTAAATGTCTACATATAGATCTATATATTGAAAAGCCGGGAAATATATTTAAAGAGTCATAAAAGCCGATCTACACTTGGACCGTGAGATTTATAAGAACGCAAAGTCCACCGAAAAGCACATGAGGATAAACTATGAGTAGTTAAGTTATAGATAATAGTCAGGTAGCACAGACAATACACAGGACATAATTAATAATTATTCGATAATTATTTACGAGTTATTTAACATCAGTCAGTTTTAAGAAAGGCAGCGTTGTTCTTACATGTTTTTTTTTGTTAATATTTATTACATTAGAATGTTTTTATAAACTGTAAGGTAAAGTAACGTCGATGGAATTATCGTGGAGCAAGCGCTTTTTTTCTTTCATGGAATTTTTTTCTTTTTTTTCAGAAAATAGGAAAATTGAGTTAGGGATAAACTCTTTCATAGCTTCCCCTCAGGTTTGGTCCAAATCAATGATAGAAAGAACAGTGTTGTGCACATTTGTAGCAATATACATTTATGTCGTTATAGAAATTCATTGCAAAATTTGCTAAAATTTTTTGCTGTCAAATCCCCGTCTACATTAGTGGAGTTGAAAAATTGTTGTTTTTTTTTACATAAAATTTCACATAAGCGTTTTTACGTACAAGGAATAAGATCTTGAACAAGAAAATTAATTTTACTAAATGTAGATCAGATCATTTCAACTTTTGGCTTGTCTCCCTCATAAAATATCCCGTAGAAAGTATACGAATTTGTTTAAGATCGGTTTGATCGACTGTAATGTTTTTACTTATCATATCCATATCATGTCCATATCATATCAAAAGATGGTGTTGTATTCATTTTGTCAAAACACTGGCAACACCCAGAAAGACTCTTCAGAGAGCCTGTAGATGCGGTCAACACCTGGTGTGAAAAGTTTTGTTAACTTTAGTAAAATGTTGCAATCAACCATAGCATTAGCAATGTTGCCTTGCATACCGCAAAAAAAAAACCAAGATGATCCTTAAATCCATAAATTTAGATAGCAGTATGGGTGAAGAAGCTTTTCAACAGCAAGCCCTCAACCAATCTCTGGCCCAAATCGCGCAATTACGTTTAAAGTTCACCAAAGAAAGAAAGAAATTTCGAGTTTTTCATACTATACCTCATACGTTACCTTGTTGTTGTCATCAAAAGAACATAAGAAATTAAATGAAAAAAAAGGAAATTATATTAGATTATGGAAGTGAGGAGATTTGAGAAATTCGAAAAAATAAATTAAAATATCGGTTGTTGTTAGCAGAGATTATAAGACTTTGTAAATCCAATCCTAGGATAAACTGGGAAAACTGTTAACAAAGTGGAAAACGTTGACGCAAATTTAAGCTATACAACTGTAGGCGTCGAAATCACCGGCATCACCGGTATGATGTATTCGTTTCCCAACGATTTTCAACAACTGGTGATGGACCTTTTTTGCCAGGGCAAATGATAGTAATGTGAATGTCGGAAACCGAACCCAAGAAATCTCGTCGGCTTTAAAAAGGAGCCCAACCTATAAGATTTGCAAATTTCATATATAAAAGTAGTAAACTGAAGACAATCATGAAACTCAAGACAACCACGTCCATGAACGATGAACTGAATTTTTTAAAGCATAGCAAAGCATGGATAATAGGTTCTTAACGAAAGCAAAAAGAAACAAATATTAATGAAGTGAAGAAGAGTTAAAGAAATAATTAAAAACGAAGCCTATCGAGATTTTATTCTATAACAGATGGCCCGTCTGCACCGTCAAAGTCATAAGTCACATTTTTGATAATACGATACCAAGCCAGCATATCTAAGTTAACATATTTATACACAAATCAAATGAACAAATAGTGCGGAGTTTACAAAAAGGTTGTGCCCTTTAAAACAGGCCACAAGGCGTAAGAACATAAAGTTTGTAAAGCGTTAGACGTGTACTGCATCAGTGCGAAAGTTAATATTCGTTTCAGCTATTTGACCGAGATGGACGCGTTTACATTCCTAAGTACGTGGATGATGTCCACTAGTTGCGATAAAAAAAGACGTCGAATTCAAAAAAGGTAGAAGTTACAGTTTCACGCAATTTTTAAAGTTGACGAATGTGACTTGATGAGCTCCTATCTCGGATTTTCCAGAGTTTATCGCCAAAATAGTGAATTGAGCCGATTTTCAAGGCGGCATGCTCCGTATCAAATGTAGTTTCGCAAATTTCGCCAGATTCTCGATTCATAAACGCAGACCACAATCAGATGGCGGCGTTAAAAAACAATAAGAAGTATCGAGAATTACTTCGATGCATAATTTTTCTTCCTGTCAGCAGTGCCAATTTGAAGTCAAAAGATGGGTAAATCTACACAAGAAGTTTGTATTGACGTGAAGTGGTCAATTAATAATATTCAAGGAAGGACGTACTTTAAATAAAAACTTCAGTATGATACAATACAAAATATTTTGGATATGCTGAGATGGACTAGGAGCAGACAGAAAATTTCTATTTATAGTGGAGTGGCTGTTCTATATTTAAATATTCTGATGGGTGCATAAGTTGTTCCCGTCGCAAGAGACAATGTTTTTCTTTCGTCGAAACGATCAGAATTCCTACCTGAGAGTGAACAAGAAATCGTTCCGGTATTAAGATTTTTATGTCATACCAAAATTAATAAGCGCAAAAATTGTGTTCGATCGTTCGTGGCAACTGTACCTTAAAGAAACTCGAGAAAAATTAAATTTTGATATTCGATAATATGGGATGGGAAGGCCAAATTCTTTTTATTGTTGTGCATTGCAGGATCGACCACACAATATAAGTGCAAATTTTTATCATTACATTCGATGTAGGTATGACGAGCAAGACACCCAATTTTGTTCAATTTTGAAGAGGTGCTTTTAATTAATAACTGCCTTGTGCTGTAGGCGTATACTTTGACTGATATATTCTACCTTCAACACCAACCTGCATGCAAGAAGCGACACTCTTTTTGCCAAGTTTGACGTCGATCGATTCAGAATTTGATACTGGTCAAGAATGTATTTACCTTACCCCGAACGCAATATTTTATGGAATGTCTAGCAAATTGAGTTTTTGCAATTCGAAAATGCTCCTGCAGGTCCTCTTCAGCATCAAATGCGATTCTTATGATGTGAACTTGAGAAAAAATATGGAATCCACTTGAAGTACTTTCACTCGTCATGCCAATATAAGTATGTATTAAAGACAATAAGTTATTAAACTGATCATCGTTTTTGAAATGGCTTTGCTCAGAAGACTGTCTGCGTAGCAGTCACACTTCATTTGTTTCACTTCATAGTCTTATGCCTTGCATTGCTCTACAGCATCATAATAAACCTTCTGTACCACTCGCGAATACAGTCATTATGGTGATGATCGCGTGAATTCTCTTACAGATTAGTTCATATAGATCGTTTTCAAAACCATCACGCGCTTGGCTTGTTTACATAAACTTCCTTTAGAATGTATAAGAAATAAGCTGATAGGATACCGCTACGAGATAGAAATACATATAGAAATTTTTCACTAACGCTTTGTCAGTATAACCTTTAGTTATAGTTTCAACATATTCGTAACCTTTATCTTTTTCTATGATTTGGTAATTGCTTGCAATCCTAATTGGTTTAACAAAATTCTGATTGAAAGGGTTAAAAGTCCTTCTTTGTTTGCATATATATATACACAGGTCTGCAAAAGTTACGGAATAAGTTCGTGCTCTCGAAAATTTTGGATGCGCAGCTGTAGTTTGACAATCGTTTCAATGAAAAGATGTGACTGTTTCTATGAAAATGGACAAAAGTATTAGTGTTTGAAAAGCAGTATGAATCAAAAGCGAGTTGAAAGCTGTATATATGGAAACTCGGAATGGGTGAGAAACGAGACTGTATCAGCTTGGAGCGAAAAAGTTTTGGACGGTCAAAGGTTTGTAACCCCAGACGGAACTATGGCTCAAGTTCACAGAATAGTACTGGACGACCGCAGTATTGAGATGAAAAAGAGAGCGGACTCTACGAACATGTAACACATAAGGTGTTTCTCACATATTGAACCAAGATTCGGTCATGAAAAGGAGGAACGCATGTTGAGTGTGGCGTTTTCTCAGGCACTCAATGCTCTGCTAGCGTAATTTACATGCGGCAAATAACAGTTTCGGAGTCGAGGAATTACTATATGTGGAACTTAAATACGCCTCAAACACACAAAATGAACTGCAAAGGAAGAGCTGTCGCCAAAGACGGTAAGGATCATTTCTTTCGTTAGGAAAGTGACAGCTACAAAATTACCTTAACCGATTATATTGCAAAGCACAAACCTATACATATCAGAATATCTTCAGTTAGCAAGCTGAAGGGAGAAATTGCAAAAAACCGCTGTATTTGAAAGAAAATCCTTTTCGTTATTTTACCATGGCAATGTGTCGGCTTTCAGGTCATCGACTGCAATGGTGTAAAGTTAAAGATTGCGATTAGAACTGCTTGATCACCCTGCTGAGACACCATATCTAGCGCCCTTAGTCTAAAAGTTTCACTAAAATGGCAGAGATTTTGATCAAATCAGGAGACCATCACATTCGTTGATAAGTATTTTGCGGAGAAAGATTGCAAGCACTGCAGACTTCCAACAAGACTATACAGAAAAATAAAACTAAATATAAACAAAATGCGTCTTACTTCCTAGATGAGAAACTTTTCAGAAATCCTCACGTGTAGCTTCAGAATTGTTGCACTGTTCTTTCTAACAAACATTGCCTGCTTTACTCTATGTGGGCTGGCGAGTTTGTATTAGTTCTCTTGTTGTAGTTGTATTCTTAAAATATACAAGTTTTTCATAATGAAACACAACCCCAGTACCAGGCTCTTGCCTGTCTGTCCAGGTTACTTTTGGTTCTACTGAAACTTTCATTCAGACACCATATCCCAAAAGTCTTCTTTGAATAAGATTATCCTCTCCATTGCATAATTTGTTTCGTTCCTTGCTCTGACCGCTGCTTTAGTTTCTTGAAAATAAATTTGATTTTGTTTTATATTTGAACACCCATAACTGATGAAAGACGTTTTCAAGGCAAAATCTATTTCCAAATTCATTAGATTAACGCCATACAATCATCATATATTGCATCATTTCTTTCGTGCGAAATTCCACACTTGCCGAAATGCATTCTCCACTGACAACGACTAGTGCAATTATAGTGCCGAATTGTGTTAAACCGCCAAGACAAACAGGGAACCAATAGGGAAGGGATCGTCTTTCGCCACGTCGTTGTCAGATCACATTTTTAATGATGCGTCAAAAATTGAGAAAAGGGCTTTTTTCGCCCAGAATTCATGGAAATTCTACAGGGATGGCATACTGCGCGTACTAGAAAACTGCAAAAATGTATGAATCAAAATGGCACCAATTTGGTTTAATAAAATTTATATAAAATGTTAGAAAAATGTTTTCAATTTTTTGTAAAAGTAAGCCACGAAAACCTCCTTTCCTCTTACCGAAAAGAATCTTTCTAGGAGTTAGGGTAGCGATGGGTGGAGAAGAAGGTATAAAATTCAAATAGTCTTTGACGGCATATATTGTAATTCCCGTGAATATACATATGTAAGGAAAATACAATGTTATATGAATACGTTGCCGTTTACTTTGGGGCAATTATTTATGTCTGCGTTTTATAACATATCCTTTAATTAAATTAAATTAATAATAAAGGTCATTAAAATTGCTATTGTGATGCTTAGCACATAAAAGACACTATTAATAATTAAATATTTAATTGATAAAAAGAATTTTTAAAAAACACGGTTAATACGCAAATGATTTGATTGGATTTATAAAATGAAACCTTTTAAGTAAACAAAATGAAAGAAAAAAACGATTAAGAAAATTGCATATTGATTGCTAAGTACTTACGAGCCTGTTCTCATATCTTACTCTATGCGACAGACTTTTTGTTTTCGTTTGTTGTCTGTGTTACCTTTTCAGTCAGCCTCCAAAAAAAAAAAGCATAAATCTATACAAAGTCTAGAATTTGAAAAATGCATTTTTGTTGCAGTGATTCATTCGTTTGTTTGCGTTGCTTTCTTTCTTTTGTGCTTTTGATGTTTGAAGTTTCAATTACAGTACTAACAAAGTGATGCGTGCATATATCACGGCACATATAAGCAAGCATGGACACATATGCAAATAAACAGCACGTATGCATGCACTCACGCATAGGATACACATATACGTACGTCATAATACTACTGACACTACTGATATTGAATGGGTGCAAGCGATTGTGTGCGAAAAAATGTTTTGCGGCTATTTGGCAGAAATACAACAAAAACGCAAACTACTCGATTTTGAGAAAAGCAAAAAAAAAAAAAAAAAAATTAATAAAAATATATAAAGCTAACGCATTTTAAATCAGTAAACACAGAGATAAATTATAAACATAACAGAATGGTTGAAAGTTGGTAGATACGAGATGAGAGGAGGAGGCGGTTTGGTTCGGTTCCCGAAAGAAGAGGAGAACAAAAACCGGGGTATTATAGCGATGCTTGCTCATTATACACAAAAAAAGGAAGGAATTTATGTATTTTATATTGAAAAAATTGCATATGAAGCGTGTGCAAGTATTAGTTGATGCGCGTGTATTCGGTGGAATTAACGTGAGTCTAGTTTTATGCAACGTATCGCTCCTGGATTGAGAAGAGTTGAATGCTTTTGGTTTGTATCGGCAGCAGTAAAATTAATTGTGTATGCTTTCATACGCACATATATATATATATGTATATATATATACATGTGCGTACATTTTAAGTGTTTCTGATGTTGTTGTTATTGCCACTGCTTTCATGTAATGGGTAAGTAGATTTTCTTGTTTCTTTATCCACGCAAATTTTTTATTCCAAACTGAGACCAATATTGCGTGGACTAGCAGCAGCGGCTGCAATCTAGCTGAGCCTTAAATTTACAATAACAACTAAAATGCAACTACAACACGGTCATCTGTTGTGTTCTTCAAACCGTTTATGTTACATACGCACAGGCGCACACACACACAGACACGCACGTACACATGTGCGCACACACACACAAGTGCTATGAGAATGATATAAAAAAAGCAATGTCTAGTGAACTTCATGAATTTGCATTTGAGTAGAGGTGGCTTGGTTGGTAGTAAAAACGTGCGTAAACATATGATGCTTTGATCCGTGTGTGCGTCATGTTGTTGTTAGTATTGGTATTGATGTTACTGTTGGTGGTGTTGCGTGTTGGTGTTGGTATTGGTGTTGGTGTTGGTGTTGGTGTTGGTGTCTATCATGACGACGTCGCTGGTGACGATGATGATGTCCCATTTTTGGTGTTGTTGCTCTTGTTGTCATGGGCTTTATAAAACAATGTCGTCATACTGTTGCTCTGTTGTCTCCGTAACGTAAAAAATGTAAACATACGCCTGGCGCCAATTCCCGTCCATGCTACAGTTAATGTTTGTTGCAATTCCCGCTGTTTCCAATTGCAACTTCGCTTTTTTATGTTTACTACTACATATAGATGCACGTGTAAGTGTGCATGTATGTACATTATTTGCGTTTCGCTTAAAAAAAGATCAAAAAGCTCCGCCTTTAAAATATTTTTGCAACCAATGCCATGTTTTTTGTTGTCTTTTTTTCCTCGCGTCCCGATCTACGCACATACATACATATTCGTACGGATTTTCCGCGATAGTGCGTAAGTGTTGCATACAGTAACCAAACGGCTTCAATACATTTGCACTTTATTTTTTAACTTTTACAAATGAAAACTTTATGGATTTCCTTCTGTGGTGTTGTTATATATAATTTTATAGCTATTCTCATATGGTTTGAGGAAAAACCAGAAATCATTATACCCGCACACATACACACGCGCATAAAGAGAGAGAGAAATTCTTTTTATGAAATTTCATAGACATTCAGTTTGCATTTAATGACAAAAAGAAAACCCAGCCTTCTTTTTACTTCTGTTTGTTAATTTTTTCGGTCATTTGGCCAGAGTACCTCTCTTAACATGCAGTAATTGCATTAAAAATTCGTGTAATCACAGACTTTCTACGTTAGACAACTTGAAGGTTAGTCGTGAAGACGAGAAAGAATTAAGAACAAATGCTTAACAAATCGGTTTGACGAAACTGGCGCACAGATATTATCTCTATCAGAAATATATATTATTTTTAGAAATGGTGTACACTCCTACACTCCTTTTTTGTCTTTGTTTTAATGCCTTTCTTTTGAACACTCGCCTTCCCACATTAATGCATTAAACCGTTTTCATGAAATACGCCGAAATGTTATGTTATTCGTCCTCTTATTTGAATCGGAAGAAGAGACAAACGATTGCCTCAGTAGTTTATAGGTTGATATAAGAAAAAAAGACCGTCGTCATCCAAAAAGTATGATACGTAGATGCTTCCGATGAAAAGCATTCTTGTAAAAAACGATTAGCCAGCTGCTAATAAAAAAACAATGATCGGAGAGTAAGAACGCAAGTGCAAAATGGCAGGAAAGCGAACAGTAAATCTGTGCATAATCCCCTCGATTATTCTTTCTGTACTTAGTCTCATAGCTGAATGTGAAACTTGAAACGATATCTAGAGGAAGTTCACGATATTTTTCAATATAAAGATCCTACTGGGAAAGTCATTCCATTCAAGAACCCCGTAAAGGCTTAGCGAAATGACTTCCTCCATTCAGCACCTACACTATAAGAAATAAATGCCAAGATTAGCAAAGATTTAATTGCAATGTCATTTTTGCATACTACGCGAAATTGCACAGAAAACAGAAACTGGATTTTGGTGAAACAAGGGACTTAGAAAATCCGTAAATCCCAATCCTGATAAGAAGAAATCTTAAAATGGTCGAAGTTTCCTTTTTTTCTTTTTTAATATGGGCAATCAGTTATGGAATGTCTTGTAGAAGCGTAAAACGATGACTATTGAAAAGAAATGAGGAAAGAGAAAGATATACGGAGTGTCCGCAGTGTAGTGAACGCGTGCTCAAGTCGGTAAGTGTTATGGCTTTTGCGACTGAGTATTCCCTATAGCTGTGGTCAAATGCACTCTACCGCACTAAGACTTAAGCCCCGGACATTGACTTTGAGATCGCGATTCTTATCCGTTTGGTTAGTTATGCGGGTATGTGCGGCAGATTTAATTGTTTGTCTCGAAATTTCAAAATCTAACATAAAAGAACTGCGGCAGACGGATGTAGAAACCTCCCTGTTCCTTACTAATAGTAATCATGCTGGTGCTTGGTTAATGGCCGCACAGTACGCGGCCTGTGACAATACAAAATCCATTAGCTTAGAACAGAGGAAACGATTTTCAAAGATGGCCAACAGTGACTGTTTAAAATTTTCAGGAATGGAAAATATAAGACTGAACCTTGGCAAAAATGCGCCTGCAGATCTTAGAGAAGCTTATAACCGGAAAGAACCAAAAACGCAACTTAAAAGGTACAATGAAGAACATAAACGAAGCTTTTTGGAATTAATTCGCAGGGACTTCTGTGCTTTTATGACACGAGTATCCCATTTATTGCTGGAAATATTTTGTGATTCTTCTCCCTGGACATAAGTTTTTCTAGTTACACAAAAGTCTTGGATATTATCGCCCTTTGAGAAGTTCCGGATCGCTGCAAACAGGCGTAACACCCGCAAACTGACAAAGACCACGAATAACTAAGTTGGCAATGCGATAATCACTTGAAAGTATGTAACTTACGGAGACCTTTAATTTTATTAGGAATAGGAGTTAAGGATATATATAAATATATATTAGAATATAAATAACACCAACAACTACTAAAGTCGCTTATAACCTGATGGAAGACGGAAGTGAAGTAATCGGCGAAAGCCCCTGACTAACATGAACAAGTTAATAATAATAGCCCAGAACGTGAAGGAGTTTCTAATACAGGCCGCGAATTCAAAAAATGGTCAACGAGGTCGCCCCGTAAAAATATACTAGAAAAATATTCGAAATAGCGGCCAAGAACATGGTCAATGCGGAGGTTGTACAGAGACGGTCAAGGCAGGCTTTTTTGGGAAAGCTTGAAGATGCTTGAAGTATTACTACAATTGAAGATGAATGTATTGCATAATTAATAAACAAAACTTTGAAAACAGAAGAACAGTGACAAGACAGATATGTTACTGATAATAAGTCGTAACAAGTATTCATAAAAAGAAAAACATAAACGATTTTTCAAACACGTATTGTCTCGCCTTGTGATTTACGTCAATACGGTCGGTATCACCAATAACTGCAAAATTGAAACTACGTGGATATCGTCACAGCCTGCCTATGCAGAGTATCTGAATGCTTAGCAGAAAGTTTGCAGACAATAACGTACGACAAAAAATTTTTTGCATTAAACGTTGGACAAGAAGAAAAACCTAAAGAAACGCTAGTGGAATGCTAAGTGAGAAATCGCTTGTGTGTATACCTGCGAAAGTGGCTTATAGAGGTGCGAGGAATTGTTAGTGAAATATATTTTCGGTGAGATTTTTTTGAAGAGAACATTTGGCCCCGATGAGAGTCAATACACCAGTAAAACCTAAATGTGTTCGTCTCACACATACATACAACCTAAGCACTTTGAAAGTGGTAGACGCTGTTCGGGGATGTCAGTAAGGCTTTGTACAACAAGAACAAAAATATTTTGTTTAAGTATGAATTTCATACCGAAAGGGCATCTGGTGTCTTGAGGCCATTCATAAAAGTACACATGTTTTGGATGTCGTTGAAAGAACAGAAGCGCTTCTCGAACAGACTGTAGGTCATCTCTTGAAATAGGTGAGAAAATGAGAGAGAAGAATGTCTCTTAAAGGTTTGGGACGGCGATAGAATATTGATGTTCACGTATTGGTGCTAACGTTTTCTTAGTAGATTCTGCAATACGTTGCGACATATTTTCCTCTAAAAGTTGGTTTACTTAGCAGCATTTATCAATTCTCCATTTACCTTTCGCTTAACTCATGCACTCAGTCTTACCCCGGCATGTAAGCCCAAGTTGATTGCTTGCTGGATGCCAGTTACTTGTTTGTCCGTCGCCTGTACTGTTTGGGTATCTTTAAATTCCTTTGTTCCTTCTGACCGTTCTGAACGTTCGATTTGAGATAAATCTCGAAGGCACGGTTTACAAAAGTTAATCGGTCGGTGACGTTCGCTGTGATTTTTTACAAGAACAAGTTGATTATCCGCTGCTATTTTTTTTTTTTTTGTATCTTATCAAGTCCGAACAGAAATACTGTACGTAAGTGCTTCTCAGTAAGCACAAATTTGTTCATTTTTAAATTTTTCGAAACTCAGTTCTGTGCATAGCATAATTAGTCGTTTGGGGCTATCTGTTCAACCGGCCCGGATGGCCGAGCTCCAACAGACTATGACTGATACTAGTGCTAATGAGAAGAAGTAGCGTCTGATGACACCACATCCCGATTCATAAGATGTTACTCGTAACATTCCCTAGTGATGATTTCATTTGGTTGGAACAAACCATGATACACCAGACACCAGACACAGCTGAACTACCGAAATGTAACTGCCGTGGATATTAGTCTTTCATTTTATAACTCGTTTAATCTGCAATCTGTTTTGGACATCGAGACACATCCTTCGCTTATCACACGTGATGTTTCTGTAAAACAATTCTTCGCAATGAGAGGGCAAGTAAACTTTCCCTTAAACGCGTTTCTTCTATCCATTCAAATCTCCCGAGAAGTGTGCTCTAAACACATTCCGGGGCAATCTATACTATATTGAAGAAAGTATATTCAGATAGAGACGTCGCAGTTTTAAAAACCATTTACGAAAGAAAGACAAAATTTATTCAATGTCTCAATGCTTAAAAGTTAAACAAATTATTTTTGGTAATCAAAAGGCATATTTTAGTAATCATAAGTATGGACTGTGTTTCTCAGCTTCTTTTCCTAGGCCGATTTAAATAAATCTGCTCACTATTGCGCTCTAATCTATAGTGCGGGGATTGAGGCTGTCGAAATCCACATATTCTTCCATTCTGTCGGCCGCAAAGTTTATAACCATCATATAGGCAGATGCGTACGGTATTTTGCGCATCATTCACATTGGAGAAGTAAAACGATAAATAGAGCACTTTTGAGACGAAAGAATGGCGAAATCGCTTGAAATGGCGAAGTAAAAGTTGATTTCCATCAAGACAATGCACCGCATAAAAATTCTATGGCTGTAATGGATAAATAGCACGAATTAAAGTTCGAATAGCCGCCCCACTCACCGTTCCCTGTAGATGTGGTCATCACTAGTCTTGTTAGCAAATTTCAAAAAGAGTGCGTTACGGAGAAATGTTTATATCGGGTGAAGAGGTTATCGGAGAAAATGAAACGCGTTGACAAATCGCTCCATATTTAGAAGAGCTTCGCACTAATTGTACCACTTTGTCGGGTTTTAGAGAGAAATTGTTTTTCTTATCTGGGTTTTAACGATGATATAATTTTTCGTTTAAAAAAATGGTTATTTTAACGCTAGGAGGTAATTAAAAGGTTTGCAAATATCTGCATTTTCGAAACATACTGACACAAGACTCTTCAGTGGGCAGAGGGGTCTCGTTAGAGTTTTTACGGAATGAGGAAAGTCTTGCGTAGATCGTCTAATGTATGTAGATACATGAAGAGAAGAAAAAAACTATAAACCCCCATTCATATACGGGGAGCCTTTGCGATTCATTTGAAATTTGAAGTTAACTTTGTTGATTATTTTATAGTGCATTTCCAAACTTTTTTTACTTTACTTTAACGATTAGCACTAAAAAAACAAAAATTGCAAAGTTAATCTTTTTCGTTTTGCTAACGAATCTTACCGCCATAAACCTCACAAGCTCACCGTCAGAAAGAAGTTCCATGTCTTGGACAGGAAGGACCCAATTGACCAAAAATTTGGAAAAGAGATAAGGATATCTGCTCACCATTTCAGAGCAGCAACCTCTCTATTACAGATGATAAAATCTGCCCGAGTTATGAACTCGCAACTACATGTAAAGGGGTAAATAAGGTTTATACGATCGTATAAGATCGGATTCAAAGCTCAACTAAAGCAGCAACGGATCAACAATCCACAAGAAAAGTGATAACAATTACGACATGAAAGTTATTGTATTGTCGCGTCAAGTTCGAAATCGGGCTCAATGAACGTTCGCGGTCGCCAAGTATCGAGAGATAAATGCAGCGAGGTTTGTAAATATAATATTTGTTATTGTTTGTACAATCGTCTAAAATCTACTGAAAAATCATATGCAAATATAATTCGAAATTCGGATGAACGCTGAGCGCTGAATAAGAACCTCAGAGACCCTCCTAATCTCAGTACTAGACTATGCAAGGAAGGAGAGTATGTACTGGTTTCAGTAAATTTTGGAACCTACGCTTTTTAGGAAAGTATGCATATACTACGTAACGAACCTAATTCTACTTTTTTGTTTTTATTTTTCTCAAGTTTCGTACAAGAACCGTATAACTTCAACGAATGCATTTTCTTTTTGTTTTCGTTAGCGAAAACTTTGCACCGCATGTGACTAGATCGGCAAAATTTATTGAAATGCACTAACTAGATAAATAGTGAAGGAATTTTATGCAAAAATATAATGTGTGCATAATTAAGATAATCTTATGAAAATCTCATAATAGTCGAACCGAAAAGTCTTTTATGCACCTTTACGTATATAAGCAAATAAGCTACGTAGATTAGTATATCCGTTATTTAGGTGTAAAAAGAGAAACTAAATGCATTCATATACATAGTCGGGCATAGGTGTGTATAGGTTTTAGATTTTATTTACAAAAAAAAACTTTAAAGCGCAGTATGGAAAACGATATAATGGAGTAAAAAGCAAAAAAGGAAACATGGACGCTCGATACAAACACGATGTTATCACCCTAAGCAATAATTGTCGAACGCCTAAATTTAGTCGTTGTATACGTGTGCGCCTCTCGTATATTTGTCCACATATATAAATATATATTCAATTTTTTTGTTTTTGTTTCAGTAAATTTTATATGATTCTTAACAATATAAAATTGTAAAAAGCTGAATGAGTTAGGGGTGTACGTAATAAAGCAAGCGGCAGTAGCACTCATATCACGACATTATGTGATATTATTGCTGTCAGGTTGTATATGAGAGAAACCATCCTAAACCAAAAAAAAAATATATATATATATATACATATATATATACAAATGTAGTTTTGAAAAAATGTACTTTAGGTTGTTTTTTGTTTTTATTTTTGCTTTGTATTATTTTTTTTTTTTTTTTGTTTTTTGGACCGTTATATACAATGCCCACAGAGATCAAGTGGAAATAGCAAAATGTTTATGGACAATGTGTGGGTACGTACACAAAACATGACTCCATATGGCGGGCTGTGTATCAGTTTTAGCACGCGTAGAAAAAAAAAAAAATAGAAATAAAAATAACACACATAACTAATTTAATAGGCAGCCCAAATATAGGCAACACCTATGTATATGCGTATATGTGCACCACTTTTTAAAAAAATCCCTTCCCCGATCTAGGCTTTTACTGCTCAAACACCACAAATACATATACATATGCTGCCTGACTGGTGGTTTGCCTGTATATTAGTAGTAGCTGAGTGAATGTTTGTGTACATGTACGGATACGCGTAAAGAGAATGATTTCAAGCTTTTATATTCGATGTGTTTTTATGATTATTTGTCATGTCAACGCGCTACAATAGCATTCAGCTCTCAATGCATTTTTCAACACTACATAGATTACAGCACCGCTGTCACATACATATATACTGCAATTTCTATCATTCTCTTTTGTGTAGATATACATATATATATATTTGTATATATATATATATATGTCCAACTGCTTGGAGTATAACTGACAGCATACTTTGTGGCGCTCAATTTATTTTATATGTTTTGTTTGATTTCATTTTTTCACTATACTTTCATGTTTTTTGTTTTAACCAGAAGCTTTTTTTTTTTAGGTTTACACTTTTACCCACACTCCCTGGTTATAAGTTTATTTAGCTTCTATGTTTTATTTCACTAAAGTGGAGTTGAGCTTATATATGCTATGGTATACATTCAGTATATGCGTGCGTAGAAAGATCGATTGGATAGTGCAGCGACTATGTGTGTGTGTGTGTGTGTGTGTGTGTGTTTTATTGTGTCCGACAAAAATTATATATTTTTCTATTGGATTTTAGCCTATATGCCTGTGGGTGTGTATACATATATACAAGAGCAATTAAAAAAAATTGTATGTACATTGGCATACATATATATGGTTATATATTTATGCGCAGTTTCTACGTTTTCTCATATGGTGGCATATTTGTGCGTCCGTCTATCTGTATACACCTATATGTCAATCAATAGCTGTTTTAATTCAAAAAGGAAATTACTAATTTAAACGGATATACATATATGTATATATATATATATGTATATATATATACGTATACGGTGAAAGAAAGAGCTTGGTTACAAATACCAAAAGATGCGGCAAATATCACATGAGTGGGAAAGATTTTTTATATTCTAAGTATGCATCTTAATTCCATAATTTTTGCCATCGATTGACGTCGACTACGACTGCAATGTTTATATGCCATCAATGCATTGTTCCCATTTCTTTTGCGCTGTAAAGGAAGTCACTTTTACATAATTCATTTTCGCTTATAAATAGAGCCAATCAATCAACGGATATTCACTATATGCACATAACCATGATAGTTAGTGAGAAGTGGGAAAGAGAAAGATATTTTGGATAGCTGCAGTCTATTGGGTGTGTATTAGGCCTTTGCGAGCTAAACAGTCACTGCGAGCTGCGAGCGTGTAGGATCAATCCGCATTGATATTTGAACAAAGCGAATACCGTTTTTAGCCGGCCTTCTTATCTATTTACTTGACTATCCGGCAGAACATGAAGCTAAGCTAATGCTTTCTTGCCTTTGCTTACTAAAAATTTTCCTAAAATAATAAGGCTATTTGCTCCTGTTTTTAAAGGTTAACTTGGTGCAAACTAAATGAAGACTCGTAGATATGGAAACTTCATGTAACACTCATAATCTTCTAATCCACTAAAATATAAATAATATCGAGTTTCTAAATTCTGACTTGCTTTTGAAATGAGTTGCTCTCAGAGGTCTCAGAGGATTAATATCTGATTATTTGATTCCTGTGTTACACGTTGGAAATGGAAATAAAGTTGTAAATCCATTGGTTTGAATTTATTGCATCCAGAACATTTAGTTTATATAAATATGATGTAGTGATATAATGACAGAATTATTTTTTCTATTGCTTTCTTTACCGGTAATTGACATAAGAATAGTAACGGTTACGGATATTTAATTACTATTGTGTGTTAAATGTTTATGTATCAAGTGCTCAGTAGTAAATAATATCGGCAGATGCCGCAAAAACCTTATATTTGGCGAGTAAGTGCTGTTCTCATATCATTACAAAATTCAAATTATTTTTAGAAAAATTGCGCTGATCGCAAGTGAGATTTTATGATTTTTTGCGTTTGTTATAGTATTTATAGATGTAGTCGGTGTTCTTGTTGTTGTTATTGTTGTTGTTGTTTATTGTTTTCATTTTAAAAACTACTGCGTATAGGAATTACAATTATAATACACACATGCACCTATAAACGTGTACAATATATATGGAACTGAGTGATAAATTTAAGCGTCTGGTAGTGTTGTCTCTCTGTGGTATCATCATGACACACTTCAGCACACTAATGTAGATTTGTGTAGATTTCCATGAAATTTCAATGAGATGAAATCTCTATCTGTCTGTTTGTTTGTCTATCTACTTTGTCTGTCCACTATACGTTTGACTGTCGTCTATATTATGATGATAAATATGGAAAGAAACTCGGGGAAAAAAAAAACAAGGAAGAGAACACACAAACCTTTGGATAAATTGTATCTGTATCATCAACAACATTGATGATGACACTGCGACCTAGCAAAGTGCGGTATATATGCGCGTATGCGTTTGTGTGTCCATGTGGCATACATTTAGTCTCAACACCAACGGAAATAAACATTCACACGTACGTAAATATACTCAGCATGTTTTTGCCGTTGTTGTTGCTGTTGTAGTTGCTTAGTGCGTGCTGCCATAACATAGTTCCGTACTAAACAACTGAAAACTTAAATATTCACACAATCATTCTGACTGCCTGCTTAACGCTTTGGCAAACATTATAAAGGAAAGCTTCTCCCATATATTTATATGTATGCGTATAGATTCGTGCCCACACTTTTGCGGGTCCATAAGTGTTTGTATGTTTGTATGTTTGTATATGTATCATCATCAGCATCTGGCACAATGCGTATGTTATACGCTTTGACTAGATTTAAAACAATTCAATACCCATTGCACGGAGTGTTACATGCATCATCGTTCGTATCAACAACCAACAAATAGACAAATGCAATGCACACTCATTTGCACTCTATACCAATGAGCACTCACTCACTCATCATCATCATAATCAGTATGGCTTTTTTTTAACGGTACCCTTTCATATTCACATGTATGTATAAGTCTGACTGATTTTTAGTAGTCTGCAAGGTTTGCTTTTGTTTTGTTGTTTCGTAGTTCGTTTCTTTTTTTTTTTGTCTTTTTTTTTACTCATTTTGCCTTTGTTTTGGCGTGTGCCCCATTTTACACTTATTAACATAATGCGTGGCCATAATGTGTGTTTGTCTGTATGCTCATAATACACATAGCTTGCGGTTCGTTCTGTGTGGGACACTAATACAAACACACAAATAAGCAAACAGTGTACACTTTCTACGCTTAGAAGTTACGGTGTAAACACATCACAATCCTAACTGACTAACGATCCTACGACCACTGTCACTACTAACTAAAAACTAGTGTTGCAGCTAACTATATAGCCCAATACCACTGCACAATAACGTACAGAGAAACGACTAACGATGACTAAGTGTGTTAGAATTGTTTTGTGTACGTACGTGCATACATCTATGCGATGGTCATGTGTGTACACATATACGTGCTTATGCTGCTGCATTGTTAAGTGTTTACTTGTTGTTATGGTTTGATTATTAACAAAACATTGTTGGAGAAAAAAATAAATAGTAATCGAGTGTGCGAGTTTATATTTTCCTAATAGATTCTATGTAGGTGATAAATAACTGTAAGGGATCTTGCCGGTAGTTCAGTTTTAATAACACGAGTGCGTAAAAATGTAAAGCGTGGGTAAATACACATGTTTGTTCATCGATTATGATGCAGTGATGAGTTGAAAGTGTTTTCAAAGAAATCTATTTACAGAGCGAACATTAATCAAGGCAACGAAGTCCTGCCAAGACTTCAAACCAAATTAAATTGCAAAATATCTTTAAAAACCTTTTAATTAAAGCAACAAACCATTTTAAAAAAGCTTTACTAATACACACTGCTTTAAGAACTCTATAGATTAGCTACTCTAAGAAATTTGGAGAGAGTATCTTAGTATTAACGAAATGAAGCGTCAATGTATTGCGGATGGTGTAACTTCAATAAAAATTTATTGCCCTTTTTTTTCAACAAAAAAAAAAAACAAACAAAAAACTTTCTTGTCGTATTGTAGAAGAACACTTCGAAATAATAGGGGATTAATTCATTTTATTACCTAAGACATAAAATAAAACTCGAAAATCACGCTGTAATGCAGTTATGTTGCAGCAATTCATCTTGCATTGAAACTAAACTTGAACCAACACGTTTTCATGACAAATAGCATTTAATAATCCATTATACTCTCCCTCCATTTCCTAGAGAAATGAATTCATTCCGCTCAAGGAAAGCCGGTTTTGAGTTTTTCCTCAAAACCACAAATCTATTAACACCAAAGTTATTTCGCAGACAACCGAGTAGGTGAAGATATCTTTCTCATTGGAACGTGGGAGATATTAGAAAATGTCAATTGTACCGTGCATCACTTGTGATGCAGTGTATATTAGCTTCGTGCTATGATGGATGCAAACATCAGAAAGACTCAAAACCAACCTTTTGTTACAACGGTATATATCGATTCAGAATTACTTTTTATATCGATTTAAGCACGTCTGTTCGTCTCTCCGTCTCTCTGTCTGAGACTAGTCCATGTGTTTTTCTATTTGCAATTTTCGATATATTTTCACAAGATTTTGTACAACAACGTGTTTTACACTAAGAGCGAATCCTATGTTAAATGGATTGATCGGTTCGTTATCACGATCAATTCACCTTACAGTGATGTGAAAAAAAAAATGAATGTTTTGAAATGTCGAGAATAACTGTCGAGTAGTAGTACTTCGGCATACTAAACGGATGTGAAAAACTTGGATCGATGTTTTGAACCACTTCTCACAAAGGTCTTTCTACGAAAGTAAGCCTTTATACGAGAACACAGTCTAATTCTTAATATTTCACTGTGAGAATTAGTCCATAATAGTAGGTTATCACACAAAGCAACTGCATTCTTTGCATCTCGTTCTGTGTAATGGCGCTGATAGAAGATAAGCCTTTGCTTGACAAAACTGCCCAGTTTTACGGCTTATAATAAAAACTGATTCACAATGATAATTGGACATAAAGATTGATTGTATGGCATTGGAGAAAGCTAAGAATTCATCTGACAACAAAGCCTCAATTTTAGCACTTTTTAATGAAAATAAGCGAATTATAATAAAGCCTTTGACAAGAAAATCAATATTACTAAATATAAACTGCACGAGCCTATGTCTTAGACCCTTTTCCTTACAAAAGCTCCCTTGAAAAGTATGCTTTTAGACGAAAACAATTTTTGATATTTTATCATGAAAATAAAGGAAGAGTTTTACTGGCAGAAGTGTTGTAGAGTATCTAATGGTCGCTTTTGTCCAGCTTTACTGATCAGACATGTTTTAATTTTCTAAATTTCCAACAAATTGGTTTTAGTACACAACGAGTTGTTTTTTCTTTTATAGATCCCCTATATATGTGCCACGGAGGTGGACAGAAAGAAGTGAGGAACGACATAAAGATAGGGAGTGGTCACAGCCTAGTTGACGTGCGCCTAAGTAGCAAATGTCATGCCTTTACCCATTGAGCGCTCGCTATAGCTACGACCAAGTTTCGCGACGCGGCATTACGATTTGGTGCTGCGATCAACGCCCTGGTAGTGTCGACTCTTCTCTACACGGCTACGCGACTATTACATTGAGGGGGGTTTTAAAAAAATACGTCGCCGCCATTCCACCCGAAGTATAATAAAATTCCATGAAGGATACATTCACTGATAGATGTTCTAAATACAAGCACAATGTTTCAAAACGATGCTTGGGGAAATTTTAACTGAATTTTTGACTAACCATACGCTTTGTCTCCAATCGCATATTTCTAAAAGAGTCATACTGAAATTGTAGTTATATTGTAATCATAAAATTTGTCCGATGCTATCATGAACTAAATATATATAGCACGTGTGGCTTCATCCGTTTCTTTTACATTTCAGTTCACCAGCAGAGAATTCACTTCATCTTTCTTTTTTAGTCCTATGATCAACAAATAATATATGCCAACAGTTGTGTGTAAAAGTGTGCAATTTAACTAACTAACTAATTATAAAAATCATGCAACTTTGTTTTTTCTGGCAAAACTGTAAACTACGAAATACAAAACTTTGCGAAATTATTGTCTGCTGGATAGACACATTTCTGCTGTCAAATACGTACGAAGTGGTGATAGACTTTGAAGCCCAACGAAGAGGAAAACAAGTTAGTGACATAAAATGCCTCAGATACTGGTCGGTGACGATCGGAATTTATGTGAACGACTAAGAAAAACGAAAGTTGAACGAAAGGATAAAAATTAGAAAGATAGGTATGAATGTTTATTTTTTTATGAAGCGAAAAAATTTAATTTCGTGGTGAAAAATTAATTGGCCTTTCCATCGACAGATTAATTCCATTACAGTTTCACAACACTAGAAAGAGGCATATACCTATTTTTCCTCCCGTTCATCTCTCCCAAAATAAAAAGTTGGCAGAAGATTGCGCGACTTAAACCTCAAGGGAGATATTTAAGGCAAACGAGTGTTGATATACTTAATCCGACATTTAATGCATACCTTTCAAGCCAATGCTTTTTTTCGAGTAAAGTAAGACTATCTGCAATCAGCAGAGTTTATTCGAAATATGGGAAATTACTCGCGTATACACCTGAAAAGGTTAATGTTATTAGATAAGGAATTTTGTCACAAATTTTCTTCAGATAGGTACATGGATGCAAGATACGCAAAGACACTGCATTATGTCGAGATCGATCATATTATTGAAATAGAACAAAACCGGTCATAAGATCTGAGCGACTTTACTTCTTCTCTTCGTTTCAAAAATTGCCATAAACAGCTCAAGAATGGATTTTTTGGGTTTGAAATAAATTTCTTACAATCATGAACATGGAAGTACTGACTTGAATAAGAACTAGAGGCATGACTTTAGCTTGGGTCGTAACAACGTCGAAAAATCCTCATTCAATCCAAAGAAAGCTAGAGTTGCGCTGGAGAGGAAACGCTAAACGAGTCCAATCAGAAAATTGCAGTCCTTGTAAATTAACCATTTTTTCCCTTACACCACCGACCGCAACAATCTTAAAGTTAGATTTATGCCATACCACCAATGGACTGTTCATAATGAGATATATGGGCTAACGCAGAAGTATTGTAGATGGAAAATAATTTTTCAAGCCAGACTATGACTAAATCTCTCTTACTTACATTTTGACTGATGAGTATTTTATTGTGTGGATTTAAAACTTTAACAAATCATTCCGAAAAAAGAGAGTACATTTTTTTGCTCATTAGCAATCCTCTGAAAACAATTTTTTTAGTAACAGCCTTCCTGTTGTTTTCCTGGGATATACTCACAAAATGTTTACATAGAAATATAAAAATATTTATTTATATATAATAGAAAAGAAAAAAAAAACACTTTTATTAAATGGCATAAATAAATAAATGGATAGAAGAGGTGAGTTTGCTTCAGGATCAATCTTATATACACCCATCGGCTACGCCCAGAATATTTGTTAGTAATATTCAGTTCACTTATTATTCTTTTATAGTATGTACAAGTAACGTGGCGTATGAATGACACTTAAATAAACCTGAAGTATTGCAAATTTTTTTAACTATATATAGCAGACCTGTTTGGATTACACACCGTTTCCAAACACCTCACATGCTGCATCCTCACCTCAACGTTAAAAGATTTCCTCAGAAGAGAGGACCGCGCAACTCTTTCATATCTTTATTGTCATTACACTTGTACTTGTGGAATGAGCACTAGGAACTGAGACATATCAGCTTAGTATTTTTATAACAAGGTTGCCCAGAGAACTTGAAATGCGTTATCTATATTAAAAATTTAATGCAATCAAAAAAAACGAGAACGAGAGAAAAGAGAACGAAAGATATAAACCGATCAGTTCTTGGTTTCATTTATGCAATGTTGGAACTATATCCGTGAATATTGTACGATAAGAGATAACATTAATATAACATACAAGTCAATGGCAGACATAGTGAATATTTTGTGGTAATTGTTAAGCGTTTGTAGCGTAAACTCCATGGGTTTCATTCTTATTGTAGCTGTTATTCGTGCATTTATTTTCTTTTTTATAAGTATTATTATTATTTAGAGAGCATTGCATTGCAAGCAACATCAGCAACAGCGTCAGTTTAGACAGCAATAACTTCATACCTTTGATTACACTTTCGTGTGGTAGTTAGTCCTGCATTGCCGTTGGCTTAACTATTATGCATCAATAAAGGCAATTTTGTTATGCAGTTACGTACATACACAATCATGCATAGACATACGTATTTGCATGTGGGTTTGTTGTTCTGTTTGCCGAGTTTTTTTTCTCTCTCGCTGCCTGTCAATATTTTGTATTTTTTTCCCAATTCTTGTTTATGCAAACACAAATTCACATTTAATATTTTTAAAAACCTAATGGTTGCATTGTTTCAAAATGCTTCGGCATTTAATTGCTTTCTTTTTTCCTCGAAGAAAACAAGCCACTGCATAACGTGCACTATAACGCTATATTTCATAGTTACCTTATACCCGAGACGAAGCTCATTCTGGAGTGTTTTGCAAAGGTGCTTCTTTTAAAGACAGAAAGCTTCTCGAAAAATAACTATTACGTATATAGAAGAAACCCCATATCCACCTATTCATACTACAAAGAGTTATGCAGCTTTGTCATTTAGTCTCTTTGGCAATAGCGGCAATGTTTTTTGCTAAGCCTGGGAAGATATAATTCACATCAATATTTAGAGTTAAGTAATACTTTGGAAATCATACAGGCAGGATCACGGGCCAAATAGAGACATTGCAGGTTTTTTTTTTTGCAGGAGTCAACAATGTGTCTATTAAATACGAACATTAAAGGGATGTTGAAGAGAAACCTGATTTGGCGACTGCCCGTATCAGTTTGTCGTGCACAGCTTGCATTTCAAAGGGTGCCATCTCTCTAAATATTGTAATTTGAAGCATCTTTCTACCGTACAAATTAGGGAACACAAGAATTGTTTTACAAATCTTAACATTATTGAATTCGATTCCGTAGATTAGGCCAAATTGCTTTCGCTTCGAAGTCTATAATATTTTTGGATGTAGTAAGTAGTGAACAAATCAAGATCAAAAAATTGACTTGCAATCGAAGACTATTTTAAGCTTGCAATTTGAAATGGTTTCCCTGAAGTTTAAAACACTTTTCACTCAATGTAACGAAGTGATAAGAGGTGTGTGCCAGTTTTTGCAGTCTTCGAAGGCTTCGAAAGTTTTACAAATTTTATCGTAGGATGAACGCTCGTTTCACTTTCTTCTGCTCTAACCAAAGTCTCACGGCAAAAGCAAAAGCTTGAAATACTGAGCTCACTTTTCTCATTTGCTAAACGTTGCCTTAGGACATCTTGTATTGTACAGGTTTAAGCGGGAATAGGGTGAAATGACTGGGATAAATGATGAGAGAATTTGTACTTACTTGAATGAAAAAACGAAGTAAGAAAAATTACATTCGACTGTGACCGAATCTTTTGTGCCCGTCACTTTTTCCTAAAGAAAGCTTAAAAGAATGGAAAAAAATGAAATTTTCATATTCTATAATGTAGTATGGGCGTGATCAATATTTTCCCATTTTTGTATCGATATGCAAGGATATGCTTGGAAATTTTCATTGACTTATGCAATTATTTATTTATTTATTCAGTTTCATTGTGTGTTGCGCTGCAGGCATATCCTTTGGCCAATTTGGATCATTTTCATTATGAATCTGCCAAACGGAATCTAAAATGTTTTTATGAAGCTTGCAGCAAAATCTGAATCGAGGGAAACTTTGCCATAAATATTACACGTACATGGAAAAGAGGATATGTATAGATCGAAACATATCTACTTTACAGCATACCTGAGTTTTTCTTTGTTGCAAACATTTTGACAAAATCAACATACCCATATCTTTCGGTGTTGGATATAAAAAACAAGTAGAAAAGAAAAGGCCGCGACGTAGCACATTAGCGCCTTGGAGTAATGGAATATTTTGCGTAAAATTTCAACAGAATCTAAAACAAAAACGAGCGTGCTTGCCTTCGTGCCCATATAGTAAAACGGATGTTGGCGTGGGTGCTTGCTTATCATACCTCCCGAAGCCTGCGTGCAAAGCGAAATATCAATTGAAAAAAATGCTGTACAAGAATATTTTTCTGCAAAACATCTATGCATACACGTCATCGTTACAAAAATCAAATATGAGCAAATTTCATCGCTTAAGTTCTTATTCTTCCTGTTTTTATTATCGCAACCCTCAATCAGTAAACTTTTCTTTAATTTTGATAAATGTCTACAAAATGCTTCTTTCCTGTTTTGCTTTAAAAATAATTTCAATTTTATTATTAAACCTAAAAATTCTTTTATAAAGAGATAACATCGTAGTCAACCTTTCAGAAAATCTTTTTTTTTTTTTTTGCGTGTACTGACCTAAATGATTTCATAAAAAGTTATAAATGGCATAAAAAGGTAATTGAAGGCGTGGAAAAATTTTAAATTGTCAAGAAATTGGATTTTTCGAACATCATTTTATAGCATACGGTGGTGGGAGGGAACTTTTATTACGTCCATCCCGGAAGACGATTTTTGCATACGGCCCGAGGAGGAACTTGCACACTTTTCATTTACCGAATTTTTTACATCATCCTCAAAATAACTTTCGAGAAAGCAATACATAAGGGATTAAATATTTTTTATCAGCAAAAGGTTACCTTTTTTTGGTTGGTGGGGAACTCGGTAGGCAATGTAAAAATTGAAATAATTCGCAATCAAATATTAAAAGCAATTGTAGACTTGTGAGAACTTGATATCTCTAAGCCATTTTTCAAGTGCCAAGATGTGTGTATATCTGTTGGATTAATTTTAAAATTTCTTGATCGAAAGTGCTTAAAGAGGGTCATAATTGAAAAACCGAGCCCTCATATATTCTTCCATGGAGTCAAGTCAATTTATGGTACACGCTTATTCTATCATCAAAGTAGCTTTCTGAAAAGTGTTACAAGTATTTACTTACTATTGCTGAGAAGTTGTTACACCCCACACCACTTATGGTACAGAAGTATACTAACTTTGTGTGAACACACGCAGCACCCAGAAGAACTTGAGATAGGCTTGCATTTTATTATACCGAAATTTATCTGTCCGTCTGTCTGTTTTGAATTCTTGTATGCAACTTAAAGACCACAATTTTTGAGATATTTTCATGGAATTAGCAACAGCGAAATGTTTTTATACTCCTCACATAAAACCTAATTTTGAAAAGTCGCTGCGTCAATAACTATATTAAGTGAAGCGGTGGGAAGTATTTAATGGTGAGTCCTGCCCTGCTATACTGATTTTATTTGTTTTTTATTGGCCATAGAGAATGTTGTAGAAGTTCCTTTAAAAAAAAAAACTCCAAAAAAAGAAGTGAAGAAAGATCACGTGATGTCCCTGCTCGAACAAATTCACTCAAAGCATTTACCTGTTATAGACAATCTAGTCATTTATAAAACCAATCGTCCAAAAGGACTCTCATTATCCAAACTCAATTTTCGTAGGGCTAGATTCTTACGCTAAACTTATGGATTCAATATGAATTTCTTGCGTCTTTTTTCACTTTCGCGTGGAAAAAGCAATACTTGGGTTACAATACAGTTCTTTTAAAAACGAAATTTACTTGCTTACTTTTAGGTTGTGTTGTGCTTGAAACTGCATCTTCTCGTATTTGTGATGAAGATTCAAAATGCAAATATTTAAAAGGCATCTTCCAGCAGACTTCTCAACTAAACGAATACTATAGCAATGCTTGATTAATGTGTAAATATGTGTGATGCAGTTGACTTATTTTCACACTTATACATATGAAGACAAAATCTGCCATAAATTAAACCATCGTTAATGTTTGCGATTTTTAAAATATAAGGGAGAGAAAAGTGTTATTCATCACTTAAAAATGGTGTTGACACTAATCGATTTCTACAAACATAGCAGACATGTCAAAACGTATTCTTGGCGAATTCAAGGATAGAACAAGCCATGTGTCATGGGTTTATTTTAATCGTCTAAATATTTAAATAGGTCCGCACAATAATTTTAAGAGTATGAATATGAGTCTCGTGCGTTTTTTAAGAGATAGTGGAAGTAGTACTGTAAGGAGCTGAATAAAACCATGACTTCATCATTTGAAAGTACTTTCTTTAAGTTATCTGCAAGTGCATAAGTTATCGCATTAAAGGATACGCAACGCAGTTTTTTGGAGCTTCAAATAGAAGAAAGCAATGGATGCGTTACTATGTCCAGTTTCAGTGGATGGATCATTGTTTGTTTGAACGATGCTCCCATTCTCGGTGGCAATACCCAAATAAGGGCTATTTTGTTTTTTCCGCACGGAATGCATATTTTTCCCAAAAAACGGCATAAGTAGTGGCCAGCGTCGAGCAATATATGTCTACCGCATTCTTTAAAATAAACCTTCGAATGGTGAAAGAAGTGATGCACCTGATAACTTAAAAGGCTGAGTTTATTTTGAGAAATTGAAACATGATGGAAATGGTTCTTTGAATTGATTCGATTAGGGCTGGTTTTTTAACGTTTTTCATTTTACCTTATGTTTCTATTTAAAATGTGGCAAACAAGAATTATTTGTAAAAAATAATTATGCAAATTGAAATATGTTTTAAAAACGTTTCACTAAAGCGATTTTCAAGCACAAGAATTCAGGCGAATTTCAACAACAACAACCATTCAGAATTTCTTCAATCAATTTTAATTGAATTAAAATAAATTGAAAACTCATTAAACTCAACCATTCCAAATTTGTGGAAACTATTCGCTTGGTCAACCGGTGCATTCGGGATCAATGCAAAGCTAAGTGTTACTTACACGTTGAATGTAGAGCGAAATTAATCTTTTTAAGTATTGTGTTATTATGTAAGATTTAGAATATGATAATAGATAAGATGAAAAAAAAAAAACAACAAAAATAAAAAATAGAGAAGCAGTTCACTTCATTGGAGATGTAATATATTCATCAATTTCAGTGACAGTTGTTAAATATTTTTTTTTTGGTTTTGGCAGTTTTCGATGAACACAATGAAGTGAAGAATAGCGAACGAAGCAGTTACTTAAGCAACCGTATTTTTCAATAAGTATCTATCTATCGGTTTTTTTCATAAATTTTTTTAAAGGAAAAGGTCGCCCCATCAACTCATGTACATAACAGATACGTTTGGAAACGTGCAGTTATCTAATATGATGAAGAATGAAATTTAAACTAAAATTGGTTGGCAGTATTGCTGATGCTAAGATAACACATTCGCAAATTTTATATATATATATACGTATATACATATATATATATAAGTATATGTACGTTCGTTTACCATGAAGGTATACATCTTAGACGTTGCCAAATGTTTTCGTTGTGATACAGTGAGTGGTAGTGGTGGCGTTGATGGTAGTGGCGGTGGTGGCGATGGTGATGGCGGTGGTGTTGGAAATAACAAATCCCCTTAATTTAGATTTTTATACATTTTCCCTTGTTTTTGAAATGTTAGCGCTGGTTAATTTCTGGGGGTTCTACGCTTATGTCTACCGTTGAGCAGAATTGCAAAAAGTTTTTCTTGAGTTGTGTTACTCTTCTACGTACTCCTTCACATTTTCCAAGCCTCACACATTTGATTTTCTGAAAACAATCTCGCACCCACACTCAAGCGCATGCTAAGGCAGGCAGTCTCTTCAGTTTATGTTTGAATTTGTATGAGTTGAATATTATTTCTATTTTTTTTTTCTTTTTTTTTTTGTTTTTTCGCAAAGCTCAACGATTTGATAGTAGTACTGTTGCTAATGCTTCTACCCTTGCTAAGGTTCCTAGTGATAGCTGCGATGATGACGAAGAAGATGAGAGTGTTGGCTGTATTTGTGGCAATCGTTGTGTGCTGACGATGATGATGGTAATGGTGTCCTGAATAAGAACATTGTGCTTATGGGTTATTCCTTGGTTTATACATACATATATATATATATATATGTATACATACATATACACAAACAACGGACTCTACATACACATATATGTGAACGTACCTCTCTGGCATTTGCTGACTGTTGATGATTGTGCCAAACTTCTGTATGTTTTTCATTCTGGGTTTACTTAGAGGGTCATAGCAAAAAAAAAAAAAAAGAAAAAATGAAAAAACCCGTGCGGTTGTAATAGCACAAATGTCAGAGAACACCGTCTCAGCAGCAACAAAACCAACAGAAACAGCTAAAACTACATTGTAATAATAAGCGCTCTATTCGGTTACCCTTGCGATAGCTACAAAATCCTGTTTTTATACAGTTTTCCTTCGAATTTTCTCTCTTTTTTTATATAAGACAAAATTTCATTTCTAGAATATAAAATGAAAAACCAAAAAAAGTATATATATATATAGATGTGAATATTCGTCTCCTATACCCTTAACTATCCCCCGAAATACTTGTTATCAACCGCGTTTTTAGTAATGGGAAAAAGTTATCCTAGTTGTTTTATATATATATATATATAGATATATGTGTACGACTACCGTTTGCACAGATGCACGTTTGTAAAGATATAAATTTTCCCTCGTCTCGCATCGTTCATTATATACTACTCTGTAGATTGAAAGCCGTTTTCAACTCTTTATACGTACCTATGTTTTCTATGTGCCTTTCGTTTAGTTACTCAACAACATTATAACCGTCTTTGAAGTGACCGACCACAACGACATTGATGTTGTCGACGATAATCGTTAGCGAGTCTCCATGCATTCATCTCTATTCTATGCAGATGCAGATGATAGTGGCCTCGTTTATATTGGTATATGTGTGTGTGCGCTTATTACTATTTCCTCCACCACTACTATTACTACTTTTCGCGTCCAATGATCGCCTCCCACCAGTACTGCTGTTTCGTCCACTTATTCATTCATTGTGTTTGCTTTTCTCATAGATTTAGTGTATGTTTGCAATTTTTTTTTCTTTTTTTTTTTTTCAAAAGATAAAAAATTATTCTCTTTCAGGCCGTTAATTTTTTTTTCTTTTTTTTTTTTGCTAGTGTTTATCTTAGCTTGGCTTGAATTCTTAAATTTTTTTTTAAAGCCGATGTCCTTTTCCAATTTTGTTGAATTAGCTTAAAAAACAAAACAGATAGTGAGCCAAGACAAAATGTCTCTTTAAGAGTAAGTAAATATGGTGTTCCATCTTATAACGCTTCAATGTAGTTAGTTAGAAGCTGTAACTATAGATTTAGTAGAATGTGTTAATCCCTACGAAAGTTTCATGAGAAAATTAAAACTTAGGGGCAAAGTTAGGCGCGTCTTGAATGAAAGAATATCTTGTAAAGCTTGTAAATGAAATGAATTTGTTACACCGCTTGTAATATACGTAGGCGTAGATATCAAGTCGGACTTTTCCCATAGGTAACCCCAAAATCACGTTTTTTTTTATGCAGCTTTTACCTTTGAAAATAATAACCTGCCATAATACCAACACGTATCGTTACGCAAAAATTCTCTCCCTAGCAACAAAAATGAAGAGTATTTGCCAACATCACTTCTTCTTTGTCTGAGCAATCCAAAGGAAAGCCTTTTCGCATCATATCCTAACTTAGGATAAAAATGGAATGTATTTTAAGAATCTTAGGCGTAAAAACTGCTGGGCGGCAACGAGCCTGAATCACTTTGGTGGGACCAAAAGATTGTAATTTATGCTTAGCAGTTAAAGTCGGCTGAAACGGTTTATAGCAAACGCTACCAACAGCAAAAAATCGATTTAGGACGTTTGACGATCAAAAAAGCAGCGCGGGCTCACTTTTTTTACATGACTATCGGTTGCCTATCCATCGATACAGCCAACCTGTACGTGGGAAGCAATCAACGGGAAAGCGCTAGTCCATACGGCTTACTCACCAAACTCTAATCCTTTCGATCACGACTTGTTTGTATCGATGGGATACGTTTTTCTTAATATATGAAAAAAGTGGCTCGACGAATAGAAAAATTGTCAGACAGATGGGAAATTTGTATAGCTAACGACGGGCAATACTTTCAATAAAATACTTTTATAATTTTCATAAAACCTGAACCTGTATTTTCTATACAAGCACCTAATATATGAACGTTAGAGTAACATGACATGCTGGATACGCTTATTAATGGCAGCTGCACGCCGTCTATCTTTTAAATATTAGCACTGCCGTTCAAGATTTGAAAATAGCTTGAACTGACCGCGAGCACCCCAGTAAGAGCTGGTGAATTAAGTAACAGACATTGATTTGAAATAAGATGGATTTCCCAAAGAGTTGATATGATATCTATTTGACATTGTTGCTACATTTTTAATACCAAAATTCCTTTATCCTCGTTAAGTGTTAAGGTTGATAGCTTCATTTTTGCGGCCAGAAGATTATTTCCAATAGACATTATACAGACAGACAGATGGCCAGGCTAACAAACGGAAAAGATTAAATTAAATCAGAATTTGATGCTGATCCACAATATGTACACTTTGTGGCAAATGTTTCGACAAAATGAATATTCCTCTCATCCTTCGGCGATGGGTATAAAAAGTGCTAGAAATGTGGATTCATTTGCCTCATGTTTTATTTAGTATTTAATTGCACTGAATACAGTTCAAAATAAAAGAAACTTTTAAGCTAAGACAAGGTGTTTTTGAAAACAAAATAGAAGTCTACATCAATAGGTATCCAAGTGATGCCCCGAGCACAAAAAAATTCTTTGCAATTATTACACAATCTATTCCGTCAAAATAATTAGTAACCAAAATTCAGACGAAGATCAATATAACGTCTATCGGCTAAATTTTTATTGTTATTATTTGCTTTCCTTTTTACTCAAGACAATGTATGAAAAAAACTAGCAATGGATTTCTTTAATTCGTTTTTTGTATGTTCCTATTTATATATTTAAATATTTCTATATATTTATATATTATGTATATTTCTATACATTTATATATTTAAAGTTTGAAAACTCGTCGGATTCTTTAAATAAAATTTGCTAGAACAAAATGAACCAAAAGGAACGAATCTTTTACTTTAATACACATCACTTTAGATATCGTCTTGAAGTTTTGAAGGTCTATAGAAAACCATACATACCGTTGCAACACATCCTCATTCTTTTTTCTGTAGTAGAATGTAAAAGTTTTATGCACACCGGTACCTTCGCACATCTTCTCACGGGATGTAGTCAACACAAACGTATGAATATATATACACATGGAGTTGTTTTAGATTTTATTAGCAAAATAATACCAACACTCATATATAGCAAGACGTAGTACAACACCCACGAAACCAACCGCCTCAACACTAATGCCACAACCATAAACTAATCAAAGTTTTTGAAGCCAACATTAAGAAATGTATACTAAACTCAGTACTAAGAACTTTCTACCCCACTCCTCTACCGGCCTTTGTAAGCTTTAAGTACACAACGTTTCGTGCCAATGACGGCATTGGTAGTTAAATTCCTTTCACCGTATTTCAGTGTTGTCAGACCTTCTTTTCTTGTCTTGTTTTCTTTTTTTTTCGTTCTTTTTGGGGCTTCTAAACATTATCAATCACTTGGTAAGAAATAGTTAGAATCCAAAAGAAAGAGAGGAGGCAGAGGGTGACAAGATAACTTGAAAAGCAGCAAGAAAACGACAAAAACAAAGCTTAGGCTTGAATAAGCATTTGGGTTATCTTCTTACCCTTCCAAAGAACACACATGTGGTAGTAATGGTGGAAGAAGTGGCAAGAGCAACAAATTTGGCTGTAATGAACATTAAGGTTCCTCGCTCGTTTCAAAGTAAAGTTACAAGCAGACATGTGTGACGTGTCTGTGTGTATGTGTGCGTGTACGTGTGTGTGAGTTTTTTTTAGGTTAAATTTTTGCTCGATACGAATTTAAAGCTAGGGAGAGAAGAAATACCCGTACTTTGTAGTTATATAACAGACTAAAAGAACATTTACGATGGGGAAGGGTATGACTTATAAGAAAAGGATACTTCACATATGGATTAATACGAAGAGCTTACGTTGCTGTAAGGCTGTGCTCCTCTGGGGTGAGCTGATTTTGACTATTTCTTCATTGCTTATGTGTGCGTTGTTTTGCAGGGAATTTTGGATACCGCAAGCTTTGCAAGCAATTTTATTACTTTTTAAAACTGTTGTGTTCCTATTTAAACTCATTCAGCGAAGTTCTATGCACGGCGTTGACTTTTAGGAAAATTCATCATCACCGTCATCATGTGCGAGTTAGTTCTTGTAAACTTAATATGGAAAAATGTGTGGCGTAGTTAAGAGCGATCTAAAATTTAAACGTGCTTGCTTATATCAAAAAGGGGAACGTAAGCCAACTTTTGTATTGGCATAGAACTCTATGGAGCATAAGTAAATTTTAATACTTTTCTGGTTTTGGTTGTCGAAGAAACCAAAGAACTTTAAATAGATCGTTTGGTGAGCTCGGATGGTAATCACAATTTTACAAAAGAGGAACAGAACATACTGTAGAAAAATATGAGAAATCGAAAAATTACAAATGAATGGATACTTGCCGCCAGTCAGCCTGCTGTAACGACTTCTCCGTCTTACTTCTTACGTTCACCCTTATATTAGGTGTTTGCTTTGTATGTGTGTTTCACTAGTATTCTACGTTATGTTATGCTTTGCTATACTACGGTAGAATTTAATATTAGTTGGATTGGTATCCGTTGGGCTAGCTTCTCCCACCCATCTCTACTTCCACGACATTTTGCCCGACTATCCCAGACAAGCTACACAAACTCATCAACATCAACAACTTGTTACAGTTCTTATTTTCATTCCATGCTGTTTGTGCCTTATTTCTTTCCTCTATTCTTACAGCGTGTTTTTCGGTAGAGGAAGACAAAAAAACGGAAAAAAAAATTAAAGAAATTTATCGAAGAGTATAACATAGGGCTGCGTTTGTTCGGCGAAGTGGAGCGGGAGTAGGAGAAATAGTGGTGATGTGCGCTCTGCAGCAAGTATGAGTTAAGATGAATGTTGCTCTCGAAGTAACTGACGTTTCAATGAAAATGAAGACCATCATAAAAACGTTTGTAATAATAATCCCCAGCAATAGTAGCAGACATAATAGGGGTAGAAGGATGATAAGCACCCAAAAGTATGCTAGAGGAGCAGATAGAATAGAAAAGTATTCTTTTTTCTTTTTGTTTGTTTTTGTCTATGTATGTTTGAAGTGTAGCATCCGACAAAACTTAGCTGGCATTGGCAACTGGACTCTGTCTTTTACTTTTACTCGTGCTCCCAGCCCCCATATCCCTTTTCGAAACATTTTCTTGCAGTTATTCAACTTCATGGAATTTTTACACTGACACATCTTGTCTAAAATAAGTAGAAAAGAGGAAACGCAAAAAAGTAACAGAAAGCAGAGCACAGCGGGGCATATACTTCTAGTCATTTTCTTTATACTGCTGTCGCTACTGCTACTGCTGTCTATCCCAAATCAAGACAAGTTACAACAAAATAGTTATTTCTTATCGTAACGAAAAACCTTTTATTTCTCTTCCTTCTATTTCCCCCCGTTTTATCCCATCAATACACTTAATCATACAATGCCATCTTGGAGCAAAAAAAGAAAAAAAAATGTACTGTCTTGCTTTGCAATAAGCAAACCTAAGAGACGAGGGTTCTTGGCTTGCCATTATGCTGAAGCCTTTTTTTGCAAAAACATTCCCTGTTCCGTTTTAAAAATCTCCTTTACTTAAACTTTCATTTTATGGACATCTTGGCAGAGCAGCTAGAAATTCCATAAAAATCGAATCTCTCCAACGAAATGTATTCAAGCGGCACCACCACCCCTCTATCTGCGCTACGCAGAGAGATCACAAGACACAAGAAACAGGAACGAAAATGAATAGAGTAAAATAAAACTTTCTTCGTTAGGATTATAAACCTTAGAAACAAAAGTCTCGCAGAACAGTTGGCACACAAGTTAAATATATGAAAATAAATACATGCACACATATATCCATGAAAAAAATGAAAAACGAAAAATAAAAACAAATAAGCAATTGGTAGCTTTACACAGCAACAATTCGCAGCTGAAACAAGGTCTTCTTGGAAAAACTCAAGTACAAGCACCAACAATTCCTTCAAAACACCCTCTCGTACTCATACCCATTTTGCAAACGTTGAACATTTCTTTGTCGATTTGAAATCAAAAACGAAAGAAAAGGAACACAACAATAATTCTCAGTAAACCTGTATCTTTCGACAAATATAAATCCTTTGCAGGTTCTTTGTTATCTTGAGTGTAGATATCTACGCTTACCAACCTACGCCACCCTAAGATGGCATGGCTTTGCTCCAGCTGTGCCTGTCAAAATAGAAGCAAATAAGTTAAACCAAGTGTTTCAGCCATCATTTCATCTTTTCCTCGATTTTCTTTCATTATTTTGTCCAATTTGTGTCCTTAATGACTATTCAAGGATTCAGAAGCTTTTACCTCTTTTCTCTCAAACGTTAATTTTTCTGGTTTAATTTTTATGTGGTCTTTCTCTGATAAGACATTTTTGTCCGTCTCGTCCACTTGTTCGCGCTAAACACTGATAATACTGATGATACTTATAATGGAAAACAAAAGCGAAGACAAAGTCTATGAAGAACCGACCATACGTGCAGCCCCTCAGTTTCCTAAAACTTTCATCAAATGTTATAATTAAGGAAAGTCTGAGCTGAAGAAAAGATATGGAAGCAGTGAAGGTGGCGGCAGAGTGGCGAGAAGTATACGGAGAGAGGAACGAAGAGAGAGATTGATGGAAACAAACTAGAAGATATGTAAGATAAGTAGGGAATAACGTTATATAGTCAGTCATGTGCTACACCTCGTTTTACCGAGATATGTCTTCGCTCATGCCAGAAGAAATAATAAAGAAAATTGCAACCTCGTGAAGAGCACGTGAAAGTGAGCTTGCTAAAATCGAGATGAGAATGAACTAAAAAATAAAGAGTGAAAACAATTGTGTCAGCAAAACTTAAAACCAAATATAATTGTTCCGAACCGGCCGCCGCTCCTGCTTGAGTGTGGACACTAACACAATCCGAGCAAGACATTCCAGTGATACTCCAAGGATACTTGGATATCGGGTATCGCTTTGACAGCAGCGCTATTTGGCAGACTTCTGCCAATAGAACTATTACTGCAGCGAGAACTGTTTAATCGTCGGTGAAAAAAGGGAAAAGAAAGCTGGCTTTACCGGCTTATTTAGCAAGCGAACAAATGCAGCAGTCCAGCCATCCAGCTTTCGTTTGCATACCTTGGCCCAATTCTCTTTCTCTCTTTTTTGTGTTGTTAACGAAGATTAGGACACTCAATGACTGAGGGTGGTTTGCGAAGTGTTGACAGAGATTAAGAGTGTGAGAACGATCAGCGATAATTTGTATACATTAACCTAATGTTAGTCCGAGAACGATGGTCGTTGTTAATTTTCCTAGAGACGCTACCGTCGTAACTGCCAAAGCACTTCGTTCGAAAGGAAAAAATAAAATTTACTTTGCCCTACGTCAATCTTGAACCACAAGCAAACTCGAATTGTGACCAAGACAATTTGCCGTTCACAGTCAATTTTTGGAAAGAGCTAATACTTTTAAAGGACACGACACAATTTTTGAAAATATTCTTTTTTTTGGCAGTTTTGTAGCATTTGAAAACCTGCCTTTGAACGGATTGGAGCTCAATTTAAACTCAATTTTGGACGCACGTATGGCTTGAATTGACGTTGAATTTTACGCTTTTCAAAAACAAGTACTTTACGGGGATGGTGGTGTCATTTAGAAATTAATAAAAATCAAAGAAGAGGACTGTCGAGGTTAGTGTAGACAGGGATTTTAGTAATAACGAAATCAATCAAACGAGGGTCCATAATTTAGTCATTTTAAATTGCCGACGTAAGGGGGAATTAAAAGTTTGAAGAATTAATGATGATATGTGAGATAATCGTTCAAGTTACTTAATGTAAAATAATCTTCTAAGCGTCATATTCTGTTTCACACAATTGCTTTTAGCGAATGTGATTAAAATGGTACATCCAGAGAGGTGTGTTCTCTTGATATGAGGAAGGATACTTCTAGGCTCCGACACCTATCTTATCCATGCAGAGCTCAGAACAGTTACAGAAAGTATGCAGGATAATTGAAATTGAGCAGAGAAGGGCTATTGAAATAATCACCTCTCCCCATGACTAGCGATAATCATCGACAACTGCCAAAATAAGGGGAAATTTACGCGTTTGAAAATGAGGCCGACTTTCTTGATGGAGATATGAATCAATTTCAAAGTTTGTTGTACCAGATTCAAATATCAAGTCGAGCGTATAATGAATGTTCATTCGGGCAGGACGTAGGTAGGACGAGGTATTTGTTCCAAAAGGCTTTATTTTTTCTTTTAAAACTCTTGGCTTTCGTTTGCTTCCCGGTTATTGAAACAACTTGAAGGACGATTTACTTCTACATTAAAATCAGCGAAGGATATATGCACTTTGACAATTTCAAATTAGGGAAGTATTCGATATAAAAATTAACTGTGGGTATGATTACGTTAGTAAGTACGGTTAGCTGAAAGGAGAAAGAGTTTTGAATTTTACTATTGATTGTTGTTGACATGAACTTATTTAAAAAGCAATCATTTATTGCATTTCTTTTGCTCTATTTTTTTCTTTGAACGGTGTGAACGACCAAATGTATAGCAAGAAGATACTGTATTGCGATGTTACATTTCTTGAATTTTTTTAAGGGTATAGTCACAACGCGTGACAAAACCTCTCATGGGTATTCTGATCCTTTTAACCTTTACTTCTGTCCTCTTTAGTTTTACATACACACGCACTCATTGTTAAGTAAACATTGTTGCCTACACAGTGAGAATAAAATTAAAAATGCGTACATATCTAAGAATACTTTGATATGGATACTAAAGAAGTGCAAAAGAAAACTAAAAAAGATAAAAATGGACAAATGGATCTTTAATTTGTGCGAAATAAACGAAAGTATACATACATATACACACGCAAAAAATGAATCACTAATGTTGATTAGACAACAACAATTTTTGAAGGAATATAACTTGAAAAGGCATATACTCCTAATATACCCTCATACATATATTTATATATATATATATATGTATGTAATCGTATCTATGTGCAGTACATAGGAGATATGTTTTGTGCACAATAAGAAGTCATGCCAAGACAATTTGAACAAACATTCATACGTGCAGTCAGTCACAGATATTCATGCGTGTGTGTATGTTGGTAACTATGTACATTTGTGTGTTATCAGAAAGTCCTCCGCATACTTAAACCTCAGACACGGTCGTCGTCACAACGTATACTTTCTTATTATATAAATGTGTATTAGGGAAAGACCGAGAAAGGGTGTATTTGTATTTGTCGATGTGTATGTGCGAGTGTGTGTATGTTTGTGCCTGAATTACACATTGAATGAGTTTACGTTTCGCTAAAGAGAACGATAAAGGAGGTGGTTTAAAGCTACTAATATGAGTCTGACAAGCCAACGTTTTTGTGTTCGCATGGGTGGTTTTAGTTGACGTTGTAGTCTCGCGCATTGACTGAATAGCTGACTGAATGTATGTAGAATTAGAAACATGTGTGTAAGTGGAAGTCTGTTTGTACTTACACATGTGGTATCTATTGGAGTGAGTGCGAGTTTACAAGTATGGGTGGGTGGTCGAGAAAACAACTTCTCTAAAAGGGCTCACGGTAATTCATCAAACGCAACAAAAGAAGAAAAGCTTCTTGGGCGGCTACACACAAAGTAACAATCACACAACCGAACACGAGGGGTACAAACACTTCTTACATATATATATATATATATGTCTATATATATATTTATACCTACACGTAAACATGTGCTCATCAACACATACGAACAATTCACATATTTATATACGTAACAACTAAAGTTTCATGCATGATATGTACAAAACCGTTTCAGTATACGTTTAGATGTACGTTACGTTACGTTGATGGGGGTATCGGGTATTTGACAACAACTCACTATATTGCAGACTAAAAGACTAAATAAGCGAACACATTATTTTGGATAGATGTGGAGATGGAGGTGTTTGTGTGAGTGGTGGGTGGGTCATTTTGTTTGAGACTTTAATGTATTTTCTTGGTTTACTACATATTCTGAAAATCTTTGTAGTTGCGTGTGCTCTTGTGTAAATATGCATACACGGCACTCCTTTTCATATGCTCCTCATATGTCTTTCTGTTAGTCGATGCATGGGTGTTCGTTATTATAACCCTTAGAGTGTAAAAGAGTCTTAGCTGCTAGATTTTTAAGGTGCAGTCATGTTAGAGTTTTAGAAGTTTTTTTTTTTTGCTGTTTTCATAATATTATCCTTCTGCCCCTGTGCCCTTCTGCCCTTCTGCCCTTACTCCGCTATTAACACCAAGTAAGTTGGTCAAGCAAAACAGTTAAGACTATAATGAAAAAGGCAAGCATGGGAGTGATGTGGGTAAAGTGAACGTAGACAACAATTTCTGGCATTATTACTCTTCCCTTCGCAGAAGAGCGCACACAAAGACAACCGCACACGCGCGCATACACACACGCACATTTACTTACATATCTGAGTACGTTTTCATACTACATCAATTTATATTTTACTAAATGAAATTTTGCCCCTTTTTTCCTACCTATACCAATAACTAAACTTATTTTGTTGTTTGTCTCAAGCTTAAGAAAGTTGTACAGTTTGTTCAATACACAGATGAAGGAGAATCTATAGTTTGTTGGCAGAGTTAAGTAGAAAGCAATTGATATAAACTTATATACCTTCCCTCTAGCCTTGCCTTTATTCACCAACCCTACGCTTTTGTGCTCCATATTTTCATTTTTCCTTATGAGCAATACTTGTGCCTGGTGTGTCTTTTCATATCCATTATACTTTCATGTATATATATATACATATATACATATATATGTAGACCAATGTATGTAGATGTTTGCTTACAATGCTTAAGACACAGCAAGGCACAGTACACACAACGTCACAGGCAGCATACATTCTCTAATTTAACTCAAACTTTACGTTCCCAATATCCCCAGACTCTATCAATGATATGATTTTTTTTTTTTTTCTTTCTTATTCTCTTTTTAACTTTGCTCAGGCTTTACTCTATTCCAACAGCAACAGCAACAGCAACAGAAACAACAACAAGAGCAATTTACTTGTACAATAGTTGTTGTTTTCTTGATAATGCCAAAGTTACAGAAGGAAATTTTTTGCTTCAGTAGAGGAAAATTTTTTCTAAACATTTATCTACAGACACCCAATCATAGTAAACATACACATACATATGTACATATATACGTGTACGTATATCATTACTTATGTATACAAATACGTGCATTTCTTTGCAAATGTAAGTCTACGGACATAGCAATAGTTCGTAGAGGAAGCAATTCTTGAATACACCTTCAAATATAATACAACATAATATGTAAAATTTTAACGATCCTATTGGAAAATTTCTATAAATAAATATGCAGAGTCAATACGAACAGGTTAAAACAATGGCAAAAAAGCAAAAAAAAAAAAAGAAGAAATAGAAAGTGAAGTAATTGTACTTCTCTTCAGTTCGTGTATTTATCAGTTCGAGACAAAAGGTATTTGAACAATTGTTACCACCTTCGCTCTCTTGCCATGGTAAGCGTATTAACTAATTTCAGCTAATGGAGCATTATCAGCAAAGTTCACGTGCCTATCTCCTAAACTGAAAAGCATTTAGTGTCGATGAAAAAATAAATTTTTACGTTATCTGTACGTCCCCTGAAATTAATCTGATATTTTACAATAGTTGAGAGAGAGAGTCAATATTCGAATGATTTTATTTACATATTAATGATTTCATTATTATTAATGATATATTTTAACGATTTTATTCAGAAATGCTAAATCAGGACTTAATTCCTTTTTCCGTCTTCTTTTTTACTTCATACAATGGAAGTTGCTCCCCTCATTCTTTTAAACTTAGCTTTGATTTGCTTTCTCTGTTTTTTAT
Source organism: Glossina pallidipes (assembly GCA_000688715.1). NCBI lineage: Eukaryota > Metazoa > Arthropoda > Insecta > Diptera > Glossinidae > Glossina > Glossina pallidipes. Next base: position 691,924 of record KK499862.1, on the reverse strand, counting down.
GATCAAATCCTAACAACCTTCAACGGCTAAGAGAGTAATATCTAACATCAGCCAACTGACCACACACAGTCCGCTATTAAAGCTAAGCATACAGTGGTAATTTTTCATATGTTTCACACAACTAGTAAATAATAGGTTCAAATTATAACATGACATAATCGTTCGTTGGTAAGGACAAGTTTTTAAACATAGGGTTCTTTTCTATTGTAAAAACAACTTTAGCGTTAATTCTGCTCACGTTGTCCTGTTTTGAAGCTGCGCAACACTTGCAATATTTAAAAGCTTAGATGAAATCATCTTCAGTAACCCTGAGTAATTGAAGCGATAGCCTATAAACTCTTTCCACTCCTTGATCGACTAGGTAACGACATCGTATTTCCTACACCAACTCCAATGTCAAGCTGGACTTGCCGTTATGTTATTTAAAATTGTTAAAGTTTCTTTTTTTTTCTTTCTTTCACATACTAAACGTCGCGTTTATGTCTTTTCTTCAAATCGATTAAGGAATTAGTGGTAGCTAAAAAAAAATAACAATAATAATAAAAAGAGCAAGTGAGGTTGAACTTCTCCCTTTGTATCGTAAGTCGTTTCTGTTACTTTCTGTGTGCTGATAAGAATTTAACGCCGAATTAAACTTTTCAAATTTGTCCATTTATATACTCCGATAAGGAATCTAATAAAGTGCTTGGCCGAAGCTCTTCAGTTAGGTAGAAAAAAAACCTTCATTCGATTTTTTCCTACAACTGCAGTAAACACTGCTCAGTGTAGTTAAAGCCTGCATAACTATTTCAAGGAACATGTTTACTATCCCGCTCTTGGGGAGATATTCCAATGTACATTTACCTATAATTTTTGGTTAGTAGTGATATATCATATCATACCTATAAAGTACATCATCAATATCTACATTAAGCTATCCTCAATTTGGGATTTCTATGAATCCGATAAGCAAAACCCGGAATTAATTAAAAAAGTTAAGACTGGATTAGTGTAGAATTTTGAGTAATAATTACTATCGCACTACTATCATAACTTTTAGAAAATACTGTGCTCTGGCTATTTCTTACCTTATGCAACAGCACCGAGGCTTTACGTTTTGAAGCCATTTTAGTTGAGCCACCTCCGCCACCAGTTGACGACGCTGTACGTGTCGATTGTTTAGGGGTTTTTCTCGGATTTTTCGGAATTTTGAATAATTTTTTTGAAAACTGGTCGGACGATATATAGATTTCTTGGAATAGGAGAGTAGCACAACAAAATATTTATTTTATAAATTGTAAATAATCCGTTTTTACACTCGCCACATAAATGCACAACGAATAGGTTTTGAAAATGTTTTTTATTTTTATTTTTTATGTTTTGATCGAATTCGTTTTTATTTTCCTTTTCCTTTAATCATCCGTTCTCTATCAATTTTTCTTTCTCTTATCTTTGCAATATATTTTAATTTCGATTTTTTTTTTCTTTTTTCTTAAAATCTATTTTTTCATTTCATGTTTGTTGTATTTGAAAATACTGTTATATTTGAAATTTTCAAATTTGATTTTCTATTGTTGGGGCAATGCTGAGCGGAGAGAGCGCACAGGCAAGCTATCTACACGACAATTCTTAGCGAACTGATCAAAACAGAAACATGCCAATGAATTTTAATTTTATGTGGCAACAGTGATGGCAGCAACAAAAAGTGAAAAGAAAGGAAGAAGAACAACAACAAAAAAACAACAAAAAATAACAAAAATCCTATAAACATGAGAGAGAGATGACACTTGCTGGCTGGCTGGCTAGCTGGCTGGCTGGTTGTATTGGTATTATTAATATTTGATGTTGATGTGTGCGTGAATTTCTGTGACGAGCATGCGCTTAGAGTGGGCGCCAAATAACGGTATGATAAACAACATGTGGGACGTTTTCGTCGATTAGTTTAAAAACTAAAGGAAAAGCACCGATAAAAGTGCATATGAAAGCAGAAATTGCATAAAAACAACAACAATAACAATGACTAAAACATGATAGATGATTAGCAACTGCGAAGAAGTAAGAAAAACACACATTTTTTTTTTTTGTAAATAGAAAAACAAAAACAAACAATAACATACCGTTGATGATGATTATGATGATGATGAATGGTGGAGTAAGTAGAGTAGAATTCCAAAAATCATGTGAGCATATATTGTAGAGCGCTCACAAATTAACACAACATAGTGTGAGAGTTCGCTGTTGATTTGGCTGCATATAGAGGAAAGTACACGAGTACAAAAACAGAGAAACGGCAATAAGCGGCGAAATGTCAAAATGTTAGTCATTTCTTATCACATTCGCCGAACAGAACGACTGACGTGCGTATTCGTCAAACAGCTGTAGTGACGTAGTGAGTATGCCAAGGAAGAGAACGCGGCATGACAAAAACACATGCTTGATTGGGGTGGAAAATCTATGGTTGTGTGTTGGTGATGGTGGTGGTGGTGGTTTGGTACTTTCTACAGGCCCGAACGAAGCATAGGCAACGTTATTGTAAAAGTTAGCACACATTCCAGTGATATGTAGGTAAGAGAGCGCGCGTAACAAAACACAAAAAAAAAAAAAATAAAAAAATCACATGAATAAAACAACTGTTTAACGCATTGTAGGTTTCAGGGCAACGTGGAGGAGGCAGTAATGATGGAAATATTTAAGCTGGTTTGAGTATATCGTAATAAGGAATGAGAGAGGAGAGAGCAAACAAAAAGACCGGTCGGTGTCGGTGTCGGCGTTTCGGACTTAAACAACGAAAAAGAGAAAATTAAAACACATACGCACGCACACACACATGTGTAAGCAGACACCCATCACCAGCACCACCACCACCACCACCATCACTATTAACAGCGTAAGACCGACCATAAAAGGAAGAACAAAAAAGGACGTAACGGTAGCTAGAAAAAAGGTTGAGGGATACAAAATTTAAAAAGCACGCGGTAGATTGAAATTTTTTCAAAAAAGGTCTGGTACTTCGGCTACTTGCATTAATTTGTGTATGTGTGCCGCTGTATATGTGCGTTAGCAAATATGTACTCCCGTGAACAACAAAGCATTGGCGGTGTGTAAGGGTGCGTTTGTGTGCAAAACGTCGTCATATTAGTTGTAGAATGAGTGATAAATGATAGAAAAATAACGTGGAGTAGCGTATAGCGTATAGTTTGCTTATTGTTGTTGTTAATGCTGGAAAGCATAAAAAACATTTTCTGTGTTTTTACCGAAAACAAAAAAATAGAAATATATCAGCGGACTAAACTTTATGCTCTCATGTACGTATGGACGAGTACAAACGGCATGGGTAACGGTCAACTACGAACGATTGAAAACCGGATTTAAATATGTGTGAGCATGTATATGTTTTAAAGTTAGGTTAATATCAAAAAAAAAAAAAAAAAAAACAACACAACCTCATGATATATTCCCAATGATTATGCACACACACGTATATACACACGCACATACAAGTATGTGTAATTACACTTCTTGTATATGCCTGTGTGAATAAGTATTTATGCGTTTGCCTGCTAACGTTGCATTTTACAAAAATTGCTTTTGCCGCACGGCCTGAACGACTGAAAATCGTTTCCTATAAAGAACCAAATTTTTGTGGACTTAGTTGAAAGTTTAAAAATCGGTTCCCCGGGCCTGCACCAAAATATACTTCAATGGGTTTTGAAAACAAGACAAAACGAAAAAACTATGCATGTATAGGATATGAGCAAAAGCCTTAGCGTTCATGACATGTAACTGATTGTGAAACAAGGAGAGACTTGAAAGAAAATTAAAAAGACATTTCCTTTCAATTGAGTTAACTGTATCAAGAACGAACAGTTAAAATTGTACTGTAGCCGATAGCCCGAAGTTTTGACTAAAACATAATTTGGTTTGCTATTTATTAGATTCAACAGCAATGAAGAATGGTAAAAAAAAAACAGGAAAAAGCATACTTCAACCAACCGTTCCGCAGTGTAAGTCGAAAACTAAGCTGTTCTCAAGCCCTTTTCAAATGTTTACGTTTAAAATAAATCATACCACCGCAATAAAAGGAGTGACGAAAGTTTTGGTAAATTTTTTATGTGACGAATCACTGAGAGGATGTCCCCTATACGTATAACAGGGGCAGAGATAGGGAGTGGCTGAAGACCACTGGATGGACATCCATTCGGTAGGACCTTACCGATTAGGTTAGGCCTTTACGCGCTCACTGAGAGCGCTCACTGTCTCTGCGACCAAGTATTCTCTGCTGCACTAAGGCCTGAATCCGCGAACATTGACTTGGTAGTCGCGATTGTTATCTATTCGTCTACTCATAGCTTAAGCAACTGAAAAAGATTTCTCCTCTTGCAGATGAATGAAAATACTCAATATAGATAAGGAACTACTCGGTCTATATCAAACGCAATGTAATTCAAAAACTTGACCAACATGGCAGGCTTCTTAAAAGTGCCACGTAGAAGTTATATAATGGAGAAAGTGGACTACAATTTTCTTATGGCTATCGATAAGTGTCTAAAAAGAGACAAAATTGAATTCTTACCTCTTTCTCTCTTTCTCTTGATAGGCTCATTAAAGCACCACCAGTGGACGTTTTTGAGAATTCGAAGTTTTTCTGTAAATTCTTCAGACAAACGACTTGTAAGGGTTCCTTTAACATCCTTTGTATCCTTCAAAATTTGGGAAAACATTTTCGTTCAATTCTACCTTTCGATACACAGGAGAAATATACATCGTATACAGAACGAAAACCGTCATCGTTAATGGTGGATAGCAACTAGCTCGCCGCTTGCCTGGCTACCATAAGGCTGCCTCGTAATTTTAACTGCCGTTTGTAGTCAACCAAAGGAATCGCACAAAAACTCCAAACAAACCAAAAATGCCAGGATTAATGGAACTATTAAATCGACAAAGGCCTTATATTCTTTGCTTCTTGACTTAGAGGGGTCAGCAGCAGAAAGCTGTGACAATAATATCATTGCGCAATATTACCATCAACAAACAATGCAATCGCAACGAATCTTACGAAGGAAATTGTTATAATAAGCAAAGAGACAATATAGTCAAATTACACAGAGCAAGAAAACGGTCGGTCCCGTATTACAAATCGTGCCAAGCTGTCGCAACACCAAATGCGATATCCTGCCCCATCATTACATTTGACTTAATAAAGTAATAATAAAATTATGGGCTGCCTTACCAGACCATATAATAACATAAATAAAATAAAATGATGAGCTTCTTTTTGGACAAGTAGCTCATACGCTGCGCGAAGGACTGCAGAAGTATTGGCTAATGACAGAAAGGCACGGAGGCGGTAATCTATCTATTCTCTTTACTAAAGTTGTCGATTTCTTTTACATATACATTGAAGCGGTAAGTTTCAATCTCTTCTTCCTGTTCTAAAATTTATCTTAGCTTATCTCGACGCTTCAATTTTGTAAAGATTGGCAATCACTTGTGTTACGAGCAATTGCAGATTTTCCAAATTGAAAAAAATTTATTGCAGGTTAAAATCATAAGTGCGGTGAATTTTTCAATTAAAACCGATAGTCTTAGAGACGAGTGCTTTCAGACTTCAGGCTTCGGATTTATTTCTCTGGCTAACTTAATTATAATAATAACAATAATGTAATCGCAAAGATGTTTACCAAAGGGACGGGCAGAAAATTGACAGAACAAGCGGCACTTCAACGTCCAAAACTTCTCAAGAGAGTTGTTTTCAAGATATTATAGTATCAGTGCAGGACTTAAAGATTCGGTTGCTTTGTTCAACAACATAAGAAAGCTCTATGTTTGCAATTTACTCAAAATCCCATTTCCGGCGGTATATTCAGTATAGAGCAAAGAGCCACTTCAAGTCGCCTGAAGTAGCTGAAGAATGAAATCGAGTTTCACCGCGAACTACAGCGAGGAGGTACATTTCACAAAGAATCGGTGAAAACGTCACAAAGCGGCTTCGCGAGCATGTTCATGTCATAAATGCATTTTCTAATAATCATATCTCCCACATCGTTCTCTTTTGAACAGCAACTATTTCGTATTCTTAACCCTTCATCTCTTCTTGGAGGTTAGCAAAACATAAGGAACAGCTAAAGTTATATGGTCCTCTTTGAATTCTATATATCAAACCATAAGACCGTGGTTTCATACAAAATTGATTAAGCGGAATAATCTCATATAACAATCACAGGTAAAACTCTCAGGCGCCAAATGCCATCAAGCGTGTTATGTTCATCTTTGAAATGATAAATTCGTGGTTTTATCATCTCTTAATAACATTATTTTTGCTGTCACCTTACACTTACGTCGCTCATTATATCTTTCAGCACTCCTTGTCTTTTATATTCCGTTCAATTTGTGACTGTGCTGTTCGGCTGTGCTGTTCAAAAAAAACTACGGATCACTTATTTTCGATAGGTTCGGAATAAGTTCTGCTGACAAATTTTCTTCTACTACTGTGAGGATTTTCTCGTTCATTTCTTGTGAATCATAAGCAAAATACGTATCCAGTCGCTTGATTTTGTTTGAAAGTTAGGTGCACGTAAGGTTTAGTTTATTTATTTTTTTGATTTTTGTCTATTAAATCTACAGCAATCAAAACTGCAATGTACGTCATCCCGGTTTAGAGGAACAAAAAGACAATAAACAATAGTTAGTTTTCTTAAGAAGGCATACGAAACATGAGATAAGAAAAGACAAAGTAACATTTGGTGTAAGAAAATCTGTTGTCAGTCGCGTATTTTTTGCATAATTTTAGGGCACAGTTGATTGAAAATTCGTCTCGCGTCATCGTAGGTCATGATAGCTGGTAGTGAACTCAGCACAAACTTCTTGTTTCCTCACGTCTCTTTATACCTATCCAAAGTACATGTTCCATAGATCTATGGTGAAGTGTTGCCCGTTAAGAGAACCTTTAATATCTTCAGCCAACAGTGCTTGCGAAATTTGCTTTCATTGAATAATAAAGTTGTTAAAGGTACTATTATTACACTTTCGACATCCACATGGTAAATAATAAGATGGAAAGAAAACCCAGAGCATTGCAAGCGTAGGAATTAATAGCTCAAATTCACATTTTTTATTACTCACAGGTTAGTGAACGTTGGAAAATCTCATTGATTTGGAAATATATCACAACAGATATAATTGATACTTTATCGATTTACATTGTTCCGACGAATTCTATACTTCCTGCATACTACGTCAATCATTGATTGTAAGACCAGCTAGAATGAAGCGTTAGAGACAATATATTCTTGCTCAATAAAAGATCCGTGCAAGCACTTTAAGATGATGGTCACAATTTAAGTTTGTTAAAATAAGAGGATCTGTTGTCTGTGTGAACAAAACCACAAATCATAATTTAGAAGAAATACTCATTCGAAAATTGATGCAAACACTGACGAGGAGTAATTAAAAAACCTAAACTCTATACGCCTGCAATATGTAAAACAATACAGCATTAAACTCAAGCTCAAACATAAAAAAATTCTTGTAACGCTTACACAGCGGCTTGAGAGATTAGAGGTTTGTCCCAATGCGTACCTACGTTTCGTGTATACTCCCAACTGCATGTGCTTAAATGTATGTGTTGAAATTAAAAGGATTAAAAAAATATTAATCAAAATATGGCGGCAGATTTTTCAATTTTCATATCCATCAGAAATTGGTTACATCCATTGAAATTTGGTCTGATATGCTCAACAATATTTCCTTAGTAACCTTTTCATTCCAAGTCAATAGTTTGTTTAACTCTCACAAAACCATATACAGACATAGTTCTGGATTTATTTTTTTATGACCCATAACTCGACGAGTTTCCCCTATACAGGTAATAGGGCGATGGTCAGAAAGAAGTGGGGAGACAGAAAGAGAAGGTGGCCGAGGTAAAGTACTGCCGATTTTGCAATTATCTGAAAAGATTACATAAGTTGATGGCCTTTGTTCGCTAAAATTCAAATACATATTTTAAATGAAGTTCTGATCGGTAACTTTCTGTGTTTTCTCTGGTAAAGCCGTTAGTCTGTCACTATAAAACTTCTCCGATTTCTGGGTGGAAAATTGATAGGTCAAAACGGTTTTCTGCTCAATGTTTAGTTCCGCAAAGGTATCATAAAACAAAATGACTCGGCTTTCCTTTGTTATATGGAATTTATCAATGACTGGCCAATCAATGGCCTGTTGGTTTTTAAGTTCGACATTTTCAGCAGAAAGGGGAGCGAACTATTTACTGTTTATTTGCTCAAAGCCTCTTCGCAACACCTAGAAGGAATTTTTTCAGACGCTTTGGCAGAAGTTTATTTAGAAATAGCACGTTTTCAAAATTTTGGCTAATTTTTCACACATAACCTCCAACTAAATGAACGCAAGTCATAATGTTTCTCTTTCAATGATCTTTGGATATTACTCAGCACTAGGAATTGATGAGCTCACTATTACTAAACTTACGCGACTCTTAAGCCATATCCACGAACTTTTCTCACCACATAATATATTCTATGCACTAAAATATGAAGCCTTAGAGTCACATATCGTACGTACATGTTAAAAAACCGAAGCTTGCAGCTGTGTATCTATACAGGATTTTAATTAAGGATATGCCAGCTACTTATCACTATCTGTCTCGAGTTGCAGCTATGACAATGTAAACAAGGGACGGATTAAAGATATAAAACCAGTACAGCATAGCTTATCACCGCGTGTTGTAATTGCATTCGCTGTTTTTAAAAGCTCACACACCACTTCATATTTCCAGTGTATTGTAATATAAATGTGGATTTTTTTTCCAAACTGCAACGTGGCATATAGTTCACGTTTTAAGTCAATCAGCACTAATTCTCCTTCGTCTTCTAAAATTCAGCAAATCAATGACACTGTACTGCGTAGAAATAAAAATATCAGTTATTGGGTTACAATTTGCCTAAATTTCGATAAACATCCGGTTATGTGCGACTGACTACCTTAAAGAAATAATTGGAGTGCATTTGGTCAAACAACAACTGCCCTCTGATACACCGAAACCGAGAGCAAAACAAAGGGGAAAGTTATAACCAACATGTGGTCCAAATATTTTTTTGCTTAACTCGCTACTTTTCTAAGGTAAAGCAAATAATAAAATTATATTCGGTCGTGATCGAACCTTCCATAGCCAGCATCGTTATCCTAAAATAGACAAAAAAAGCAAAAGAACTAAGTTTTCATGTTTTTTAATAAGAAGAGGGGGGGGGGGCACATTTTTTCTGCCTGCGAATAAAGTTTTTGCCATATAGGCGTGTTGGCGTTGTCGTTGAAAAGTTTGCGTAGCTTCCAAATTCTTTTGTAAATTTGTCGACGATATCTTCACACCCGCCAACGAGAGAATGTTTGCACAGATACTACAGAATGAGACAGACGGACAGATTGGCATGCGAACAGACGGACATGCATTTCAAATTTGAAACTGGCCAAGAAATAATATACTTTACGGAGTTTTTGAAGTTTTTTCTTCGCGTTATAAAGGTATTGAAAAAATAAATAAATTTTGATACACTGTAATACAGGGTAGGCGTAGTCAATTTTTTCCCTTTTTTCTATAGGTGCTGCAGCATCGCACAGAAAATGTTTCGATAATTTCGTAGGCTTAACAACTATAACTTATGAGTGATAAGCAAAAACCAAATTTTCTACTTTGTTTTGGAAAACAAAGATGTTCTCAGCTGGCGTGGTGGTGCGGGCGTGTCCTTCACCCCATTTAACCTGCATGCAAAAACTTGCAATACAATTTCTCCCTAGTTTGAAGCCGATAGCTCCATTTTTGCGGCCACGAGATTGATTACAACAAATATTAGATAGGCGAACAGGCATAGAGACAAGCCGAGGGACTGCCGAACATGGTTAAATTGATTTACAATTTGATGCTTATATATACTTATATATACTCGATGCAAATGAAAGAATATTGAGACCGGATATGAAAAGTTTCTGGTGACTCTCTTCTGAGCTTAAGTTTTTCAGTAATTTATTGAGAAATACTACATAAATCTTCTTTCAAGGTTATTGCCGGGGCCAATAAGCATTATATCCAAATATGTTTAAGGCCCGTACAGTGAAGAATGTGTTAGATCAAGAACAGTGTGTGGGATCCTCTGAAAATACAGCGAAATGTTCGCCAATGCTGGAGGTATATTTATATATACCTATATTTAATTGCGAAGATCTTTTGAATGGCAGCTCGAACTTATCTGCTAATGGTAGTTTTACGCCTGTTTGTGATTTTTGGTTCGTATCACTTAGGTGAATTATATAAGAAAGAAAAATTGTTGACAGGTGTCCCATGGAATGTTTCACAAAGGTTCGGTAAATTCTGTTCAAATTAAAATGAGCGCTTCTATGAGCTGTTGCAACGTTCACATAGTCTTGTACAAAAAGTCAGTCCTGTAGTCGCGCTGTTTGGGCCAATCTCAAACTGTTGTCGAAACTTGCAGGCGATATCTCCTTCTTTGCGGATGGGAGACCTTACACCACAGACATTATACAATAGGGCACGCGGACATATGGATTGACTAGCGAACGGATGAAGGGGTCGATGGATTTGCTTAGGTGCATTCCGATTTTGAAAATAGCCAAGAGTTTGCATGTATACTCTATGAACTTTTTCAAGCTTGATTCTGCGCATTACAAAGGTTTTGAAAAAACTTAAAATTTGATATGTTATAAATTTGGGTAGGCGTGGTCTATTATTTCCATTTTTGTACAGACACTACAGCATCGTCCATAGAATATACGCCCAAATTTTTGTAGATTTATTTGCAATAGTTTATGAGTAATCATCAAAAAATAAATTTTTTATTTCTTTTGAAAACTGAGTTGTTATCAGTCTACGCGGCACTGTGGCCATACACTTTAACTGATTTCTCCCATATGGAACAACAATCAGAGTCCAAGAACTTCCAGTGTTTCTGTCAAATTTAAAGTCGATAGCTTCATTTTTACGACCAGGAAAACGTTTAGAACAGACATCACATAGACGGACAGACGGACGTGGTTAAGTCGACATGTACTTTGTGGGGTCTCTGAAGCTTGCTTTTGATGGTGACGGGTGCAAACACGAGATTCAAGTCAATTTTACGCTTTGCTCTGAAAATAAATACACAGATTGCGCAAAACACTTTCTCGGTCTTGAGATACATTTAGACCAAAGATTTATTTGAAACAATGCATTCACGCAACGTGAGACGCTTAAACTATGCCATGCATATTGGAGTATTCTCAACGTGTTCGGAGTCTACAAAGCTAACGTCTTTCGCAAATGAGCAAACGTTAGCGGGCGCGAAAACATCCGCGACCTTCGTCAGAATTTCAGCGTTCCCTTCGTAATAAAACTACTTTAAACTCACAAGCACTAAAAATCTTATAAAATACCAATTAACATATATACTGTATCGACTCTATTATCAAGAAGATTGGATTCATTATCAAAATATGAATTTAATGCTATGTACCGACGGAAGAGTTACACAAATCAATTACAATAATTATGCGCCAACGTTTGTAATTCGGTTAATTTCTTTGTAATAGAGTCGTTATAAACATATTCTTCTTATAATTATTTAAATTTTGCAGCGACGATTATTGTTCTCCATAAAAATTGAATGATTTTACGATTTAAACCTACGATTTACACAAACACACAAACATGCATTAGCGTCAATGCACATTAATCTAGAATTTACTCTAATATAATTTCCCTTCGGTATAACTGTAAGGATGAACGCGTGTGTGTGCGTGTATGCTTTTATGGGTATGCTTATGTGCGTTTGTTTGGGTGTATAGATTTGTGTGCATAATTGTGTTTGTTGTGTTTCTCTGTTTATATGTAAATAGCAAAGATGACGGGTATATATTTGTATTTAAACTAATCCACAATTTTGTGCATTTGTATTGCATTCTATTAACTTATTTTTTATGCTTTGTCGCTGGGTAAAATATGTAAGCATAGGCTTTTATTTATAAAACAAACGACGTGTGTATTTTTGGGGGTCTTTGTTATAGATAAGAGTGTGTCTCCGCTGATGCATGTACATATATATATATATATATATGTGTGTGTATGTGTGTCGTGACTTTTTTTTAACATAGGAAAAAACGCAACTATAGTGCAAAAACAACTATAACATAAGTATGCAATTTTTCGATCAACCAGAAAATGCTAACGACAAAAAAAGAACTAGAAAGTTTATATGTAACAAAAAATGATATAAAATGACTGGTAAATGGACATGTATGTGTGCTTGTGTGCAATAGTGCATAGAGGTGTGTATATGTATTTAGGTGTGCTTATGTATGTATCCAATTGCCTATATGCATGTGTATGCATGTATGTATGTATGTAGGCACATGTGTATGTATGTGTATGCAAGTTTTAGGTGCCTGGTACCCGCCTATTTGTATTTTATTATTTATAATAAACACGAAGCATCCACAGCAAAGGAAACAGAGTGGGTAGTTGCCGTTTGGGAGCTGTTGGATGGTCGCCTATTTGTTTTACGCGTGTCTGTGTAAATGTGTATGTAATAAAAAAATGGTTACTAAATATCAAATGTAGCGTTTTTTGGGGTACACTGGGTCTAGCAAATGCATCACTGCATGTATATCCATGTAGGTGTTACATTTACTTACTACACATATGGGTACTCAATATGCATACATATATATATATGCATATATATATATATATATATATATATATATATACATATGTATGTATATATGTTATATATATATGAACACATATTTATACAACTTGGAATCGCAAAAAACTGCATTTCACTATTGCTGCAGTTTTAATAGTTTTAGTTAACGCTATTTGTTGTTACTGATGCAACCACCGTGCACCATGCATATGCATTTTTTGATTTAGTTTTGATGGTGAAATGTAAAATGCCATCGCATAACAACAACACGCAAAAAAAAAAAAAAGAGAAAAACTTTAAAAACAAAATTGCGCTACAAAAAGGGGGGGAAATTTAAAAGCAACCAAAGCAAACGATATTTGGGGTTTGACGTCGCTGGTGGTGGTCGTGGTGTTGGTAACGGACATGAAAGCCCACAACACCATATACATATATGTGCATATATGCAAATATGTACATATTGTATTTTGTGTGTACGCGTTTATGAGAGATGCATGTGGGTATATTTTATATGCATTTCTAACATTAAACCATAACCGTTTATAAAAAACACGAACATCATGGCAAAGACCACCCTAATGCAACCTGTTTTGATGCACCATCCATTGTATGTCATACATGACTGCATAAACACATGCGTATATTCATATATATGCATGTTTTAGTTTATATATTTGCTTATGTATATATATATAAGTGCATTTCGTGGATTTTGGAATGCGATTGTTCTCACTGTTCTCACTTTTTGCTCTATTTCGCTGTGAGTACAGCTATCTTTTTATAATAAACATTAAGCTACAAAAGTCATGCAGATATTGTTAAATGATTTGTGACCTATCGACATTTTCTCTGGGAGTTTTAGCAACGACGTTGAAAACTTATTATTGAAAGCTCGCTTCTTACTCCGTTATACTGATTGCATTATTACAAGACTTTTATATTATTATTCATAGGGAATCAGCAAGGAGCTCGCCATTATAACTTTCAGAATATTCAACGTCATCGACTTTGTTAAAATTATTTGATCGAATTTATTTTACTGCTATTATAAAACCGTTTATCGTTTAGAAAACCATTTAAAAATTTCGTATTCTCGTCTTTTATTTCAGATTACTGACTTGCATAAGTCCAAGAACAAATTAACTGCAAAGCTATTATTTAGTTATTCATTTATATGTTTTAGGCACTTTTCTCAGATTGTTTTCATGTTGTGTGCAGTTTTATCGATATATTTTCGGGAAAACTTAACCTAATCGCAACCATTATTATTATTATATTATAATCCCGACATCTTTAAAGATGTACTTAGAACAGGTAAGTGAACCTGACTTATTACATTGACTCACCTATATAGTGGAGCGGAGCCCCCTGTCTTCTTCTTCGCAAATACTATTGGCAGGGCCTAATAATTACTTTCACCAAAAGAACATCGAAAATCTCCTGTAATTTTTTCCCTCACAACATGACAACTTCCGAGAAGACAAGTGGAACGCCTTCGCCGAAGTCAGCTGCAGGACGCTTACCATCTGCTTAAAATTCAAGAATGATTTCGAAAAAGTTTTTCTATGCGGAAAAACAACAATAGTATAAGATATTTAAAGCGCGCTAACGATCAATTGAAGGGGGTTTATGGTAGGCTGACACCGACGGGAGCAAAGTTAACGAATGCAAACATTGCTTAAAGCTTGAGTAGAATTCTCCCAAACAAGGAGTTTGCACTGAACGACCTGGTGCTTACTGGCACCATACGTACTGAGTTTCTTTTCGGCATTAGGCAGAAGGGAAGAGTAGTTGGTTTTTTAAAGAATGGTTCAGAGAGAAGGGAGGATGCTTGTGAACTTACGGGAATCCGCAGCGGAGAAAATAGCGAATTGTAAGGGAGCAGGAAGACCGGAGTGGTGTTTGTAAAGAGAATAGTGTTGGTAGTAGAAAAGACTTCTATGAGTGACCCTAAAACTTGTTAAAAATCATTCCAAGGTTTAAGAGTACCTCCACAAAATGGTTTCCTATTAGAAGCGGCTAGTACTAAGCCGTGCTTGAAGGCAAGACCAGGGCAAATTTAAGTCAAGATGGCCAAACTGTGGCAAACCTGTAGTGAGATGATTAGCGTAAGTGAACAGATAATAAGGTAGAGTAAGCTTTTAGTTGAAAGGAAAATGTCCGTGACCGCTGACTAATAGACGGAAAGGAAACGACGTTTTAAGTTTTATAAATAAACATTACTGCATAATGCAAAATACGTCACAGCCGATGCAGCTTAAGTTGACCATTTTTGTACTATTTCTTGCAGAAGTATTATCAAATTTTCGACAACAGAAGCAATGGAGTCCTAATGAAAGGCAATTAGATTTCGTATTCACTTGAGAAGATATTTTCGGCCCGTACGCCTTGCCTGTTTTTTTATTTTTATTTTTTTTATTTTAGCCTCCCCAATATTTTTAAATGTGCTTAGTGGCGTAGCATGTCCCTTTTTTCCTTTCTGTTGCATTTACATGAAAATGCAGTTGAATAGATGTGTTTGTGAAAGTTTGCGTATATGTCACTCTTTCCCTTTAAAATTCGTGCTGGTTTTTTTTTCGCTGTAGTCACACATGATAATGCTTGCACGTATGTGTTTGTACAGTATTTTGAAAACCCATTGCACTTTCTGATATACAGCATTTCATGGCCATACCAATACCAAGCACCGTCAATTGCTGGTTTTTATTATATTTGAAAATTTTGTTATTTTATGCATTAGTTGGTCATTTGATGTTTTTACGGAAACTTAAAAAATGCATATACATGCACAGACTGCATCATACATAAACTTTTGCCTACACCTTGTGTGTATACATAGAGCGATTCTATGTATTTCGTTATATATAAATAACGCTATATGCTGTTTTTTTTTGCTTAGTTTACCAGAGGGATTCCATGGTTTTTGCTAGCGACTCTAAATGAACGGAACAGAAAAAAGTTTCATAAAAAATATTCTATTTTATATAAATTTTATTTATATATATTTTGTAATATTTCTATTTGTTATTTAATATCATTTCTGTTTTTAAATATATATGTATATATATCTATGCAATATTACAAACAAACCTTTGTATATATATCTACAAATATTTTTTAATTGTATGTAAAATATTCCAAAGCATTAGAGTGTCATATTATTACTACAATATTAACATAGGAGTACAATGAGAGCAAGGCGAAAAGTAAACCAACATTTGATGTACACACCCACCTAAACATGCTTGTATGTAAAGTTATATAGCATTGATGACTATTGGTATACTTAACCTAGGACAATTTGAATGGGTGTCGTATTGACCCAGGTTTGCCTCTAATTGCATTTAAATAAACCGAAAAATCCATTAAAGTTTGACGGAATTTTATTAAAAATTTTATTTTTAAGCTTATTTTACTTACTAAACGAAGCATGCCTTCAATGCTATGAAAATAGTTCGTCGATTACCTAATTAAATACAAATCACGTAAAGCCGTAATCATGTCTACAATCACTAAACGTACTCTTCGCGCTAATCACATGATTTCAATTTCGCACTTTTACAACAGTGTTTTTAACAACATGGCCTGCAAAACTCGAATCGTATTGGCTGTGTCTAGGCTTCTTTTACCGTAACCTGAAAACCACATCTGATGCGGAAATCAAAGATAGCAAAACCACAGTAAAATCACAAAATGGTTCCAAGTTTCCCGATCGAGAAGTTGCCCTATAGTATATCTTAATTTATAGGCATACATGAAGGTTAAAAGCACAAAAAACTGAACATAAAACCGAACAATTGAGAAAATTATATGCTGTCCTTTTTGTATACCCATCACCATTGTCTTAAAAGACACAAAAAGAAGTAAAAGAATTAAATTTCCACGCTCTATAGCATGAAGTGGGCGCATCTAATTTTTTCTATTTTCAAAATAAAAGTTTTTGTCGCATAGGCGTGTGGTCGTTGTAGGCGCGTCCTTGGAAAAGTTCGCGTCACTTCCAAACTCTTTTGGAAATTTGTAGGCGTCATCCTCATTGCCGGTAACGGGAGAATGTTTACCACAAATACTACACAGTTGGGCAGGCAGACGTATGGACAAACGGACAGAGAAGATATGTTTAAACTGGCCAAGAATTCGGCCCATTTTCAATACCAACTTGCAAGCCAATGTTTCTGCCTGGTTTAAAACCGACAGCTTAATTTTTGCGGCCAAGAGAATGTTCACAAGAAACAATACCCACCGAGTTAGAAAGTTTCTCCCAAAAAGCTACAAGTTGCACGAGGCATCGACCTTCAGCCTCTAAACATGTTAAAAAAGATTTTGACTTGTGGCATAATTGCATAATAATTATAACGAAGGTGTATACGCTCCTAATAAGTCTTAGTTTAAGTGCAACTACCGGAGAGCTGGAGCAATAGGAAATAAAACCAAAGAAATGAAATTTTACGACCATTATTACAACCATATGTTAGTTCCAAAATTAACGAGAAATCTTTTCACGGTTCTTCACACGTTTACTTCGGATTATGTAAAAAACATCTTATTTTAATGTCCGATCGCGTGTACAGACAATTGTGGATGTACCCATGGAGGAATTCGATTCAGCTCCAAAATTAAGTTTCGAGATTTACAAAGTATTACTAAAGGACTACAAAGCATACGAAAAGAAAAGTGGAGAAAATATAAAAAGAAAAAAAGTTCATGTATAAAGAAACAAGAGAAAAAAATAAGAAAAAAACATGTGCACATTTAGACCAGCGGGACAGCAGCAGCCGGTATAGATCAGAGTCAGGAGTGAACACATAAACTTTGCAAACCCCTTTGCGAACATGAAAATGCTTGGGTACCGATAATAGTGAACATATACAGTTCAATTTGTGCATCATACCTAGGTTTAAATATTAAAAGTTAACTTGGATACTACATAGGTAAAGCTCGCATATGAAGGAGAGTAGATTTGATGGAATTTAACGGGTCCGACATTGAGAATGCACTGCAAAGCTGAACGCTTGAACACATTCAAAAGCTTATCATTATCCCTACACTGACTAACTTTGATAAAAACAAAGTTCCCTGACGAACGACCATGGATATGGAAGCTTATTTCATCTAGTAATGCGAGCGGATTAATACTGTAGTCAACTGTAGTACCATTTATCAACTTAACTGAGAAAGAAACACCAAAAATAACTCGACGTTTCTTATATGCCGCTAAACCAACAAAAGCGAAGGCGACAAAGGATCTAACCCGAGTCTCTAGCCTGAAAACACAATGGAGTTTTGCTTATATTCCCGAATCTGGGCGATAAATTAAATTTATAAATTTTTTATAGATTTATATAGTTTTTTTTCTGGATTTATAAATTAAGTGTATGCAATGCATATAAAATGTCTGTATCAGACGTGGAGATAAAAACGCGGGATCACTGCGGCAAGAGCAGTGCACTAAAGGCAAAGAGCAGGCATTGCTCTGATTGAATCTACTTAGCCCCTATAAGGAGTAGATCTCACAACAGAAGCATATATAAGTATTGATCAACTTACGCACACGCGTAGCCATTTTGCAACGTATGGGTCGTCAAGATCTCTGCACCGTTTCGTTAACTTAGATTTATTTTCGTAGTCTATGGTGAAACGTTTCTTCGCATTTGTGTTTGGCTACAATATCCAAGGCTTGTGTTTGGTTCCAGTATCCAAGGATTATATTCAAACTAAGTGAATTACAAAAATTGTCGCATAATGCCATTGCGAAAATTTACCGCGTAGAGACGATAAATAGGCTTTTAAAAAGCCTAGGCATGACGCAGACATAGAGGGATTAGTTTACGTCGTGCCTTAATCTCTTTTGTAACGGTTCCGAGGCAATTTCATCTTCTATTAATGCCAGCGTATCCTTCGCAGTAGTCAAGCAAATTCTTTTCATTGAAAAGAAATTTTAATTAATAACATTTCAAATCAAATTTGAAGAGTAATTGATATCGAATCGAATTCGAACTAAACGAACACATTGACATTACTTAACCATAGAATCTAATATTATATGAAAACTCTTAAGAGTAATATTAATAACGAATGATTCGAAGAAGGATGGAGAAAAAAGAAGAAGGAAAAAATCTAAAAACCAATCATAGCGAAAAGGAAGAAAGGAAAAAGGAAGAGAAATGTAAAACGAATTTTTATTAACAAAAAGGGTAACCTAACTGACAACACTTGCACACAATGTTGGAGAGGTACCGATGAAACGAAGAGGAAACAGAAATGACCGCACAGATAGAAGAAATCAAACTCGAACCCAAGAATAAGAAAGAGAAATGCAACTGTCAATCAATCGAAAACAAACACAAAAACTACAGCGTAACTAAATGTTACCCAAAAAAAAAAAAAAAAAAACAAAGAAAAAATATACAAAAGCAAAACTTCCCTTATGGAGTGAACATACATTCCCTTTTCTTGCTCTCCTTTTCAAACAACTAAACTAACAGAGCTAAACGTATCATTTACTTTAAAGGTTATAGTTTCAAAGCGATAACACTAGTGTCTCAATTGCCAGGAAACAATTGTCTCTTGTTTTGGTCCCATACTTTAGGTTAAATATTACATGCAGACCGTACGGTAAGTAAGTAAAGTTAAACAGGATAAGCAGTAGTAGAAGAGTAGGAACTGGGGACGGACGAGGAATAAGACAAAGTTTCGACTTCGAACGAGGGGAAGAAAAGTAAGGACGGCAGCGCCAGATCTTCAATAGGAAAGAAATAAAAAGAGGTGAAGGTTTGATTCCGGTTGTGAAAACAAGCAGCCATTTGCTCTAGGGTTGAAATTAAATTTCGAGGACTGTACTTTCTCGGTAAGTCGCCCGATTTATGAGAAATAAGAAGTGAAAATAAAAGTGATGTCCCTGGGAGGTTAAATGTCAGATACCTATAAGATTACGCATTAAAGTAAAAGATTTAAATAATTGTGATAAAAAAACCCATAGGTCGTGTAAAACAAAGTGGAATTATAAATGAACTTGTGCGATGATTAGTGTGAAATTGTTGTGTTTAATAAATGAATGCATATGTAAACTTATTCAAAACTTTTAAATTACTGGATTGCTAACAAAATTGACAATAAAGTGTTGTCCGGAGTGTAAATCGCGATTTTGTCTTCCGTCCTTTTTGCTACGAAAGAAATCCATTGAACTTTTTTAGTGAGAGCAAGGAAAAGTGCAATTTTTTTTAGAAAGAACTCGTGAAAAGCCGTAGAGCACCCATCCGCACTAAAAGCCGCAGATTTTTGTTCCTTACACAATATAATGGAAAACTCGAATCCTTTAAAATCCCATTCAAGCTTTGGAATGCGCGGTTTTACTAGTCCCTAATACCCTACACCAATTCGTTTAATAAAGTTATTCATAGAACGACTTTTTAAAGCAAGACTTTATAGGGGAAGTGGTCGAACAAGTGGTTCGATCATTTGCAATTGCGTTCACCCCTTGGACGAGGCACCAAATCTCATCAAAATATCTCAGAAATTTCGACTTGTAGATTAAACACAAGAAAACATGACGGACTGAAGGACAGCTGAACTGAGGGACAACAATAGACAAACAAGTTTAGATCGCTCCAGAAATTGATTCTGAATTGATCCCGGCTGATATGATAAGGCTGCTCTATCTCGAGCCCTTCAGAGTGTTGCATACATCCGCACCAACTTAATATACACTTTTTCCCACAAGAATATCAAAATATTTTAAGGAATCATTAAAAGAAAAGTTTCTTTTTTGATTGGAATGGTGCTTGCATATGAAAACCAACATTGTTCATATTCAGCTTAATGATCACTGGAAATAAGTGCAAGGAACTCACACATATTTGCTTAGTGATTGACATTTGAGTGATACTGTTTTTTCAAGTTCTATTGTTTCTATTTCCCTTTCCGTCGGAAAGGTTTTATAGCTAGCTTCAAATATGTAAATAAGATTTGCATTCTAAACTTATACTAAGGCAAAGCTTTCTCTGAAGTAATCCAAGGGTAATTATAATCTTGCTGTACTTGCTTCCTTAAGTTAATCACGAATTTGAATTAAATTTACTTGAATTTTAGTTGAATTTTAATGTTCATGTGCAGTGAAATTTTTAGGAAAAATCACAAGAATACAAAAACCTAATTAGCATTTTGAGTCATTAATTTTCACAAATAAAAATGTATGAACATTTGTTCTCGTACGATAGTTTGGGCCCCCTTTTCAAAGGAGAGATTATTAAACGATCCTTAAATAAATAATTTTAAATTACGACGACCGACTATCTGTCGTAAGTTGTCAAGAATTTAATCCGGTCAATCTATATATGAACGTGTACGTAGGATAAGCAATCTGTCAATAACTAAAATCAAAAAACTTTCACCTCACACTCGACACCGTAAGAAAAACTGAAGACGAAACTTTATACATAATAACATCGTCAACGCCGCTAAGCATTATTTCACACCACACCAACCATCGTGTATAAAATTATGCTTACATAATAAGACGGCAGGGATAATGAAAACAACAACACTGAGCATAATAATAATAATAATAATAATAATAATAGTAATACTAGAAGGTATAACATACACAGATAAAATGAATTCACAGATACACTTAACGCACAATTCGACAACAACTACAATGCCACAAAAGTATTTTAGAAAAAAATCGAATACTCTTGAGAACGCGTCAATAGAAACAAAGATGGGCAACGTATAGTCATAAGAGAGATTGTGATATATATGAGCGTAGTAGTAAGGTGTCTTCCCAAAAATTACAAGAGAAAAGATGGTATGGATGTTAATCAAATCATCAAAAACAAACTGTAATGAAATGGGGTTGTGTGCTTGTAATCTCCTTTCAAACATCGATATGAACCTTAACGACAGCGGGTTAGCTAGGCGTGCAAGAACAACAGAGCAAGATATAAGCTAATATAGATAGGTATATATCTTAATATTCGTGTTCCTCGGTAAACAGGTGGTGGTATGAAAGTTCCCTATCCTTTTCCTTTAATAACCTATGTGCATGAATTTCGTTAGTAAAATGCGAAAACATCTTGAAGGGGTAGCTGTTTAATTTCCTTCAAGATTTTCCGCGCTATTGTTTTAGGCCACTGATGTCCTCGATGCTCGTTGGCGTTATTCTTCCGCCTACCCATTCAAGTATTGAAAAAAAGAAATGTTGATCCTCTTCTCATCTTTTTCTTCTTCTTCTTCTTCTTCTTCCTCTTATATATACAAAAAGAATTGCTTTAGAAAACCTATTGCGTCAACGCAAGGAGAGAAGGAAAAAGTGATAAATGTCCTCTGAAATTAGCGTAAATTTGAAACAAATTAGAAAAATGTAGAAGAACACATTGGCGGTTAATTGAACCGCAAGTCATATATAAAATAGAGTTTGGCACTTGTTTATTAAATAATTTTAAAAAGCAGCATAGTAGATAGATAGCATATGTAAGCAGGCATATCAATCGCATTGTGTATTGACGTAATATATTTTATCAACTTAATCATGGAAATGAATTGAAATTAAAAAATCACCAAAATTTGAAGAGCTTCGAACAATGCTTGTTATATATTCGAATCTGACTATCGAAAGCGTCGATGTATCTGAATACCTATATAATATGTTTTTTGTTTTTGGTTCTTATATACTGGCCTTTTAAATAGTTACTCATTATTTCCTGAATTTCCGATAATTATTTCCATTTTCTAATTTCCTTCTAAGGCGCCACGCAACTACCTAACATATATGTGATTGAACTCTCCTGCACTGCATATTATAAACTAACTGGTTAGCTTATTTTCAAATGATATTAAATTTTTTATATACTTTTCTATTAGACATTTCTTTAAATAAAAGCGGAAAGACTAGTAAAGAAAATTAAGCCTATTGCACTATACTTACTAATATGTGTGCTTATGTGTGTGTGTGTGTGTGTGTGTGTGTATATAAAGACAAGCATTATAATTGCATATGTATATGCAATGTAAGCGAAAGAGAAGCTATATACACAAAAGTATTTACTACGCATATGTACATGCGTACATATGTATATGTATACAAGTGTATACATTTTCTTAAAGAAAATTTTCTTAAGAAGAAAGAAGTTAAGAAAACTCATACCAAGTAAGTGGGAAAAAAATATACACAACGTCCAATCAGTTTCAATCAAATCGAACATAGTTACTGTGTATTCCTATGTACACACAAACATACATAATATAGCTTTCATACACATATTTACACGTTAACGTTCCTACTCTGCTGCGTTAAATGAATCCAAAATCTATATGAATTCGATAACATACATTCACACACAACAAATAGGCAAACAAAGTGCTATCAACATGTGAAGGAGTGTATCTATGGAGACTGAAGCGAGAGCAAGATATGAGTAAGAAGCAATGCATTAAAACGTCTTTTGACCATAGAATGACAGCAAATACACATATACACATGCGTTTGTTCAATGATGGAGCCTAAGCCTACTCGTACGTGTGCGTGTACATATATACATTTGTGATGAAATTTGTTTCTATGTATATACATACTTATATAGTGAATAGGTTTCAAATGAAACATCAATAGCAAGCCCATACATATGCATATATACATAAATTTAAATAGTTGATGATTATAAGTAAAAGTGTGAGACAAAATAAGTTTCATATAAATGTGTGCATTAAGGAAACTGAAAACAAAATTCTGCTAAAGATGCCGAAAAGAGGTACTGACAACTTTAACAACAAACAGCACTTGGGAATGTCTTGAATAAAAGTCAAACACATGTAAGGGTTGAAAAAAAAAAAAAATCACATATAAATTGCGAAGAGATTTCTTAGAAATAATAATATAACTCTTCACCCATATATATACAAACATACATACATACATACATACATACATACGTATGCACTTGAGCTAAACAAAAGCAAATTTTAAGATTACTGCGTTATATCTTGAAACCTATGCAGTGGCTTAAGAGGTGGTATTGTATAAAATCTAGGAAATTTATATTTTCCAAATATATAAAATATAAATAAATAAATAAATGTGTACAGGTAGATGTATGTGTGCATAAAATGCAATTCATCTTATATGTATATGTGTGGATATATACGATTTTTCAAATAGTTTGAGTTTTCTTGGGCTGTTTTTTTGCTTGCTGTCTATACGTGTGTACGTTTTGTAAACTTCTTGGACATTATGTTTAGAAGTATGTGTTTGCAAAAGCATGTTTTTATGTGTGTATATATTTTGCATTTTAGTCTTAAAATTTAACAATTCATTCTAATGTTCGAGGCATATGGGCATTCTTGTTGCACTCATTTATTTGACCTAAGCCTAAATGCAGTAAGAAGTATGAATGAAAGAAAAAAAAAATTTCATTCTTACTTATTCAGACTCAGACTTGGCTCACCATTAAGAAATGCACACGCACACACACATACACACACACACACACACACACACCGATAGACATTCATGTACAATATTATTTAGAAATTTCGAAAGTTATTGTTACTAAGAGGCAAAGGCAGACACTCTCACATATATGAAAACACATCTATACATAGGCATAATTTTAAAATAATATGAAAGAACCAAGAGAGAGAATCTTCGTTTTCCGAAGCAATAGTTTGATAAATTTCATTTATATGCCTAAAAGTATATATGTATACACACATACACACACAAACACACACACACACACACACACACACACACAGACCACTAGGTAAATTTTTATAAAGACAAAAGCAAATTTTAATGAAAAATGCATATGCAGTGATGCAGTTGGCTAAAATGTATAAGACAATGCATTATTATAACTATCTTTCTGATGCGTAGAACTGATCTCATTTTATATTTTCTCTTTCTCTTACACATACCCAGCCTGCCTGCTGCTATTGAGCAGCCTTTTGTCTTAACTCACAACAGTGTCTGCTTTAATCTGCATACCATGAACTTAAGTTGAATTTCTTAAGAAATTAAAACAAAAAAAAAAAAAAACTTTTTTATGTGTGTATTCCATCATTTTAATTATGTATGTCTGTTGTTTGCGTTTATGCCTTCATTCCTGTTATTGTCGTTTTTCTTGCTTTATATTGCATCTTCTAATGTGGCTATATGTCGGCATGTAATTCTTTTAATTTCCTTTCGCCCATAGTTGTTACTTCCTGTCGTTTATTGATTTCTGTTTAAGTTTTTTCTTATTTTTCTCTTGAGATTCACATAAATTGCCAATAATTTTAATATATTATGATATCCTAATGTAAGAAATATGTTTCTGTTTTTTTCATTTTTGTATTGCTACTGCTGTTGCATTTTAAATTTTGCAATAATAATAGAGAAACAAGTCGAGTTTCGTATAAATTCTGTCGTTAAAAACTAAATGAATAATGAAATAATGAAACCTGTATTGTTTAATTGCAATTCATCTTAGCGTTTGCATAAAAAATCTTTGCATTTTCATGAGCTATTTTTAAGAAAGCTGGGCGATTCCCTAAAACCTTCTATTATCGCCTAACATAACTAGTCAATTAAATGCGGACATAGATGTCCTTACTATTATTTATGGAGTTTTTCTTTTTTTCCGTAATCTATTGAAAACAAGCGAAAACACTACAGTGGTACGCGACCAATGGTTAAATATACCTGGCCTGCTTCGCTTAACACATTTATTCATATAATGACTTTTCAAAATATAGTGTTATAGGGTAAGTGGTTTAATAACTGGTCCGATCGGAACCATTTTTAATAGCTATCATCCCTTAGTGTGCCAAATACAAAACAACAAGACGGACAGACGAACAGATAGGGCTAAATCGATTCACAAAGTAATACTTGCAAATTTTTCAGAAAGTGACTCTGAATCGGCCCAATATTCCCTCAAGCTTCAAATTGCTCAGGGTATAAAAAGCACTGAAGTTTACTAAATTCATGTATCAAGCTCCTATAAGAAAGGGTGAAAGGCTTTCTGGTTCTAAAAAAACTTTTCTGTATCCCCCCAGAATGCGAAGCAAAATAGGATTAATTGTATTTTAGTTCAATTTTTGTTAAATGAATATTTTTCGATGGACAACCCAAACTTCGAACTTCGTATTAAATGTATGGTATTCTAAATCTATAGCATACGTGGAGCAATTCTATAACATAACCTTTTTTTTTAATTATAAGTGGCATATGAGAGATACACTCAGTTATTCAGTCCGCAACCCTGCAAACCTCGCCTACATCTTTACGAGTGCTTCGTAAATGTGAAGCATTCTGCGGAGGTTCACTTTTCCAGCACTTCTCAAAGGTAAGTAATATTTATATGCAATATAACGCACACTTGCAAGCAACATAGTCTAAACGTGATTAATTTCAGACATGCTTGAATGTATATTGAAAACTTTCGATTCCACCATCATATCAGAAATATTTACCATTCGTCACAAGGTTCATAATAATTTTGTCACTTTGTTTCTAACATGCATATGTTATATAATTTAAGCACAATCGTCAGATCGAAGGGACAATACATAAACAAAGTTTCACTTTTCTAATTTCATCAACCAAGTTGTCAAGCACCAAGATCCGTCCGTACATTGAATAACTGACAATTAAGTTATTTGACAATCGCTTAACTCACTACTTTATTATACACTATTACCTTAAACTATTGATTCAACACGGAGTAAAGAGAAATTAAGCGGCGACCTCCTGTTTTTGGTCAATAATACGTACTTCACGTATGCATACGTAATGCGTACTTTTAGCTGATAGACATGAGAAAAATTTCAATTACTCAAAACGCAGCGGCGAAAATCGACGAGTTTCGCATATAAAATTCGAATATCGAATATAAAATATAGCAGCACTTGAAAGTAAAAATGATATATGATTGTAGAATGTAGAATATAGAACATGGAACATGGAATATGGAATAGAGAATATATGGAAAATGGGTTAAAGAATGTAAGATATGGAATATAAAGTAAAGAATATAGAACACAATATATAGAATAAAGAATATAGAATTCAAAATATGTAGAATGTGGGATATAGAAAGTCGTATAAAGAATATAGGAGAGGAACATACAATATAAAACATAGATAATAGAACATCGAATATATAATATATAGAATGTATAGTATACGATACGCAACATAGAACATAGAAAATTGAATAAGAAAATAGAGTACGAAATATAGAATCTGGGTAAACTATATAACATAAAATAACCGGCTGGGTGATCAAGTAGCAGAAGGGTGTCGACTAACAACTCAATACTTGTGAGTTCAAATCTCCAGTGCAATAGATTTTCCAATAAAGCCGAAAGCCCCAGTTGCTAGTGTTTGAAGAGTTTTTAGCCTTTGAGTTTAATTTTTTTGCTAAATTAGTTATAATAATAATAATATAAAATGTATTATATACAAAAAAAAAAAAAAAATAAATTAATATTTATAATAAAGAGTGTAGAATATAGGGTGTAAAATGTGGAACAAAGAATGTAGAATACAGGACATAGAACATAGCAAATAGAAAATAGAATATCGAATACAAAATACATAAGAAAGAAGATTTAGAATATGGATTATAGAATATAGAATAAGAATACAGAATATATAATATAGAATATAAAATATAGAATAAAATACGGAATATAAAAATAGAATATCGAAAGAAAATATATCATATAGAATATATAGAGTACATGTTATAGAATATAGAGTAAGAATACAAAATATAGCATATAGAATATAATATGCATAACATAGAATATAAAATACAGAAAATATAATAGAATATGTGGAATGTGGAATATAGAACATAGAATGCAAAGTATATATAAAATATTTAACGAGGATATATACAGCGGAAGAGTTTAAGTTAATTGTTCCTTCGGGCTTTAAAATGTAATTTCAAAAAAATAAACCTACATATTTAAACTGATTCCGTTGTCCGTGCTAGGCAAGAGAATCTCTATTGCAGGTATCAGTGTATTCCAAACGTCTAACAAAGCTAACATACACGTTCAGGGATATATAATTACACACATCTTATACACATCGCATTTTCCGAAAAGTTAATCTTTTGCTACTGAATTTCTATCGACTGCGACTCTTTCTTTTTGCGCTCTCTTTCGCGTCACAAATTTTGGAGTTTGTCCACAAATGCCCTTCAATTGATTATTGACTACTTATTTTTCGACTTTTGCTTTAACGCAAAACGCTCACGCGTTTCATTTCAATTCAATTACTATTTTTTTTTTGTTGTTTATTTTTGTCTTCTTCATCTTATATTGTAGTTTAACAACAATCACTTTCTATTTCTTTTGCTATTTGCAATTGGGACGAAATATTGGTTGATACAACAACAACGGACTGTAAGACAGATTTCTGGACATTTCTTGCAAAGTAACTATCAATAAAACTTGTGATATAGAGAACATAACGTAAAAACCTATATAAAATTACATATGCCCTGCATCTAAACGGAAATGTCCATATGTATCTATCTATATATATAGATATGTATACATATATATGTATATATATATATACTTAGCTCACATATCTGTCTTGAACAATAAAATCTTATTTCTTAGAAACCATTTTTTTTTCTTTTTTTTTGATGAACATGTTGGATTAAATTTAACTGCTACGTTTGCTAAGTTGCTTTATATATATATATGTATGTGCAAGTTTGTAAACACAGCATTCGTTGCCTGGGATTGAAGGAGCCAAGAGAAATTTCTTAGCATAATATATAGCGAGCTAAATAGAAGGGAAAAAAATTGATGACCAAAGTCCGGTGGAAGAAAAAGCATGTAATTCATCTTCGTTTTCAGTTTCTTGTACTAATACTAAGAAGAACAACGTCACTATCCCCAACATAGAGAACTTTAGTTACACTCTGACAAAAACAGTTTCACTGAATGGTTAACATAGAGACCAACACCAAAAGTTGACCACACAAACGTACACTTTTACACATTCTACGAGGGATAAGAAAGTAAGCCAGTGAATATAGCCGTAGAGAAAAAAGGTTTAATAAAAACGGTAAAATGTGTAGCAGTAAGCAGACAACAAAAAATATTAAATCTCTCTCAATTTCTACCTCTTGCTTATTCCCCCCCATCTCCCATTTCCACTTGCAAAAGTTTTTCATTTTACCTAAAATGAACTTTTATATGTGAACTTTTTTCAAAAGTACAAAAGTGGTGGCTGCCTAAACGAGTGATGGAAACGAGTAGAAGGATAGGGGCGATGGGGTGCTCTGTTGGTCAGGAATTTGATGTGGGTTATTTGACGTCTGCAGAAACACATCTTGGATTCGAAATGAAGAACCAAATGCGAGATGAGGTATCATTACATCAAATGTTTCTGCACGCATTGTTAGGATACAGCATAAACTTTAACTGTGGCTAAGTGGCGCCCCCGTTCGTCATCAAGAAAAACCTCGAATAACAACACACCAAACAGATAAAAAAAAAAAAAAATAAGGAAAGGAAAATTTTTTGGTTGAAAAACAACAATTTGGTTGATTTAGTTCAACGCTTGGTAATATTCAGCAGACATGATAAAAAAGGGAATGCGAAATTCCTTTTTTCCTTTTTTCTGTTTCATTATTATTGCTGGCGTGCGTGTGGGTGTGCATGTGGGTGTGCGAGTGTGTGGGTGTGTGTCTAAAGTAAAGTGAAACTTTTGTTTTAAGAGAAGTCAAACTATATAAGGAAAGGGAACAGAATTTGGGGGATCCTTTATATACACTCCGCTCATTTCGTAGCAAGATAACACAATTTACTCCAATGGAAAAAGGTAGCTAGGAAATCGCATATATTTTCGGCGTACTTCATCCTGCCGAAATGAAATAAAAATATTGAAAAACTTTGCAGAAAAATTAAGAAGCCAGCGTTTGTTTTGGGTCCTTTTCCTGTCTTCATCCTCAAACTTTACTCAGAGCTCACACTTTTGTTTTCGTTCTTTGTTGAGTTGAGTTGGTTAGATGCCATGCAAATGTACCCAAATTAAATCCAAAGAAAATAAAGAGTCATCATCCGTGCCAGGGAAAAACTGCACAAGCACTAGCCTGTACTTTCTTTTTTTTTTGTAAACGGACTAAAATAGAATGGAAGAAGATGAATCATAGTCAAATTATTTTTAGTTAACTAGACATGATAAAGGTATGTAGAGTTTATCACATCTTTTTGTTGTTTCTCGAAAATTTATGCTATAACGTCAATCAATTTTGAATTTTCTTTACCCCAAATAATCAACAATTCGTATGTAGGATATGTTTAACTATGTAGTTGCCCTTTGCAAAAAATGTATGTTCAAAAGTTTTATTTCCACTTACACTCACTCCTGTTCTACTAATTACTCTATTTCTCATTTTATGTTTAAATGTCTTCTGCTCTGGTATGCAATGTCTTCTTAGCAAGTAATCGCTAGAATAATGGAAATGTAATGCAGCTTCACTGCCGGAAATGAATTATTATTCGTTGTCAAATGATTATTATCACAAATCCAAATGTTCTTTATTGTGAAGCATATCAATCAGGTTGAACTTGCAACTAATGTGTGAGGTTAAAAATATGTTGAAGTAAATTCAATCTAATCATATTTTATGCTATGCCTTTTGCATTTTTTTTTTTTTTTTTTTTTTTTTGATTAAGTTTCGATAAGAGAGAGCAAAGTGACGAAACGTTAACGAAATGAAAATCAAACGAGTTAGGAAATTAAGCAAACGCGTGGTGTTTCGTATTCCTCTTCGCTCGCCTTGGACTAATATTTACTTTATTTTATCTATCTTGCTTTGCAGTCGTTCGTCGAAGTGTGCATTTGCTTAAGCTGTCACCGCACTTGAAAAATTTGGGGTTCTGTAATTTGCGTCACTCTCTCTTTTGGCCGCTTCGTCTAAAACTCTGTAGGAAAAAATTGTTTTCCGTAAACAGAAGCAGCAAAAAAGAACAAAGAATATCACTATCCTCTGCCCAATACTTTTGAATTCTTGGTTTTTTCCTTTCGATGATGATCCTTGTATTTAACGGGAAAAAAATGTGAATTGTTAGAACGTATACATAACACATCGGTCAATAGTTTCCCAGAGACTGACGTACGGATGCGACCTCCACTAACCAATTCATATTGTTTTTAGAAATTACTAATGGTCAAATAACACCTTTCAAAATTGTTCAGGTCATTTCGATGTTTTTTTCTACTACTATTTTTTTCGACGCTACTTTCGTTATTTTTAGAAAAATGTCCGGCTTTCGACTGTTGATTGAAAATTAGTTTTTAATGGGAAAATATACGCTAGGAAATCAGGTTAAAACGTTTTCTGGCAGGTTTTACTCTTCTCGGATTCAGTAAATCAGTTGCGGAAAAGAATAACAGTTTGTCGGTGAACCCTAGAATTTAAATGATAGACATCAACGATGCTGAACGACCGAAATGACTAATAACATCGGCAAAAATCAAAGAAATCCTAAACATTATTCTGGATAATCGAAAAGTGAAGCAGCAAGTGGTAGCTGGCCTTCAAAAATATATGGAAGCATAGCTTGTTCACTGACTGGCTTGAGAATTTGATCATGAGAAAATTATTTTCTAAATGGGCACCGACTTCACTCGAAGTGATACACAAACACTATGTCACAAGTCGACAAATTTATAAACTCCGTATTCTTTAGACAACGCACTCCGACAGTTGCTATCTCAGAAAAATGTTTATTTCAGATGATGGTCTCATTGTGAAAAGTAAAGCGAAGCTTAAAAGTCTTACCAATCGCTCTATAAAGAATGAAAAAAGTTTTTCTTTAACTCGGTTCGAGGGATAAGTGGTCGACGTAGAAAATATATATATGTTATGTGCACATATACACATATATTCCCCTGATATACATATATTCACATATATATGTATCATGAACTCCGTCTGTGTATCGACTTAAAGATTTGTTTGTGTTACGGCATGGAGCAGTTTATACGTACTATATAATGAGTTGTTTTTCAGTTACTTGCTGAATTACATAAAAATGCCTCAATTGAGTTGAATGAATTTCTTGTTTTTCAATTTCTGCCTGTCTTTATGCAGGGAAGAGCACGTTATATCCCTTATGTAATGTACGTTACCATCGCCAGTAATCAACACACCGTTATGACCTCTTCCTTCGGCTATTTGTCCGTATACAATCGGACTCCCCCCTTAATGCTATCGTACCTTTGTATGAGCATAAAATTTCTGTCCATCTTTTCACCAACATGGGCATCATCGTTATCACCATACCAAAAATTTGCTATTCTAACGGCACACTTAGATATTCGTTAACAGTTTCTGTTCGTGTATGTGTGCATTATGATGTTGGCTCCTTGTTCTTGCTTTCGTAAGCAAATCTTTTTTTTCGTTTTCTTGCGTTCTTCCTTGGTTGGGGTATCTAAGGATTTTCCAAAAAACTTATCCTTTTATTATTATTGTTGGCTTTGCTTATTCTTTTTCCATTTTCCCTTTTTTTTTTTTTTGCTGTACTTACTCTCGTTTTTATGTAGTTCTGTCAGTTTGTTATAAAAATGAATTGCATTTCAAACAATAGCTGCTGCAAATATTCATCAGTCCCTTTTTTATTCAAGCAGACAGTCTGTTATATGTTGCGATTCATTCATTTTTTCCATTTTAAAATTTTCTCAAGCTTTTAGTTCTTGATTTGATTTCCTTTAAAAAAATTAAAGTAGTCATTGCATTATTATAAGCTCTGCTAAATAGTTTTCATAAATTCAAGATAGAGATGACGGGAAGAGATACCCACTGCCCTAAGTATGATTAGTCGTCGAGAGCCAAATGGAAGTACGTATATGGACGTACTCGACCCTTTGGTGAGTGCGGTATTCAGGATACACACTGAGCCTTTTTGACTTAGTGTGGCGAGCTATCTGTTGTTCCTTCGCTGAATTCTTAATTAAAAAAAGAGAAATTCAACATACGCCTGCGATTTCTTGACAAATTTTACTAAATTGTTGACAATAACGTATAATGCAGTGGATGGAAACCGGATGTACAATCATTTTATTTGCTCGGATTTTTATTGATACAAAGGTCAATAACAGCTTCGCTTGTTTAAAATTATTATACATTGGCTGGTAGTATTTCCAACATGTTGTAATGCGCATTATCTTGTCTTTGTTCGAGACTAAAAGAGACATAGTCCTGTTGAATATCATTTGGAACATTCAAATCAGAAGGATATCATTCGGAAGCTGTTTTTCTCTTTGGTTCATATTAGATCCATGTGTCAGCAGTTAGTCATCCCTTCACAGAGAAACCGTTGATAGTATAGGAAATCGTCTGCGTGCAAAATACTTTATCTAACAAGCAGCTTCTGGCAAGGTCCAAGCAAGTGTGTAGGTTGTCTAGCATTACTGGACCGATACTTCTACTTCACAAAGAAAAAGTTGAACAGCAGTCCATGATGTATGAATAATCCAAATGGAAGAGTGGCTAAATGCCACGCAATGCCGAGTACCTGAAAACATTGCAGACCGGATTATGGGGGACGAGGTGTAAGCACTTTCACTCATCTTGATCCGTACACAGATAATGCATTTTTCAATGCATATGCAAGGACGGCGTAGAAGCTAGTCCCGACCCTTGAGGAAGTACCTTTGTGGCGGTAGTTATCCTAGAATCGAAAGGGTGCTAAACAGCTCTTGCCTTGCCCAGCTGCAAAAGCTTGGACCATACGTAATCTTTCATATCTGGTAAGATTTAAGGTTATGCGTGATATCTTACAACCTCACGAGCCCTAGTTATCGCATGCACATATAGTTCTATAAAATTAATGTTTTATCTGATTAATCTTTTAAAACAGTTGCAGACGTTAAGCCCCGAAGGTGTACTCCTTGCTTAATTTTGCTCATCAAGCAGCAACAATGGCTTCTGTTTGGGCCATTTTTCAAATTTTTATTACTCATACACACGCACGCACTCTTGCCTGTTCACACATATATAAATCCGGAAATTTTCATTAAAAATACAGCTCTGTTTGTGTAAACTACTTTGCAAAAATTAAACACACAGTACGTGTAATAAAACGACACTAACCTAAAAACTAGTGTTCAAGGTAAGACATAAAAAGCTAATAGAGAGAAAATTGGACAGATTTCCTTGTAAAAAAACAGATTTCCATTAAAGCCAAGTAACGTTGTTTGAATAGCAACCATGAAAATTAGAATCACCTGGAGTAACACTCTCTAATTGGAACAACTGCATGCCAGACAAACTTCTACTAAATTTCGGGCATTAAAGAATCGCAAGAAGAAGGTGAAAATGTGATAACTCGAAGGCGGTCACTTTCAGTGTACAGAAGCGTTGCAAAATTTCACAACAATGAAATGGAAAACAATTTGGTAGACGCACCAGTTGAATATTTAAATAGCACATAATATGTGGAAGCAGCCATGCCAAAGAAAGCCCGGACATTATTCGAAATTTCTTTCTATGTATGTTGTACCTTCATAATAACTAATCAGCTTATGACAACAGACAAAATTATATTGAGTTGGTAGGCTCCTCGCGGACGATTTGAATTCTTTTCTTTGCCAAAAACCCAAAAATCATTGTGTGAAAGCAAAGTTTTGTCAAACATGAACGAAGGTTACGTAGATCGACAGAGACTTGACGAAAAGTATAAAGCGCTGATTAAATAGTCACTGTAAAATCGGTCTTCAAACTTTTTCTGCCCCTCACTGAGAGGAGAGATAAGTTCTTACCTAATACCAATTGTGAGTTCTAAGTAAGCGAATTTTATTTCCACACATTTCATCACTTGTGCCGCTGAGGATGCACACGCCATATAACATGAAAACAAGCTCTTCCTAATTTTAAATAAAGCGAACATCTCAGCAGTAACAATAGAGAAGAATAGAGAAAAATGGTCAGAAAGAATTTTGCCAAAAATCGAAAGAGATTCGTAGAAGATAGAATTATAATTTTTTGACGTCCTACACACACAAAAGAAAAGTAAGAGAAATACAAAAAAGTCATAGACAAGAAATTGTGTATTAAACAAAAGCGTACAAGGAGCGCACAAAAACTGGGTACATGGCACATGAATGAAGCGTGAAACAATTGGAGATTCAGCCATCAACTTATGAACTCCCACAGTACGGACTAAATCATACCCTTGCCTACCTACACATCTACACGCTTGTATAATCAAAACTGGGTATGAACTCATTCTTCGTAAACTTTATTGTAGAAAAATTTTCCTTTCTATGGAGGAAAACATTTTTTTTTTCTGTTTTTATTATTATTATTTATTTTTTTTTTCCTTTTTCTTTTTGTTTTTTTTTTTTGTTACATTGCGAATAGCGACGCCAACCATCTAACAACCAAAAAACGGTTACCAAGCTACCAAAAAGAAACTCCTTAGTTCGTATATGAATGCATATGTGTTTGTGTGAAGATAAAAGCTGACATGCAATGTGTGTAAGTACTTAAAAAAGGGTGAGAGAGTACATCGTATGTCCCAAGTTGAGCTGGTGACCCTTTTCAACGACGACAACGACGACGACGAACAAGACATCTTAACGTGCTGTGCTATGCAATGTCTGCATGTTTGCTTATTTGCTGGTATCGTTGTGTGGGTGTGAGGATCCAATTTTACGACGACTCTAAGCTGCTATGTGTATTATATGGTGTTGTAGGGTTTACTTTTCGATGAATATAAAACGACCAAATGCTTTCGCAACCAATTCAAATGAAAAGCAAGCCATCAGCTCTTTCATGTCACATAAAAAATAAAGGGAACATTTCTTGGCATTTGTTGTTAGCTTAGAGGATATCCAACCGAGGACTCAACCTAGCCAAATAACAATTACTAAGCGGCAGTAGAGTAAGAAGAAATAAAATAACAACGACTACTACTACTAAAAAAAAATCTACGCTTGTGAAGCAAGCATAGGAAAAAACATAAGAATTTTAAGGACACACAGTACATAGGCGTCTGGGTTTTCATGAGTTTTCCACCACCATCACAACCTATAAGAAGACTAAGCATTTATTTGTTTGTGTGTGTGTGTGTGTGTGTGTATGTGTATGTGACTGTGTGTATATGTGTCTGTATAGATGGGTAGTCTTCGTTCCCAAAATGAAACAAAAAACCAGAAAAGGGAACATAAAATAAAACGGAAAGCTTGATTGTGGGTGTGTAATGATGAGTGTAGTAATTGCAATCCTAGTGGTGGTAGTGTATGTGTACGTACACGTATGTGTGTGTGCATGTGTATGTGTATGTATGTATCTCCGCGAAGACAAGCCCGGCTGGGCATAGAGAAAAGGTTCGTCGGAACCCGAGGAAAGGGAAGGTGTGATTTCTATACAAACGCCTAAACATGGCTGACGGCAAGGCTAGGATAAACGCCAAAAGGGACTCGCGTTTGTTTTTATATTTTTCGTTTGTATCATTTTTTTTTTGTCGTAAGTTTAAAACTTTGCGTGTGCACCGTCCGTTTGTAAAAGGCAAGCAATTCTTGGGTAACGCTCACACTTGTTTTCTACTATAATTTTCCCTATGTACTTACCAACGCCTGATGTTCCCTTATCCAATGTGCAAAGCCCCGCAAACACATGCACATACATATGCACATTAATATCAAAGCATTCATATGTAAAAGATTATGTGCATGTGAAGGCTTGTGCTGTAAACTCGCTTGATAAGACAAACAATGGACACATCAAAATTGTGGCTTAACTCAGTTGCTTTACTTTCTTGTAAACTTCCACAATTTTTCTATGGATTGATATTTTATGAATTTTCTACTCCTTTTTAGATTTAAAGGTTTCGCAAACATATTGAATGAGAAGGTGATGTACTACATGTCTACTCGCGCAACACAAACTTCTCTTTCGTTCGGATAGGTAACCGCTTATATTTTTATATATAAATTTTTTACGTACTCACTATATATTTTAAACAGTACATGGGTGTGTATTCTGGTTGATGTTAACAATAATGACGATGATGATGATGATGATGATGACGACGGCGACGCCGGCCGCGGCGCTATATTGTTTTTGACGGGTTCCGTGCCAGTTGCTTAGTTTAATGTTCGAGTCATTCTTTTGTTCCCTCAATATATTTTTTTGTTTTTTTTTTTTCGTTTTTATACCCTTTTTTTGTTTCCAGTCAGTAAGATTCTTTGGCAACCCTCCTTAATAACTAAGCAAACTTATAAAATGTAATGGAATCTATGATTCTTTCTTTTTTTTTTTAAACAGAAATTCAAGTATATTACTGAGAAGTTCAGTCTTTACTTGGCAAATGTATGCATGTATTCGGGTAAACATCGATTTAAAGAGAGAGGAACTTGCACAATACAAAGTGAAAAATAGAAGATTTTATAACTAAATGCGAAATATAAGACAAAAAGTTTATAGCTCTAAAAATATTAAACACGTCGCAACGTCGTTGCGTGAACGGTTGCGAGGAGAAATTAGAAAGTTGATGTATTAATAAGCTAAAGATCTCGAAAAAAGCTACTCAATAGCTCTCCGTGTGTAGATAAAGCAATGGCAAAAGAAAAGGACTTGCCGTCCGCTCGCTCAAACCGCCAAATTTTTCAAGAACCTGGTCTGGCACTACTTGGCAGATAGAACACTCGGTCACAGTCCATGCCCTTTAACAACTTTTATTGGAGTAATAACAGCGGTTTCAGGTCTAGTAAAACAATTTTGTTTTATCTGATTCGGTAAACATCACCTGCTTTCTACAAATGTATAAATGGTGAAGTAATGTTTCCCGCATCAAAACGATATGGGATCATTGCTCTCATCTCTAAGTATTTCAATATCCCAATTTCTTGATTAGATTTATATCTGTGTACTTGGAATTTGTTCGTATACCCTGCTGCTGTTGCTAAAATTGAAAAGAAAGAACTCGGCGCCTACAAGCAATCGGTCATACGTTGCCCTAATACGCCTACCTACTAAATATCAGATTCGCACTGCCATCGTTAGTGAAAGTTCTCGGTAGTAAGTATTCCATCTGGACCGAAAACACTGAAGTGTTGGGCAGGAAAGAAAATAGTTTGCTTCAGTAAATACTGATGTGACAGATATGAAGGATAAAGAATAACATTTCGAGAATACTTGCCAGGCAAATAGCTCTGCTCAACTGACTAGTACCCTAACGATTAACAAACTATGTCTATATAAAATTAAGGTGAAAAAAATTGCTTTCAACACAGATTTTCTAACCAACTATCTGAGCACGTTAGGCTTATCGGACAGCTGTTGCCAGATACAATCATAGAAGGCCACATTAATTATGTTGACACAGAGGAGTTGATCTAAGACTCAGAAGATTGTCTTGTTGACGAAATACTTAATACATTTCTTTGATAAATATGGCTGGAAATTTGGCGATTATTGCCAGTTGCACCGAGGGAAAAGTGATTAAAGAAATAGCGACACTTGTCCCATAAATATGTTGTTTAAGTACATGGACTACGCCTTACAAATGACGTTCGTCCACCCCCAATTCCATAATTTATAATCTATGGCAGATATCGGCACAAAACTGAATATAGTTGAGCCTATTTCTGTAATTTGCTACACACACAGTACCTTTTCGTGCGATTTCTTTTGTCCGATTTGTTTATGCAGTAAACGAACATGGTCGAGCCTATTTTTGGTCATTGCATTGGGTCGCCCGAACCAAATCACATAAAGAAATACAACACAAAAACCGAACACACACAAACCATTTCAGCTGTGCACAAATGTACATTTATCACTAAAGGTTCGTTGCCAAATATCGAGGAAAAATGACGAGTAATGGTTGTCCAAGACTCACTGCAAGACAATTACAATATTTTTTTAGGTACTTATCCCATTAAGGCCGATAAGGAACCACAAATCATCATCTATTTAATAACATTTTAAAACGTGTAACAATAGCTGGAAAGTGGATGCGTAACATAAGACTTCTTCTTCTTAAACATATACAATAAAATATGAAAATAATAAGAATAAAAAGGAAAAATTATAAAAATTCCTCGTTACGATCAAACTTAACAAAATATCAGCCCCTTTTATTTGTGCCCATGTTGCACACCACTTAGCGAAACGCTTATTACGGGATGGAAAACATGTAGTCCAGTGACTGCGTGACAAAAATATTGTTGTAATGCTTTGCGCTCTTGTACAGGATATTACACGCACGCACTTGTCATATGGCGATATACGAAATGAATGTTGCGTGTAAGAGCGAATGTTTGCCGGTAGCGACTTTGCAAAAAGGTAGGGGATTCATAAGTATATTTGAATAATTTACATGGTACGGGAAGAAACCTCTGAATGAAGAAGAGTGAGTTTTTAATTTTAGTTATGTGCTCAACCAACCTTACGCCTAAAGAAATTCGTTAAATACTTGTTTATAAACAACCTTTGCAAGTGGATTAGTTTTTTCATCATATTTAATGGGAGCGCTTAACATATTTTCGTAAAAAAGGAGAATAATAAAAATAATTTCAAATGTTTGCCTTTTAGCAAATAAGTTCATTCAAAGTAATTGAATAATTCTTTAAAACATGGCAGCTTTCTCTTTTTCCTTAATCAAGGCGCTAAGAGGACTTTATATCACAACACATTGCGAAATAAGTTCGGATTATCAGGACGGTTTTTTGCCATTTCGCAGTGATGAACCAATATTTTTGTTTCCATTGTCACATATCGCAAGAAAAAATTCTTTTTATTCCACCTAAGTAGCTTCCAACAGCGCTCCGAATAGCCACTTTGGGAGTTTCGAACCTCACACTTCGGAGATGGTGAGTGCACTGTCTTCTGATATAACTAAGGTGTTAACTATCCTAAGAAACTTCATTTTTTAGTCCTCCAGAACAATAGAATGTACCTGTGCATGTTTCCTAAAGCAACTGTCGAATCGGACGAGCAAAGGATTCAGCATCAAGGTTAAGGTTCGTACGGCCGCATTTAATATCAGCAAATAGCTATTCTACCGTTTGTCCCATTGGAGCAGAGTTCATATGAGACTTTGTAACGTCCGCGTATATACATGTAGGGGGTTTCCGTCGTACGGCTTTGTCACTGCCCTTCACGAAAAGAGTAGCCCCATGCATAATAACGAAATTCCGTTAATTAAGATCGCTTTTCATAATTCTCCGCTAACATAGTAACACTGCTTAGAGAGGGAATTATGAAAAGAGAACAAAGGCCGAAGTCCGTTTGTATAGCATAAGGGTAGGTTTTGGCAACAAAATTATTTTCAAGAGGAGAAAGAAAAAGGGGAGATCAACGAGAGTAGTCAAGGTGTTCTGAGTGTTCCTTAATATGAAATTGACAACATAACTATCAAAAATTAAAGTAAATGTTATTATATTAACTTAATTTGTAAAGAACGTTGTATAAGTCATAAGAATGAATAGAAAGAAAAGTTTGTGAAACGTTGGCACTAAAACTCTACTCCCACTGAAAACACATTATTGGAAATTGAAACTTAAGCGTAAGTAAAAACGTATCATTAAAACTGGAAACTAACACCCAAATTCAACTAAACAAACGCCTTACCAAAAATAGTAATTAAAACTTAGTTCTACCACGAATGTATTATAAACAATTTCTTATGTCGAAACTTAAACCTAATAAAAGCACATTATAACTAAAAAGAGTGAGTTTCTAAAAACTGGCATATATACCTAAGAAGAAGAACCTGCAAAAATGGGTGTCAATAAAGTGACTTAATACGAAAGAAAACATATGAAAGGGGTATAAAATACAAGGAATCACAAGATTTCGTCAATTAGCAACGGAAAGCAATCCGAGGTCGCATTATCAAGGGAAAGGAAGGAGATAGAGGACCACAGTAAGTAGGAAATAAATCAGATTAGTCTTAAGACGTAGTAGAAAAAAAAAAAAAAGGCTAACCTCATGGACTACATACTACATACTACATGAATAGGTTTCGCGACGATGAAGCATAAGTATGTGCGCGAGTGTGCGTGAGAATGTAACCATAGACAATGACCTAACAGGCTAACGGATACATAGGCGCAGACTAATGGGAAAAAGAACAATGCTAACGAACTATGAGACTGTTAGTCAGGCAGGACAAATAAAACCCAATCACAACTTGATAAGGCATTGCTTTGCTCAAGCAGTATTGTTCCTCATTAAAATGCGATACTTTCGATCAACACACGAAATTCAGATTTTTCCATTCTTTTGAAAATTGCGAAAGTACCGTCGCTAAAGCAACTGTAACCTCTAAACTAATGATCGAAATATTACCACATTTTGAAATCCTGGCTTGAAGGTCGATACTATGTGAAGATCGTATGAACTTGCCAATAGATGCCAAATCTGTATGCCTTCATAGGAACTTATTGAGAGATGCGTTATTGTGATCCTTGCCTAACAAAGACAAATGGCACGATTGCAAATTGTTTCATTACTAATTATCTCATGTCGCAGACCCAATGACAATCTCAATATCAACATAATATTGTTATTATTATTATTATGCAGGGCAAGGATAATAAATAATTTTTATTCAACGCATATCTTTAAGTCTTACAAATGTTAGACAAATTTAAGATACCCTTCCTAACAGATACGAAAATGTAACAAAATTGGTTTTTTTTGCGCATTACTTATTATTTTTCTGGATGTCCCGTTTTATTCTTTTTAACTTGATCTGTTTCTGTTGTCCCGTAATTGTCTTTGCTATTGGTGTGCGGTCTAATTTAAAGAATGAAGGAAGGGAGAAATTTGATCATACATAAAATGGGCTGTTTTCTTGTACCATCAAACCACACACATTTAAACATACACACAAAAGCTCTAACACACATTAGTTAAACGCATTTCTAACGTGCGGCGCGTCGTTTTATGTTTGAGATTCACAGTCAGTTTTTAGATAGACACAAACACGCACACACATACATAACATACTTTGAAGGCTCTGCCT
This sequence comes from Glossina pallidipes, assembly GCA_000688715.1. Lineage (NCBI taxonomy): Eukaryota > Metazoa > Arthropoda > Insecta > Diptera > Glossinidae > Glossina > Glossina pallidipes. The sequence goes on along the minus strand of KK499862.1, from coordinate 650,249 downwards.
TTTTTCTTTGCCATTACTACGCTTCGGCTTGGCCCGGTTTATTTGTTTACCTCGTTGTACTAAACTGTGTTATATGTTTAGTAGCAGCGATTGCAGACAAGCCGGAAACGTGCGCCGTACGCGTTGGTGTGAGATTACAGCTAACGCACATTCGTGCTATTTTTAGCATTTTATTGTCGGTAAGGACGTTCGTCTTTTTATCTAAAATAAAACGAACAAATGTAACAGCACCAACGCTCTTAAATTCAATTTTGTTCCTTTTTTCTTGTACACCAAGTTTTTGCTTGTTTTCAGCAATATTTATAACCACTTTTGTTTATTTATTTATAACAAAATGAGACGGGCATTCGGTTGCTCGATGTCCGTTCCTTAAAGAGCTGACATTAACTTTCCAAAAAGTTGATTTGAGAATTTTTTCTTTTTTTATTTATTTTATTTATATATTTTTTCTATTTTTATTTTTTTATTAGAGAGACTCAACACAAGTTATAAATATTCATAACATAAAAATCATAATATAAAACTCGATTTTTCCCTTTTGCCGAACCAAAGAGTTCCAAACCGGATCGAATTAAAATAAACTCCCATCTTAGTTTAAACTTCAGTTAAGCAAGCAGTTAAATTGTATGCAATAATTTTACCTCATAATAGATTGGTCTCTAGTAGATATCATTAAGAAAGTACGCCTGGTTATTACTCTTCTTTTTTTTGCGAAATCAAAAGTAAAAATTCCATTCGTATTACGCCCTGATAACATGAAACTGAGACGTACAACTTAAGAAAATTAAAGTGCACAAAATCAATTGGAATCGCGAGGCAGTGAAAGTATTTCTCTCCATATCGTAGAAACCGATAGAACTGGCAACATAGTATCTGCAGAACAGTAACATGTGACGAGGAAATAACAGATGTATAACTGATATTCCCTCCGAGAGGAAACCGCTGTCGAAGCCTTCTAAAAAGCATTTTCTTAAAAATTTTTTTGGGATGGAAGAAAACGTAATAGCTTAAGAGGTTATATGCAGTGAAACTGTGCCAGCTTAAAGGTGTCCAAAGAAGAGTATTTCAAAAATATTAATTTTCAAGCAAGCCTAAGGCAACATTTTGTTAATAAACAACGTTTAGCTAGTCCTCTAAGTACTAACGCAAATTATTGAAGCTCGAATTCTTATGTTCTGAGAAAAACGACTTTAAAATTCTGGAAACTGTTATAGACAGTTTTTTTATATTTAGTTACATGAATGTGACTGCGTTATTTCCTAAAAGAGAGTGTAAGTAGTGCTGTAAGGTGTTGAAAAAACTGCGACTTGTTCATTTGGAAATGCTCTCTTTAAGCTGTACTCCAAGCAACTGTATAAATTATCGCACTAACGAACGCCCAACGTAGCTGCTTGGTGCTTTCAATAGTTTCTGTACTAAAGAAAAGCTATTTGCGGTAAACTTTAGTTCGCCTGGTTATTTCGAAAGATAGTGCTACTGAACTGTTACGAGTGGTAAACAGTGGATCTAGTACGATTACAACGCACAAATAATAAAATATGTAATCGACGATGAAACTGAATATCCATAGCGGTCTCATTTGAAGACGGCGGCTTCGCGTGCGATGGCAACCCGGAGGTGATATGTCAAAACTAATGACCTTGTGAATTTTCTGTATGAAAAAATAATGCCCCCTACACTAAAACTCGCTCAGCAAATGTTTATATTTCTAACGTGGAACGTGCCACCCTCCTTTCTGTTATCAGCAGTCAATCCAATTAATACGAATTTCTGTAGATGATTGATTGTGTGTTCGAACCGTAGTTTCATTCTTACGACGATGTCCACCTGTGGCCTATTTTATGAATAGTTTGGCGCTAACTCAGTTGTTATTTCCACGTGGAATCCATTTCATTTCTAAAAGATAGCAATATTAGTGCCTAGTGATGGACAGTATTTCAAGTAGTAAATGTGTAACCAGTTTTATGCACCAAAGTTTACAATGTTGGACAGAAAAGAACGGCAGAACCAAAGCCATGCACCTACGATGAATTAGCAAATTATTCCTACAATAGTAGACAGAAGTGTTGAAATTTGTTTCTTATTATGACGAAGGAACAGGACCATGAAACTCGCATTGGATGTACAAGTATTCGTTACCAGTCTCTTGCCTCGAAAATTTTATACTCAAAAATAAAACTTTTCTCGTATCGAAGACGAAATCGTACCTTTTACACCTACGTCTTGTGAACCGATGACGTAACATTTTTAAAGGCGTATATCAGTTCGTTACGGTACTTCAACTGTTAAAAAAGAAAAATGTAAGGCTGTCACCTATCAGTGGGCATTTACTTGGGGAAAAGAAAGAAACTTCAAGGCAACAATTTCTTACAGTTAATGCAATTTTTTCACCATAATTTAGAGAGCAAAGTATCTATTTAGTCAAAAGGACTGTCTCACAATAATGCCATGTAGTACTGGCAGTATTCACAAAAAAAAGTCTGGGTTCATCAATAGTGGCGACATTCATATATCATCCTATGAACTTATTGAGTAATATGTTGTTGTGGTAAGAGATATGCGTAGAGCGGTACCTTGTTTACGAAAGTTTCCTTATGCCTTCGCAAGGTAATCATTCGAAAATCTAATTGGGCACAACTGGTGCTTCAACCTTCTATTCAATCGTTTTTGCGTTTGGCGAGCTCTGCAAATCGAATTATTCGTTTTTATATATGAGTATGTACCTACATACATATATACATATATATAACTTCAGTAATTTATAATACATAATGTTGAGCATATCAACGTACATACGGTATTCATTGTTTTTAAATTCATTATTATTTCTTATAATGACATAAAATCCCTGGACAAACATTCTTAACGAAATATTATAATAAGTTTTGAAGCACAGAATGCAGAGAATGCATAAAAAAAATCCAACATGAATTATTTAAAATAAATAAGAATTATAATATGTATATATATGATAAACACACACACACACACACATACAGTAAACAATACATTCACGCAAATTTACGTAAAGAATAAACGAAGAAAATGTATTTAGGCAGAAATTTATGTAGACATAAAATAAGTGCATGCTTGCTTATATATATCGATACGTATGTACTTGGATGTGTGTATATAATTTGTTGTTGCTTTTTTTTGCTTTTTTTTTTTTGTTATTCGTTCAAAAGCAAAAACTTTCTAATTAATTTCTAATCAAATTGCAGGAAAATCTTAAAGAAAACCCGAAACACACTGCATAAACACTTACATATATGTGCATGTATGTGAATGTTGGCATGTATCTCTGTAGAAGACGCATAGAACAATGAATTTGTATATGAAAAATACACAAATATATATTTGGGCATATATTTGTGCGTTTAAATAAATCTTCATAGAGAGATGGGTAAAAATATAATCTTCGAAAAGGCTTAGTAATTATATGCTTGCACATAGGAACTTTGTTTATGTACATTTATAAACGTAGCATATGTAGGCGTAAATGTGTCTCTCTATATAAATATATGTGCACATGATATTTGATACGCATACCAAGGAAAAATATTTTATTAAAATAAGCATAGGTCTATAACGACAACGACAACTATCATAATTACATCTTGATTTGCATCTTGGCAAAATTTTCTAAGAAAACTCCCAAGAAACAAAGAAACCTAAGAAGGGAATATATGTTGTTGTTTTTGTTATTATTGTTTTTCAATGCAATCTTTTAACAAAAATTATAGTGCAACTTACTTGCATCTCTAAGTAAACGTACTTATATACAAACACACTCATGTATATATGCATGCATGCTTTCATACCTATGCATATGTAAGTATATTTCTCGATTGTACTTAAGATGTTTATGTACATATTAGCAAGAGAAAGAAAAGACAAAATTTTCAAAAATTTTATTTATCCCCCTCAGAACGCACCAATATATATATATATATATATATATATATATATATATATATGTATATTCATCCTTCCCTTTCTTAATAAATAAGAAGACAGTGTGAGTAGGTAAATTTGCAGCTTAACAATGCAGCATTGAACCGGAAGTGCAAGCCTTGCTTGTGAACGCATGGAATAGGGTTTTATAGGAGAAAGGCATTACACAATGCCTTCTTGTATAAGTGTAAGTGTATGTAAGTGTGCCTTTGCAAGGGGAGGTACGATGCACATTATTAGAGCCTAAAACTCTGCTTTGTTTTCCAACAATACATGCATTGCAGTCACAATTACATTTATGCAATAGTGAATGTGTTTACACTAAACTATTGTACGTAGAAAAAGGGTTACAGTACTCATTTATTAAAAGTATATCCTTGGATTTTATAAATATATGTACATGTATATACTTATATATATCTTGGATTTAGTAATGTTGTGTGCATTTGCAGTTTCTTATAATCATTGAAATATTTTAGTTTGTAAATATAAGAAGCAAGAAAGAGAAGATACGCTTTCCACCATTTTCGACCACTTGCCAATCGAAGATGTTAGCTACTTAGGACTACTACTAACTGACCCTTTTTCTAATATAACCCTACAATGAGCTATAAATGTATATGTATATAACAAGAGAAAACCAACACTTATTCTTTATATTCTACTTTATGCATTCGTAACCATATGTGTCGGTAGATATATACGAAAGTAGAAAATTGTGGGCAGCTAATATCTACGTATGTATCTTTGAATATATGTTGATGCACTAAATTATAGCTCATTAAATTTGTAACTGACTTCTCTTTTTGGCATATCTGCCATACAAGAAAACTCATACTATTTCCTTCACCTTCCTTTCCCTTCTTTTATTTAGAATATCTTTAAGGATATGTGACTTCAACATCCAGCCACTGATATGCAGCAAAGTAGCAAAGCAAAGCAGTTCTTGCTCTTCTAATTTTCTATACAATCTTTTCTTGTTGGTTGTCCATCTTAGAGAATATGTATTTGTTTGATTCTGAATAGCCATAGAAGAAGGTTTGGGAGATCAAATTATTATTTAAGCGCATTAAAATTTATACAAAGTTTTTTTATGTCTCATAAAAATCGTCGGTTTTTAATTGATGTCTCTAACTTTCATGTTAATCTCCAAAAATCAGATATTTAAGCTGAACAAAATATAGTTAACTGATTTTGCAGGAATCGGCGTACGTCACATAAAACAAGAGTAGCCGAGTAGATAAGAATCACGAATATGAAGCCAGAGTTTGCGGGTAAAGCCTAATTAGACGTAGGGATAGTAGGCGCTCAGACAATAAAGCCGTAACACTTGCGGATAGGATACGCATTCACCAATCTGCGTTCACTCCCTATCTCTTTCCCTGCTTCTTTTTTCTGACCGCCTAAATCTTCTCGACGAGTCACTCTAAGACCAAGTAAGGTCTGCCGCACAGAAACTTCAACCTACGAATTCTGACTTGATAGTCGAAATTCTTATCCACTCGGCTATGCAACAAGGAAGAATAATTCTTGAAATTGATCAAAGAGTTGGAAATGAAACGGGCGCAAAGGCATTATAAAGCAATTTGTTACTGAAACTTGAATTCAACATCTTAGCTATTATAAGCTCGACCAAAAAATGTGCTGCTTCAAATCGCAAAATAATTTTAGAAATTATTGGGAAACCGTTCCGTTTAGCAAAATCTAACTTATGCCTTTCCATTAAACTAAATCATAATAAACGCCACTTTCATCTCCATTTGCATACCAAGTGAATTTCCAGGGCAAATAAAAATGTGAAAATCGCGTGCCATTGAAAAAGAGAGCCCATACTAATACTGTTTCAGTAGCACATTTTTCTTTTTGACAAAACAAACACGGTAATCGCTAACTTTATTGTCTCCTCGGTGCTCTTGAGCTTGCAATCTGATCATAACTTAATTAAGGATTTGTCAAAAAAAAGTCTTCTGTATGTCTTTAAAAAATTTTTAAATCATTTTTTTGTTGTCTTTGTTTTTATTAATATAAATGACAAAAACAACAATTCACTGATCTAAACACAAAACATATATATAGTAAGTGTTTGCTTTCACATACCTGAAGTTAATGTACAATAACTTTAATGTACGCATGTACATATACTTAAATTTGTACGCACACCGAGATACGAATATTCGCACACCGATATACGTACATGTGTACCATATACAAATATCTAGTACTTGACTAAGAAACAACAAGTAAAACATAAAGACGATTGCGGCTTTTTGAAAGACTTACTTTTTCCTACGTCTCTCTTCTTGCCTCTATGACCGAAAAAATGGAAAACGAACAGGGTTAGAAGATAAAATGTTTTAAAAGTAGACGCACAGTTACATATATACTTAAGAGTGGAGTGAGTTATTGAGGGAAATTGTAACCTCACAGACATGCATGCTTTACGCACACAATTAAGTTTAAAAGTAAGAGTTAAAGGGCGATGAACGGAAAAGGAGTAGGCGTTTTAAAGAGTTTTCCCCATAACCTAAACCGTATACATAATAAAATAAGCAAAGGAGACCAAATCTTTCTTTGGTCAGTAAACACAGAGTGTAGAGCAAGCAGGCCATGTTTTTAAGGAAATTTATATTCTTGAAATTTAAACGCAAACACACACTTATGAATATGTATAAACAAAACTGTATGCTTTAAGTGTATTTATGTATACAAATATATATATATATATATACGTGTTGTTTGTATGTTTATGAAGTTCAGATGTGAGAACCCAGAAAATGTTAATTTCCCTCCAGAGACTTTTAAGGATTTTTCAAATCTGTCTCTCTCTCGTTTACTCTGCTTACATAATATTTCGCCTTAAAACACATCTACAGAATCCATATGTATGTGTGTGTGCTCCTATATATAGTTTGCAAGTGTATATCAAAAAGAATATTTTAGTTTCACTGAAAACCTCATACAAGTGCCAACACAAGATATTTTCAAGATATTCTCTAAACTAAAGACTGCACATATATGTGCTGCACACACCCATTCACACATGGATATTTGGTTTCATGTTTGTGAGTAGTAGTAAAAATTTCAAAATTTCTAATTTCTAAGAAATTACATTAAGACTTTGTTAAACGAAGTGAGGGTGTGAGAGAGAGGGGGGTGAAACTAAGAACGAAAATAAAAGGGAGCAGGGGGTTAGTTGTTTAAATTATAAAATGAAACTTTCCTTAAGATTTTCTAAAACACGCACTACACAATTGCATGTAAGTTAGACACACATAGATACACAGCCACACGCATATTCATTCACATACATATGTCTTTGTGCAAAAATCCAATGAATTTATGTGCATACGTAGCTCATATATAAATATATATATGAATATATAAACTTTCTTATTTAGGTAAATGCATGTGTGCTTAGATTTGGAGAAAATCTTATCATGTGATTTTGCACAAAATGAAGCCAAACGCATCCACATCCTTGAAGTTTCCACAAAAAATTTACATAAAATATTTTATGGTTTATATATATATGTTTAAGAAAATCGAAAAAGTCTCTAGCAGTTAGTCAAGTGTACGCGTTTCTGAGTGCGCAACGGCTAATAGATATCGAAAATATAAAAAAAAAGACAAAACTTAGGAAAAAAATCGAAGATCCCAGGTGTGCTTGATAAATGTATTTTTGATCTCTACAGGCATTGGGCACTGAATTCTTTCAAGATCCTTAAATAAATGTTGCTCGTATATATTCGCATCTTAGATAAAAGGCATACACATATAACTTTTATTTTAACTTTTTGTTATCTTAAGCAAATTATTGTTGTCTTTGTTTTTGTTACTATTATCATTCTATCATCCATTATTGTTGTCATTATTATTGAAAATATGCAAATTTTTCTCTCTTCATACAAAAAACAATGTGTACGTGGAGGAGTGACAACATACGCATGGAAATGAGAATACTTTGCAAGCAAGCACGTGGGCTGCTCTGAATGGCCTGCAAACGATTACAATATTTCTTTCTACATCATAGCAAAACATTGATATCATCAATGATATTTGTAGGGAAAAGAAAGACACAAAGAAACAACAGAGATCAAGTGTACAGTCAGATCTTCTAAAGACCAAATACATAACGAAATCATGGTTTACGAATGATCAACGAGATAATTGGCATCGCAAAAATACTTGTACAGAGATATTATCTAAGACTTTTTAAAAAAATATTATTATTTCAATATGTGCTCAATGCAGTCGCACGATCATTATATCATATGAATGCATATGATATAATCTGCTCATTCAAAAATTCCTCCTCCATTCAACCTTTTTTAAAATCGTGCTTCCTCGTATACCTAAAGTTTCGATTCCTAATCTGCCTCTACAAAATCTTTCGATCTTAATCAAACAAATTATTAATAGAGAAATTAGAGTTTGCAAAATCATAGGAAGCCTTTCTTTATTAATACCTCGTTTCCCTCTTCTATATAACACCTCTTTCCATGGTTGAGCGATCTTTTACTGTCCTTTCATCCCGATATTAAATTGGCTGATGACTCATCATTCCCTGAATGCTTTTAAAAGAAAACTTGCCCACATTCTCAAGCTTGTAAAGTTTGCCTACTCTCTGTCAGGAAATGATTATTAAGGGTATTGGGAAGCAAAACGATTACATCTCAGCAGCCTTTCAACCGAATTCTACATGTTATTATTTTATATTCTTTCATATGCACGATGTTTGTATACCTTATAGCCATGTACACTGGCCTATGGTTTTGACGTTAGAACAATAATAATAAAATAATAATAATAATAATAATGATAATAATAATAATAATAATAATAATATAAATAAAATGGACAAATCAAAGGCAATTCTACTGAATGTTATTTCTTGCCCTGCTACAGAGATTCAGTAGCTATCCCTCTCACGCTATATTGCACTTTGATTATTGCGAATTTTGATTTTTAATTTTTAAGTACATGCCTAAATGTCATATATGGAAATGAGGAAAGAATGTAAACTTGTTTAGTCTACCCATGCACATTGGAAAATTTAAATTAGCGATTCTTAGACACGTTTGTCGGGGACCACGCATAGTACAGCTCGATGAGCATGAAGAAACTCAGACATGTCTGCCTCCTTATCATGCATTTGTTGAACCTGCCTTCGTTTCTCTTTCGTATTATCCTTGCCTCTTTAAGTGTTCCTCAGAAAGGTTGAAATCACCAAATAATCGAAAAATTTCTGCGATTTCATAGTTCAAAAATTAAAGAATTAAACCGATTGGAATGAAATAATTTTACACTTACACTTAATACGAAGCGAATAAAATTTGCCTCATATTAATTTTTCAATCATTAATTGATAGAAAGAATATTTGTTTACTTCTAATACGGACTTCTGCCCTACTTTAATATTTCAACCAGCGATTAATGTAAAGAAGAGTTAAAAGTTGTCATCCATGTACGGTTAAGAAATTTTGTTTATTGCCTCAAATTGTGACGATTTGTCAAAGCATCATCACATTGCAAAAAAGAACTTTTTTTTTCGAATAACCAAAGTAAATACAAACCGCGAGAAAAATTTATTTGAGTGATAAATTTTTCTTAATGTTTTCATAATAAACTTTCAGTCAAACTCTCTTCCTTAGAATTATGCTCTATTTTTGTATGTTCTCTCTTGACTGCGTGTAAATAAATATTCTCTCTCGTCTATTGAAAAGAAAAAACGGAAAAAAGAAGAAAATTGTGTGTTCGAGTGTTTGTATGCACATATAACACGACATTCCTATTAGGTTTTTTGTTTTGTATTGTATTTCCGCGTAAGTTTGTGTGTACGTGTGAATGCGTTATATGTTTAACTAATAAAAGTAACAAAAATAGTAATGCAACAACAATAACAACATGACCGTCTAGTACCACGAGCAATATGTAGTGTGTTGATATCGTATTTGTTGTTGTTGTTGTTGTTGTTATTTACGTACAGATTGCCATTGACTTTATCATCATCGTCGTTTTCGTCGTCTACGTATTGTCGTGATTGTTGTTTTCGTCGTCGTCGTCGTCATCGTTCGTCGTAGCATTCGTCATCTCTTTCGTGTTCAATGCACACTTACATGTGTGGCTGTGCGCTTTTGTATATGAGCGACTTTAAACATTGCATACGTCTAGGAGGTTTTATAATATGCATGAGATGTATATTTGTATTATTGTGTTGCGTGCTTATTTTGTTATAGGTTTTATGTCTGCGACTCTCTCAGCCGATGTTTTGGTCGACTTTGTTTTGTTTTTATTTACTACTTATTTTTTTTGCTTTGTGCATTTGGTGTTGTCGTTATTGTTTTTTTGGTTGTTATTATTATTTTTTTATTAAAGGCCACTCAACAGGTTGTTGTTAATTTTATTATGACTCCTCTTACGATATCGTTTTTTTTTTTGTTCTTTTGCGCCGTATATGCGCTGTTTGCAATATTATCGGTAGTGGTAGTTGGCTGCTGCTGTTGTTGTTGTTGCTGTTTGTTCTATTTTTTTTTTTTTTTTTTTGCAAAATTTTCTTCTTCACTTACAAGCCTCCCACCACGCTCTCAAACATTTTCTCAGCTTATCTTGATGGAAAACACCAAAAATTTCAAATACAGTTTTTTATATTTATTTTTTGATATATATATATATATCCGTAAGTATATATATGTATACATGTAGATATGTAGATAATATATATATATATATATATTTATATATATGCATATATATGCATGTGTATACATGTAAGTTTAAGTTTGTAAATTCACTATAAAGTCATTTGGTTGTTTTGTTGTTTTATTAATTCTTTTCTTGTTTTCTTCTACTGCCTCTGTACGTTCGTATGACTGAGTTTGTGCAGGAATCATTCATCGTTCGTCTACATTGGTTCTTTTTTTCTGCCTGAGTATATATACACAATACGTTTACTTTCATATATGCAGTCAGTTAAGTCTATATTTTATCGCATGCTTTTACCGTTTCTCTTGTTATTCTTATTGTTTTTGTTATTATTATTATTGTCGTTGTTGTAGTCGTTTTGTAATTTCGCAAGGACGTTAATTGTTTTAATTTTATTTTCGTTCAAAAAACAATATCTTCTTTTTTTTTTAAATAAATGCATAAATAAATGAAAAAAAATAAAAACATAAAGTATGTCTGCGGGAGATAATTTTCATTCTTTACTCTCTTTGATATATTGAGGTTATGGAGTTGAAAATTTCTTTTATTTTTAATTTTTTGAATGCGTGCGTATGGGTGTAGACATGTGCTCTACTAGAATGTGTAATCGAATGTTGTTATTGAATTTAATCTGTTATTATTCAAAGCAATTTCTATTAAGGATTTTCATCGAAAGCAGTTTATGTCACAAATTCGCTAATAAGATTATTAAGAACTCCTGTCATCACATTGCTAACGTACCTAAATTATAGAGATTTTGTTACACAAAGTAAATCCATTTGCAACACTCAACAACAGACACTCATTATTGTCTGAAGAGCAGCAACATCCCGGAGGACGTTAGGAAAAGGTTGCTGCTAAACGATTAGAACTTTTTTTATGTAAATCAATTATATACGTTTCACATATTAATTCATTTTAATTTCCAAAATCTATATCTAAATCGACATCTAGAATCTTTAAGCTATCCAAGGGTCTTGTATCATTGGATAAAACTCCGCCATTTTCTATGAGAGAGTATAAGTGGAACTAGGGGGTACTCAATGAAACTGTAATTTCTCTATTTAAAAATGCTATCTTTACGCAACTCTATGTCTTATCACACTAAATATACAATATAGTCTTTGTTTAGTATGAAGAAATTCCGGGGATTAGCCTCAAAAAGCCGAGTGATCTCTTCGCATTATTTCTAAAAGGTAGCAGATGTAGTGCCAAGCGATGGACAATATTTTTTATATTAACGGTATGATTAATTTTGTACAATAAAGTCTGTGAAAGGAAACCCCGGAAGCAAAGTTACCTCCTCTTACGTTTATTAAACATTACAGCTATACCAAGGAAAAATAGTCTCTAATTATTTTATTTCTCTTCTTCAGGAAAGTAATAAACTAATTCGTCACGTCAGCTAAGCGTTAAGAAACTTTGGAAAACTGAAGGCTAAGCTGAAGAGTGGTAGGTGTGATAGAAAACATGGTAAGCTTGAGATAATTTTGAAAAAATCTTTTACTCAACAAAAAGAACGATTCTCTAAAAATGTGAGATTTCGAGTCAGTGTAGTAGGCTTTTTAATAAGCATGATAGGATTTCATCTTAAAATTGTGGCCGTAGTTAAAATTATTAAATCCTTTTGCTTTTGTTGGTTACATTGGGAAAGGTCTGTAATGTTATCGTGGAATGACTTACGTTTCAACGAACTACAATAATTTATCCAAATCGTTTATCGAAGTAGTCGTTCTTACATTGTAACATTTCGTGCACTTTCACCTTTTCACGCTTGAAATAGTCATTTCATTGTGCTCGCTGTTCGTCGTTTTGTTGGCACTATTCTCAACACCATGCGTCCGTTGCGCCACTAAGGCGAAGAAATGCTCGAAGTATTGATAATATTGCTGTCTTTCACTTAAACCGTAAGAAAGTCTAAATAATTGCGGTTGTAGGAAAGTTCAACCTGGCGAATCTTGAAGAAGAGTTTGATTTTATATCTTCATAAAGTTATTCTTATTGTTTTGCCTTGGAAATGAATGGTGCATTTTTGTTAAGAAAATGATCTTCTAAGAAGAGGCTCATTTCCATGAGTGTGATTCATGATTTAGGGAATAAACAATTCTGTCGGTTTTTGTGTCAAAGTCACCCAAATTAAACACGGGATAGTTTTAATTACCACAAAGTGCCTGTTTACTGTGTTTCTTTGGCTGGTGTATCCTTATTTCTTTGCAAATGAAAATTGAAATCTCGTAACCAGGAGGGTACAGAAATATCTTAACGATTCTTTCATGGCATAGTCTGGGATATGTTGACTTAAAAAACATTCAGTTTCTACAAGAGGAGGCAACTTGTCACTCAACGTTTCAAACCATCGACTTATTACGATGATGCAATAATTTGAAGAAATTCCGACATCGACTGATCTTCAAGAAAATGCTTTTTAAAACTTGTTGGATTACTTCTTGTAGGTTTCCTTGGTCTACAACAAAGCAGGACACATGTTGTTCGTTCCTTACTGTTAAAAGCAGGCCAAGCTTAGTGAAAAAGTTTTCATGAATTGTGTTCACGAGATTCGTTTAGGAATGAGAAGAAGCCATGATGGCCATTTGAATGACGCTGCACCTAAACTTTGCTTTTTCGGGTCTTTTGAATGGACTTCGCTTTCGTCGGAAGTTACTAAGGTCTATGGCACGAGTTTGTTGATGTATTTATTGTCCGTAGCCGTTGACCATTGTTCAAACTGGCTACCTGCCTACTGCATACGCCTTCTAGATCTCCTCCAAATCTTCTGCAATATTTTCGAAGAATCCGCATGATTTCTCAAAGCACTGGATAATATTATTACCCAAAACAACACTTATCAAACAAATTGAGTGGGAAACTACGCTCAAATTTTGCAACGACGCTGGAAAAAAGGAACATTTCCGTGCTATAAACAGAAGATAATATATATTGTCCTAGGAAGCATTGATTTGTAATAGAAACTAAGTGACTCAATCGGGAAATTCCGTGCCTCAAACCGGACAAGCAAATCAAGTGAGAGGGTAAAAGGATTTCATTTAAAAAGTTTGTTTTTTTGATCAGAAATAGCGCGATTATCTAAGAATTAAACAGCGTAAGGCTCTTCGCAAAGATAAAAGTACATTTCATATTCGACCAAAAACATGATTTACAGCCTTATTTTGGCATCCTTAGCGGTCGTTGGACATAAGAGCTTGCGACTACATTATCTCGTCGCAGTGTTTATTACTTTATATCAAAATTGGTATACCGAAGCGGGAATCGCAATAATAAAGCTCTCCAATATAAATTTTATTATAAAACAAAATCACAAGCTTTGTGACTTATGACGTCTCTATGAACTGTTGCTTAGAATAGTTGCTTGTTACCCTGGTGCTAGCGTAATTGCTAGTATTAAGTTAAAGCCGATAACTGGAAGTCGCTGTATATATATAACGGTCTTTGTTGTAGGTGTTCAAATACCTGTTGACTTTAAAGTTCATTACATTTACTAAACTTTAATGTTGACTAAACCATCAAAAGCGTCCTTACATATTAATGCATTTTAATGGATTTCCTGTGCAGTAGAAAACTAATCGAAATATCAAATTTTATGTAAATTTAATAAAAATTCGTTGAAAATATTCATTTGTGAGTTAAGTGTGTTTTCACCTTTTCCCTCTTCTTCTCTCGTTCTCGCCGTCTCTTTCACTCTTTTCTATTTCTGTTGCAAACATCAATTGAAGTATAACGTGAGCAGAAGCGAGTGTAGATAGTAATACAAAACGAAAACACATTCCAGTACTTCATTAATTTTCACGACATTTCTGGCTAGCAATACAGTCAAAAACTTTGTCATTCCAGCTGAAGGCATGAAAGTAAGGATACTTATAAGCCTAGCCTTTCGTACGTTGTCTGGTGTTTCATTTTATCAACATTTACATTCTATGTACTTGCTATTTGCTTTCTATTCTCCAATCTTCTCTCCCCACCATCGAAAAAAAGGGCAAAAAAATAAAATTGGAAGTTGCTAGTTAGTTATTCTTTTTTCTATTTTTATTTTTTTATATGTCCCTCTTACTTCCTTTTTTTTCTGGTTTAACAATTCGTAACAGTAGTACTTCGTTATTATGCTGAGCTTCTTGCCAAGGGTTTGTGTAATTTTTTATTTTTCGTTATCATCCTTCAGCAAAAAAATTAAAAAAAAAAAAGAAAAAACTAAAGAGTAGTATAAAGTCCAACGTTACCATCTTAGTACGCATAGGTAAGGTATACGCCATCAAATGCCTTTTAAATGCTTACACCTTCTGCCGCCAAACTGTATCCACCACACTTTTGTTTTACATCTGCAGTCTCGTTTTTATACACATACTGTTGTCAGCATTTATGTACGCTTCCTAAGCAACCCCTTAATTTTTAGTCTTCATCATATCCTATAAAAATACTACCAGAGTTTTTACTCTTATGAGAAAAGGGTACCATCTACTTTTTTTCTCTGTTAATGCCAAGGAGCAGAGCCAGTCAACTATCTCTATCTAAAATTGGTCTTCGTTTCCATTTTAATTTTTTTCTTTTTTTCTCTTGTTCGTCCTATACATGCTTTATAATGCATCCATATCGAAAGAATATAAAAGAGTTGAAATATAGGAAAAATAAACAAAGAAAAAAAAACTTTCAATTTTGTTCAGAAGTTAAATTGAAGTCTTATATTTACCTGTTTCGACATAATTATTGCGAAGCCTAAATAATGAGCTCCTTCAACATCTTTAGTATTTTCTACAAATTGCAACAATAAATGAATTTTCTTTTTCTGTCTATTCTCGACTTAGTTACCCTTGAACACTAACGTGGAAACGCTATTTGTGGGGCATGTACTAAAAGAACCTTGAATTAAACTTGAAATTATTCCTTCAATGGAGACTTGAATACCGTCCTATTTAATAATCGCTAATTTTTCTCTTTTCTTTTTAAATGATTATGCGTTAGTTGGTCGATCAGGACTATTGTCGCAACCAAAGCTTAGACATGACAAATTGTAGAATAATCTCTTTCGAAATCTGTAAGTTATTAACACTAATAAGGATAATAGGCTGGCGTGAAAGTTCTGGCGTGTTTTACTACCCAACGGTAATTGTACTCATCAGGCCAAGCCAAATAGGTAGAATGCTTTGTGCAGTAGTGCTTTGACGTACCCATCGCAAGGGTTAAGACAGTTCCACTTTCAGTATCTTCCACGACACAGTGAACTAAGTTCAGTGAATAAAGTCCATATAAGCGCATTTGGTTTGAGTTGCCGAAAGGAAGCAATGCAACGGGTGTTTGTACAAACTCATGTCAGAAGTTGTAAATGGCCGGACCTGTTAAAGTCAGTTTGCAAATCTTATTCTTGTTGTTTTAGTTGCACAAAGGATCGTCAATCTGGGCGATAATGACACTTTGTGGCCCACGTTGGGAAGTATCGCACATTTGAAATCTTTGCAATTGCAAGGGAACACATCAAGGATCTTGAAATTCATATGTTCCACATAAAATACGACAGAACTTTCCCATCAACGAAATACAACACAACAACCACAATATTAATATTATAATACGTCTTCCTTTTTACATTTTGCATCGCAGTACTTTAGTTAGACCTTTGTAGGTATAGTGAAATTTCGTATTGCTAATATTTCCAGACAAGCAATGAGGGACAACTATGGTATAAAGGTAAGTACGAAGCAAACTATGGATAAATAAAAGCTCACTTCTAATGCGATTTGTTACATTAACTTTCATCGTTTCGTCTGCAATACTTAGAAGCAACTCTTGGAAAATATTACAATAATACAAAGGGTAATGAGAAGTTAAAAATTTCATATTCCATGCAAAGCAATAAATAGGAAAAGACTAACATGGAATTGGGTATTCTGACTAGCGGTAAAAAAATTATGTCGCATAATCTTTCCGATATTCTACTATCCGCTCAGACATTCCGAGCAAAACTGAAAATCTGTATCTTGCCTGTAAGCAAACGAATGGGTTTACCTAACCATTAATCAAGATATAGCCCTTCCATCTTTTATTTCAATTAATACCATTGACCTACGTGAACAGCTTCAGATTAGAAAGTGGGTAACTTGTCAAAATCTTTTGCCCACGAATTATGCATTATGCAGCCTTAGAAAAACAGCAAATTGTTCAAAGAAAAGTGCGTTAGAAGATAGCTGCGAAACTGCAAAAAGAATACCATAATAAGGGGGATAACTTAGGATAAGATGGGAATTATGTAAATGCCAATATGTTGAAATTGCCGATTACTTTTAAGCTAAAGCTGAACTTTACAGAGATAGATTTGACCATATTTTCAATACAACAGCTTCGAATTAAAATAAGAACCCACTTGGCTCTTTAAAAGCTCTCTTGTTCCTAGCAAAATAGCATGACACAGTCTAATATCAATGAGTATCACCTATGAGAAATCTTTAAAGATATGTATGTATTTCAATAAGAGGAAGATAGTGGTTGTGAATGAGTTTTCCTTTAAATGAAGTTCTCATCTCACACAGTCCAAGTTAGTCCATTTCATTCATTGTTGTCCCTTTTTGTTGTGCAAGTATAAAAAGTAAAATGTCTTTCTTTTGTTTCCTTCTATTCGAGGCTGCTTCAATAAATTGCTTACGCCTCTCTGATACAATTTGACCAGAATGCACTTCATTTTCCATCAAGCGAAATCGACTAAAAAGAAAAAAAAAAAAATTTCGGAGACCAGCGATTCTACACTTAGTAAAGTGCTTCCAGGAAAAAAAAAGGAAAATTTTTCTATTCATAAGCTACCGAAAAACCAACACCAACACCAATATAACCCGTAAAAAGAAAAAATAAACTGACGAGTTGTCCATTGTGTATGAGTACCTCGAACAATTTAACAAAATTTGGTCTTCACTTATGTTATGAATGCGTATTCAACGCAAACATGTCTAGGCAGACATATATACATATACGTACACATATGCATTTAGTTCTTACTTGAATGGCTATGCCAGTGTCATCTTTTGTGTCTAGGGTATTTTTCACTAACTCCCGTTTTACATCGATTACGAAGACTAGAACAGCACTCAGCGTGCACACACATGCACTACATGCATTATAACATTCTAGGTTCTTATTTTCCTCGTTTCATGTATATACACTATCTATAGTTTTTTTTTAAGGTTTGCGTTTTGAAAAAGTTAAAAATTGCTTTAGCTTGTTTTGATAGCAGGATGTTTTCACTCATACAGCTAACCGTTTAAATGTATATATATATATATATATATATATATATATATATAGATATATATATAAAATACATACATATATATATTGTAAAAACACGTGTACATAGGATTGTGTGTAAATGTATTTAGTGTTCACTACGTAAATTGGTCTAAAGTTAATTGAAGTTTTTCGTTCATGTAGTTGGTTATTAAATAAGAAAGAACAATTAAGAGCTTAGTTTCCCAACAACAATAACTGTCGACTTTCTAAACGATGTGTGGCTTCTCTTCTCCTCCTATATGTCTCACATTCTTTTATGCTTCACATGCAACGACGACTTGTGTGTGCAAGACTTTTTTAAGCGAATAAATGTTAAAAAGTAGAGTCATTTTTACATATCAATAAAAGGTCGAATTAGCCTTCGAGACATTGATATTTTATTATTACTTTCAAGAATTTTTGGTTACAATTTTATGAAATTGAAATGAATTTTTTGATTTTAATAAATTTTTTCCCTTTTTTCTTTTTGTAAATGCATTATTTTCAATTCAAGCATTTTACACGGTCTTTTTCCCTATCTCAAGTGCGGATATGAACACATTTCTTAAACCCGTAAGCCCTAAGAATAGCATTTTTAAAATATTAGGAGTTCGAGAGAGTTCGGTCCGTTTTTTTGTGGTCATAAATGCATTTACTTCAAAGAAAATAAATGAAGACAATCCATGTCCATCGCTCATTCTCCCCATCTATCAAACAGTTTTCCCAGCTCCATCTCGAAAAATGTCTCGCCCTTTGAGGCTATCGCCAAAGCAACCTACATTTGGTTATCGTCATAAGAATCAAAATCCACCGTTCAACCAAATAAGAAGTCATCTATTGAAACCCATCTTAACAGAAGTGAAAGTGGGAATAACGAATGTCTGCTGATAACACCAGGGAGGGTACAGTATTGCAGATTAAAGCTGCACAGATTTTCTTAGTTTTGTTATATGCGACCGAATTGCTTTGTGCTGAAAGCTCATGACGTCATGATTTTAAGCCGCCATGGTTATTCAGCTTTCGTCACAGTTATTTGGACCTTCGATATTGTAACGCTTTCTAGCTCAGTTTTTATAAATCTACTAAAAATCAAATAACGAAACTCCAACATCGCGTCGCATATGTTTATGAAAAAAAAGAATAATTATAAATAATTTCCATAAGGAGAAGTTTTTTACAGACAATGGATATGTACCGAAAGAAAGACTTTTTCTTAAGATCAAGTTTTGACGGCAAAAATGTACACTTCTTCCTCACCCTTTTTTAATTGCAAAAGGAAGTAGGAGAAAATATTAAAACACGAGCAATGTATTCCCAACATAAGTCCGTTTTTTAGCGAAAGCAACAATAATTTATACGTACTACCGAAGCATGAAGGTATACTCATTTCGTCATAATGTTTACAATACGCAAAAGGAAACTTCAGAAAATTCATAAAGTGTACGTATTCTTGATCAGCATCAAATTCTGAATCGACACTATCCAAGTCTGTCCGTCTGCGTGTTTATATGGGTGTGCTTTTGAAACCCTACTGGTCGCAAAAATCGATTACTAATTCGGCAAAAACATTGGAACATTTCGCACTCAGATTGGTATTGAAAACGGGCCAAAGAACACGTCTACTGTGAAGCGCAAAGTGAAAGCACTTCGGCATTTCTAGGCAAAAATGTCTGGATTTTTGTTCATTAATTATAAATTATGAAATATAGAAGGCTAACTATCTCAAATCGTCCAAAAGATACGCCCACTGTGAAGCGCAAAGTGAAAGCACTTCGGATTCTCTAAGCGAAAATTTGTAAGTTTTTGCTCGTTACTTATAGATTATGACATTAGAAGGATGAAGTTGCCTAAATTTATTTTATGGAGAATCCGTCTATTCATATTGAAAAATCAAAATGAAAAAAAAATTGCCCGCTCCCTCACAAAATTATAGTCGATCAAATTTTCGTATTTTTAATTTCATTCTAAATAAAATCTGTTTCACTTGAAAGACCTTAATACTCATAGAGTAGTAATAGGTTGCAACAGCAATTTTATCCCATCACAGCGTAATGAGGTAAGACCATCGCTGAGATAAAATGAAAGGGTGGGTGCTCAAAATTCGGCGTCAACACAATATAATCTTTCTACTTATTATATCCTTTTTTAGTTTAACTGTAAACCACACCCCAGTTTTTATTTCCGCATTAGAAAAATGTCGTTGTAATAGATTTGTCATTGAAACACCCACTTTGGAGCACCCACATCGAAGCGCCCACGTTGTAGCAAACTGCTTAACGACTAGCATGAAACAAAGCCTTTTCATACTAACATAGTTTTGGTATACATTACGATGAAAGCGTGCAATATAGTCAATAGTCAACTCATGTGTTTGGGTGTTTAACTATTTAAGGCATAGTTGCTTAAAATTCACAATTACATCATTGCGATTCCAGCAAACTCTAAAAATTCGAATAAACAAAAACGAATGAAAATTTATTTTTATTCGCGTAACGAAGGGAATATCCCCATAAAGTCGTGTCAAAATAAACAATTATTGATGACGTCATTTAAAATTTATAAAACACTTTGAAAATCCAACAAGACTCAGAATTTTAGAGCCCCTCCATATCTTTTAGGTTCCATGAAGACAAAGTGTGGCTATAAAGTAATCCGAACTCAAGATCACTTGAAAGGCTTACAAGTATTTCAAAAGGTGATGGTAGAGTTTTTTCTGAATGTTATCAGTTAACTTACATCATAATGGAATGCAGGCTTATGCATACGTATGAATTTATCGTATGCTGAAAATCAAGAACAATTAAAATAAGTTTGATGACAACAACTAAAGAGGAAAAAAATAATAATAATAATACAAATAAACAAGCAAACGAACACAACCGAAATGCATTGAATGAATTGTATTCAGAAGCTTTAGCAAATGTCAGATTAAAGATAACCTTATTGGCAAAACTATTATATTAGGTATTAGGAAATACACTAAAGAAAGCTTATCAACTCTCCTACTAATAAATAATAAATTAAATGTATAAAAATTGTAATTTTAAAAATATAATAAATTGACTGAATCAGTTTCCAAATAGACTTCTTAGTGTAAACATTGATTTTTGGTGAATCTCTTGAAAATGGGTTATGGCTTTAGGATAACCTTAACGATTGTTTTCTTAGTTAAGGTAATATAAAAAAGTGCAATCATTTGAACAGATTTAGGCAGATATATAAAAAATGTGCTACTTTTGCAATTTTTCTAGCTATTAAGCTATACGGAAGGCTTCTATCGTCATCCAGATGCAGAGATGGTACCTAGCAATGATAATGATGGCGTTAATTTTCATGAGCAAATGATTTTGGAAGCTGCCGTTAGACGAGGCATGGATCCGGAAGCTGTTTTAACTGTGCTGCGTACTGGACAACCAGTCACTAAAAAAAAAACGGAACCGAATGGTACTACAAAGACAACGACCTACTCTCTTGGCCCTGATGGCACTATAACCAGTAAAACTCAAATACATTATGTATCGAGACACCGCGCCCCACCTATGCCTATTCCTTCCCGCAATAATCCGTGGCTACAAAATCCAAGAGCGCGTCCGCCGGGCAGAACCCATGTTCAGACATTCATAGGACCTAATGGCGAACGCGGTATTGTAAGAAGTTGGTCTTCTGGGCGGGAACCAGTACCGGAACCGGAGCCAGAAGTACCTGAAACACCGACACTCCCCGAAGAAAACTACTGGCCTAATTTCAATTTTGGCCCCGAGACTAAACCATGGGAGCCTACTCCCGAAGAGGAAGATCCCGAATGGAAAATTTTTGACGATGATTTTGAAGAGCAGACCACAACCCCAAAACAAGTGAAACCCACAACGATGAAAACTTGGAGTTGGCCTGATTTAAAGCATATGCCGCGCACAACTACACCAAGTAGCACAACAACAACAACAACGACAACAACCTCAACTACGACATCGAAACCAGAAATTGAGAAAACTACTCCGAAGTTACCAAGTTTAGAGGAGTTTTTAGAACAGCAATATGGTTCCAAAGGCACCACTACATCTACAACGACCCCAGCAACGCCTCTAACCACCACATCAAAAAATGAGGCAGAAGAAGAGCCGGAAGAAACTACACCACAAGTAACGACCACTAATCCCAGCACTACTTCTTCTAAACCAGAAAATGGAGATAATGGAAAAGAGAAGTTCGAAAATGAAAACCCTTCCAACAATCCTACAACATCTGAGAGCGTTACGCCAGCGTTCGCAAACGATAATCCGGAAACCACGACCGAAAAGCCCGTACAACACATAAATGTTAAAGATCTCCCTGTCAATGAAATTCTCTTCAATGGTCAGCCTATAGACGAAAGCTTTTTTAAGTCATTACCGCCAGAGCTAAGACCTCAACCTTTACCTGGACGAACCATATCAACTGAATATATCCCACAGACTCTACGATCAGCACTGCAATCTGATCCTGAGCTTTTGATGAAATTAAAAAGAGCCGGAATTAATCCTGAAGGGGTAATTCACGTTGAAGGTAATATTATAACCAATATGGCTGTTCAACCAACGGGTCGGGCAATAGTCACTACAAGCAGATTACGTCCTGATCCGCCTTATAGGGATACGCATACCTACGACTTTTTTGTACCCTCGTTATCTCGGTCATACATTTACTCGCGCCTACAACCCACTTATTTGACCCGACCAAATAATATTGAACAATTTTTAATGAAGTTCGATTTATCTAAATCGTTAATTTACGCTAACAGGGGTAAAATAGTAAAAAAATATATAGATGATGAGGGTTGTGTACTAACGGCAACTTTTGCTTTAAGCCAGCCAATGGGATTTAATGGCTATAATCCAGACCCTTACGATGAAGCGAATGCTAATCAGCCGATTAAGTAAATGGAACTTCCAAAGCATCTTTTTGAAAAAATGTGATAAACGAAACCTAAAACGAAAACATTTGTTAATTGCAGAAGAGAATCAAATTTTTGGCAATAAAACAATAAAAAAGTCTTTTTTATTTCGAAAGAAAGAATGTTTAAAAGAAGAATGAGGCCATCAAATTATACAATTGACCTTGAAGCAACATCTTAGAATTTTGAAATTTTTGAAATATGAATATCTTAGGTGATGCATCAAGTTTTAGCTGGCTACAGCAAACGTTTATAATTGCTTTTAGATCGACGCCTTCTTAGGCGGTATGATACATTTTTTTCCTACCATATTATGTAATACTAAACACATGCCCCTCGATGGATGACGCTCAGATTCAAACTTCATTTGTGTTAAAAATGTAGGCCAACTCTTTTTTTGGTTAAATATGCTCAACCGCATAGGAAATATCCCTTATACGTGGAATACGTGATGGTCAGAAGGAAATGGGAAAAAACGAGCTGGCCGCAGTCCAGTGAGTGTATGCCCAATCGGTAACTGTTAAGTTACTTTCTGTCTTTACCGACTGAGTATCCGCTATAACTACGATCCAAGAAAGCTTCATCACATGTTATGTCTTTACTGACCGAGCACTCACTATCGTTATGAGCATCCACCAATCATAATTAAAGTATCGTTGTCCGCATTGAGAATTAATCCAGTGTATGTATCATAAGTTCGAAGGGTTTTTATTTTCCTTTTTCTTTCTTGAATAAGCAAATCTTCTCCACAACAGCTCTTCTTCTAGAACTACAGGCAAAACTTCCTTTCAATCAATTAACAGGAAGTTTACTGGAGGCCGCATTCTTCAGACTTTGCAGTCAAAATTGTCAAGTTCCACCCATTGTCGAAACATCAATCGATTCACTTATTCCTTTTAAATTGAAATCCGACTATTACGAAACTTTAGCGAATTGCCAGAGAGCTAAGGCAAGATTGAATATATAGCGATAGAAAATGCATATCTAGGAAAATTTTTGGATAGAAAAATAAGCTTAGTGAACCCATATGTAGAAATGCCGAAGACAAGGGTAAGTATGGTAAGTACACAATACCCTTCAACTGACAGAGGGACTGAAAGAAATTAAACTTACTTAGAACATAAAACATAGCATAATTATATATGCATATTCCCAACAAATGGGATCATGTAAAAGCTATTAGAGCAATTGGAAAAGTGCCGTCATAGTTCGGTTCTTCCTTGATTCATTTGAAATATTAGACGTACAACAAATATGTACATATAGAGTTTTGATAGATTTTCCAGAGCTGAAAATCAAAATCGCTTAAGGAATCTCGAAAAAACTTATTGCTAAACTTAAGAACTTACCGTAGTTTCCTTTGGATTTCTGCAATAGAGTTAAAAATTTCGCACAAACAAATCGAAATGCATTTATTCAAGCAAAATACTACGCAAATATTTTCGAATGATTCTAATAATAAAATATATCTTTTTTTTATGTTTTTTTTTTTTTTCAATTTTATATAAATCATTAATAAGTAATTATATAATGCGTAATAATATTACTAAAGCACTAAGAAATAAAAAGCAAAGAAAAAGCAGCAAATATATGATAATAATGCATTCATTACAAATGAGTTTATTAAAAACTTGCCTTTCTTTAAAGTATAAATAATTAATAATAAATTGAAAAATTAAAAAAACAAAAATAATGTAAAAATATGCAAAAAAAAACGAGATCTAAGCTTAAAATATAAATAAAAAAAAATGTAAATATTTAAAAAAAAATGTTTACGCAGCTTTGGATCGATTTTCTTCAGATATTGATGAAGTAACCTTTCTCGGTTTATTGCAGTTTGCCGATATAATATACTTTTAGTTGTTCTGATTATATAAAATTCTGTAGCGCGGTTTTAGTCTTTTATTTGGTTTTTTTTAAAAGACAAGCAGCTCATAAACAGAAGCAAAGTTTTACAAAGCCAGGTATTTCATAGAAAAAAGTAAACTAGATTAGTTAAAATTATTTTGGTTTTTATCAAAAAAAAAAAAGTGCATTTTTGTAAACGAATTTTTTTTTCAAAACAAAATATAATTCAAAAAGCATTATTTAATTAAAAGAATTTACTAAAAGCATTGCCTATTTTTACGCACAAGCATAAAAATTTTATAATAAAACTATACCTAATACACAACAAAAAACGATTAATAAAAAATGAATAAAAATTTGGAAAAATACGAATATAAAAAAATTCAAGTTGTGTTTTGAAAAGTATTTATCGATCGAAAATAATTTGCTTTTAAAAATTTGAGTTTTTTCTTTTTTTGTTTCTCTACCTATACCCTACACCGTATGTGCACCACAAGGTATACTAAGCTTGTGCGGATATATGCAACACACAGAAGGACTACAAATAGATCCACTTCTTACTACATGAATCGATTTATATCTCTCTTCTCTGTCCCTCTATCCGGCTGTCCGTCTTGTTTTCTTCTGTTCAACCTAAAAGTCGCAATTTTTGAAATATTTTAATAAAATTTGATACCCTAACATAATTTTTCTTAAAGACAAACGCTGTTGAATATAGCTCGAATCGGAACACTTTTTGGTGCACATTTCCTACATAATATCTTATACTGGTCGGGCGTTATACGAAAACTATAGGGTAGTGTAGGGTATTTAATGACGGGCTGTTACCGACCATAGCGTTATTTTACGCGTTTTATACTTATATTCTTTGCTTACAAGCTAAGGTTAGTTTCGTTACTCACCAAATTATCAAAACGCAAAGCCTCTTCATCACTTAAGCCCATGCTGCGCGTCAATTGCAAATATGTGGACGTAATCGGCTTTAAATGTTCAAAATCCAATGGTGGTAACATTGAAGTTGAACGTATTTGCGGAATGCGTAAAGTTGTTGTTATTGTGGATTTTGGTGGTGTGATAGCTTCTGTTTTCACTGATGTAGGTGTTGAAGTCGTAGGCATAGAAGCCGTTTTCGGCGCTTTTGGAGTTTCAAGGGCAGAGCTGAAAACAGATAAAGTTTGTTTGGACAGATTAATTGCACAAGCCTGAGATAGAATGTTAGCAGAAGAAGAAGAAGAAGTACTAAAAGAAGTAGGAACAGTATTTCTATTTATAACCGGTACTTTTAGAGGCAACTCCAGAGCTTTTTTCAGTAATAAGCTTTCAGGGGAATTTTTAAAACGTTTAGGATTAATGACGGTGACGTTATCAGTTTCATCATCTGATGAAGACGTAATAGAACTTTCTAAAGGTTTTTGGACAGATTTTTTTTGCGATTGCTTTGTTAAGTTGGCAGTTTGCAATGGTTTTTTCTCAAAACTTATATTCGGAATTTGTGGAACGGACATTTGCAAGTTGCCTTCATATAGTCGTCTCATAAAATCATAGTAACGCATTAAATTTTCACGTGATTTCAATGTATGAAAATCAAAGCTCAACCCATACGGGGAATCAGCTAAATGGGAACTTTCCGGTATGGGCGGCGTAAAAGGGCGTTGCAAATACGGATTTACGCGTATTTTTGGCAAACGAGTTCCCGGACCTGAAAGCGGAGGACTTGATTTACGTCTATATAAATCTTCTGAATGCTTTTTAGTCTCTAGAGTTGCAATAGTTGGCTTTAAACTATTATCGGGACTAGAATATCTTCGTCGCTTCGCTGCGGACATTGATAACCCGCTAACTGAAGTGGACTTTGTTGAGATTTTTGTGGTGGGACCGGCTTCCAAAGAGCTTTCAGTATGCGATGAGTAATTTAATGCTTCAACTTCTGAAGAGCTTTCGTTCTGTGGCACTTCTGCTCTACAAGTAGCTGGAGAAGAAGGCCTCAAATTTTTTTTGCACTCAGGGCAAATGGATAAGAAACGAGTTACTGCTTCTCGCGGCAGAAAAGCGTAAGTCTCGGATATCTGAGAAATATAACAAAAAAGGAATAATTACAAGATTTTAGATCACCAAAAATAAATCTATTGATTGCAAGATTTCGATCTACTTTAACGACTCACTATGCGATAGGTACGTTTTTGGCCCGCATGCAAACCACTTCTACCGCCCAGCTCCATGTGAATATTAAAAATTATATCGAAAAATTCCTCGACCACAGCCACTTTGCGATAATGGCGTTTATCCAAATCCTTCAAGGAATTCAAGGGAAGAAGATTATGAAATACATACACCTGTCTTACAATATTACACCAACCTTGGACGTGGAGGCCACATATAAGTTCACATCAGCTGGATTATCAGATAAAACCGCATCCGGTGGCAATGGCTTTAAACATTTTGGAGTGCAAGGAGCATCCAAAAAATTGTCCGGGCGATTTGTAGTGAAGCCTTTAAATAAATCGCGGTCATTTAGATACACATTAATTTTGCATTAATATAACCCACCTTTAGTTTTAACCCAAAAACGAAATTTTGAACTATCCGGACGACTATGCTCTTTGCCTTCTAAAGCTTTCAATATACGCACTTTTTTACGCATTGTTATGGTCTTGGTTTTCGAATGATCGCCATACGTTTTTATAGCCCAAGGTTGGAATTGTTCAAAGATATGCTCTTTCTCGTTTAAACTTTTCTGTGCCTTTTCCGCAGTGTTCTCACGACTATCCTGGCCAGAATGCACTAACAATTTATCACCCACAACGTCATCATCAACATCAGCATCATAATCTATATCCTGATTGGTGGTTTCTTTACAACCGGATTTCGATTCACCTAACTCTTCCTGCTCTCTAATACAATATAATTCACGCTTTAAATTCAAAGGATTTATTGATTCAGTAGCGCATTGAGAAACATGTCGATGTTGTTGCTGTTGTTCTTGCAAATTTAAGTTATGCTGCTGATAATGTTGCGTGGGTGAATAATTTGTTTTGCTTTCTAGTTCACGATAATCTTGAGCAGTTTTACCTGCTTCACCATGTGGAGAAGACGACATATTTCTTTTAAAATAACTTTTTTAAAATGTTAAAATAAAAGGAAAAAATATCAAAGGATCAAAGGCAAAGAAAATTTCGAGCATATCCTTAAATCAAGGTCCGCACAAAACTATAAAGAAAGACAAACGCCCACTGGCTTAATTATTTTAATCATAAAGTCAAATCTAAAAATATCAAAACTCCCTTTTCCTCACATAATCGAAGAAAAGCTTCAAATTTCATATTTGTAAAGTGAGTAAATTGCAATTTCATATGGAATTAGATTTCTCTGTAATTTTCACTGCAACACATTCCAGATAAAATGTAGCCTTTTAAAATCTGTAACCTTTACTTCAGGAATATTGCAATCCAGCTTCCTACTCTTGTTCTAGTGGTGTAATCAAAGTGTCCCTTTATTAAGGGACACTAGAAGGGACCTATTGGTCCACAATATAAATATTTGTTTCCTTAGAGGGGCGTTTTTTCCGTGTTCGGACGACCTGCATACTGGGTGTTTTTACTTCGCTTCTATACCATTTGTCTCGATGGAGCAGATTCAAAAAAACACTTGGAAAACAGCTCCTTTGGTTCAAGTTCATTTTTTCCCACACTAAGTACAGATCTTTTCATTGTTTTAAGAAAGCAGCGTCACTAAAACAACTGCAACTATGCGCGGAGTGTCATGAAATATTGACACATTACGTTGGTACTACGTAGAAATCATGTGGGTTCGGCAATAATAGGGAGATCCACATATACCATTCTACGAACTTATTGAGTGAAGTGCCTTGCATTTGGACGGAGTATTGGCCGTATATGTCTACTTATTACAAATGTCTTACATTCATTGCTGGTCAGAATAGAAATATCCAAAGGCGAGGAAATGAATGATAAAAAAATGTGAAAAAAAGACGATTTCAAATGAAATAAAATGGAAAGAATAACACTGATTGATATAACCAAGACATTTATGAGTTCTTTGATTCGTAGATTAGATGATAAGGATAAATATTTAATGTACACTTCACAATATATAATAGTGGGAATTACTAAATCAATGTATTATTAAAACACCGCTTAAATGAATTTAACCCAATATTTTTTTTTTTTTTTTGTGTTTTTCATATATTATTAAAAATTTTTACTAACTCTCTCAACAAAAGTCCACCAATAATCCAAAACGTAGCTTTAACTGTTTTTTTGTTTTTCTTTTCTTTTTTTTTGCAAAATATATTTAAAACACAAACTTAATAAACTATAAAGAAATGAAAACAAAAAAACTTAACAGAAAATAACAAAAAGTTTTTTAACAAAGGATTTGTTTCATTCAAAACGAAAATGCTGTGATCTTCATTCGAAACCGAAATTAGAAAAACTGAGGCACGATGACCACAAATGTAACGATGAACAGTTAAATGATAACTGATCTTTAAGTGACCAAAAATGGCTGATGGATGCTTTCATCTAAAGAGAGAAGTTTTGCTCTAAACCGGATAATTTTCGGATTAAAAAATTTCTCAACAGAAAAAGAAAACAGGCTCTTGAAAGACGGAAAAAATGGCTTAGCTAAAAAAGCTCATGAAAAAGTCATGAAAAAAAAAGACATCTACTTCGGTTATGTGGACAAGCGAAAAGGGGGTACTTTAATTCAGGCATATACAGGAAGACGATTCATTTATCTATATAACATACTTACATACATATCTACCTACCGTTCATCTTACAGAATTAACTAATCACGTGCCTACCTCAACTCTGAGCGTTTCTAAAGGTTAAGGGTGTTTTTCTCATTTTTCCTATTTTTATTGCGTTCTTGAAACGTTTTTCTTTCTCTTTTTTCACTTTGAACAAAACTTCGCAGTATGTTCGTGTGTATGATAAAAATTAAGTAAAAAAAAAAAAATAAAAAGAACACATACCACCACATCCCTCGTTGTATTGTAAATTTATAGTTTGTTTATATATCTTTTTTAGACTTCGAGTATTCTCGCATACATGCACACATACACATGAAGACATTAAGTACACGTTCATACTTGTAAGTTTTCTAAAGCAAAAAAAAAAATAAAAAAATGTTTAAAAAACTTTTTGTTCTGTCTGGTTTTTTCAAACAAACTGTTGCGCTTTTCTTTATTTACTCTCATTCAAAAACGTTCGTACCTACATATATATATATATATATATACATACATACGTTGAAAAAAAGAATTGGCGCCTTAAATTATGCCACTCTTTCAACATACTCATGTGCGGACATATTATCCATGAACGGGAAAAAATTCAAAAAACGCAAATAAAAAGAACAACTCATAAAAAAGCGTATATATATATATATATATGTATGCACGTATGTATGTCTATGCAGAAAACCAAAAAAATAAGTCACGTGGTAGTGTTTGCAAATAGTATTTTCTTGACTTGTCTAAAAATATGTTAAGTAAATGCATTTCCTTCTTATCTCTCGTCTTAGAGAAGGGGGTTGATTTCTAGCTTTTCTCACTGCACTAGGTTTTCTATCAGCGATCTACGCATATATAGAGTATTTTCGAAATATCTTACAACGTCATTCTCTCTGATTGGCTCTCCTTTGCTTATCAAGGTTAGGGTGCAAACTATCCCCTTTATGATGTTCTTATATGAAGTCGTAGATAACCATTTCTTTTTTTAAAAGTCTTCAGACATTGAAAACATATGTGTATATATATATACTGTGTACTCTGAAAATGATCGCTCAAGTTTAAGGTATAACGCAATTGGTTTTTTTTTTTAAACGGCCAATGTATTTCCTATTCGTGTAACGCTATCATGATTAGAAAGAGATGGGGGAAGGACCGCACGTAATATAATGGATGTTTGCTCTACTCTTTGAGAGTTCACTGTGGCTACGACCAAATACGGCCAAAGCGCACTGGGATTTGAAGCCACGAGCACCAAGTTCGTAATCGAAAAGCTTGGCTGCTCAACTATGCGGCAGCAATAAAGCATCTTATAGTAACTTGGACAAACTTGAAAATTCCAAGAGTGCAAATATTAACCTAGTTTTAAGTTAAAAACCTCTATAAAATTTTAATGTTCTTTTACTTGCCCAAATTGATCTAGTAGGCAAAAAACGCTTTATCACCTCAACAGAGCAAGAAATTAACAAATTATAGGACAATTCCAATGTCTTCCTATTCAGGCAGTTTTTTTTTTGCGATTTGGTCTAAACTTCTATCACGTGGGTTGATCGAAAAATAATGTACATTATAGGTCGCTTATTTTCCCGGACCGAAAATTTATTTATTTATTAAATGGAGCAGCATACTTTCATTTAAAATGCATTAATCATAATACTAGCATTACCATCGGCATCTCAACGGTTTCCATGAGCGAAAAGAGCACGTCGTGAAACCGATTTATTGATACTAATAAATGTTCATTGTGCACATCGTGGATGTTCTTTCTCGTTACTAAATCTTCTAGTATTTTCACCGAAATCAAGTTGTGATGTCCTGAGATGCATCTCCATAGTCTACTACTGGGTGTCTGTCTGTCTTCTTCTAAACAAGCCTTTATGCAGTACTGTAGGGTGTTAAATGAAACTATGACTTCTATATGTCAAAGAACTGTCGTTAAGCGATACACAACCTATACCTTAACGCATTAAAGCGTTTCTTGGAATTTTCAATAGGTGTAGCTCTGTGCTCAAAAGGCCCCATTTGCGGGAAAGTTCTTTTTCTTGCTTAATTCGGAGACTATTGCTGCTTAATTCTTGCGAATGATGAACAACGGAATCCAAAAACCAAATAACCATGATGCAGACTACGCCAACCATCAACAACGACGATAAAGCTCAATATCTATGATGGCCAAATTTGGGTGGATCAGCTGTGCGTGGCGAATCTGCGACAAAGAGTGGGCGTAGTATATCTAAAAGAATTATATCATGAGCTTTCAGTATGAAGTAATTCGGCCCTATATAGGAAAACTCGCTCAATGAAGTGTTTGCAGTTCTAGTCTAGAATGTGCTACCCTTCTCGTTGCTATCAGACACTAATCCTTTTGGTTAACACGGCTTTCAATACGTTACTTATTATTTGGTCGAATGATGCTTTCATTCTTATGAAGATATCAAATCGTGGGTCCTATTGGGGTTATCCTACAAAGACCAGTTTATCGTCTGGGAGAGAATCCATAAATTTGCCTGAAAAATCGACAAAGTGGAACATGCTGTCAACAACTAATTTTTCCATTTTCTCACCAAGCGAGTGCGTATTGCTTAAAAAAAGTCGGAGTCATATTCACACACTTAATGTGCTCTTCACATTCTTAGTCACATCACATAGCATTCAAGTCCACAGAGTAGAAGGCGAATCTTTTGTACATAGAAATCTCAAATAGGACGAAATTTCAAAGTAAAACGTTCAAGCATTGCAGTGGTGGAATTTATCACTTAAGTTCAATTTGCCAATTCTCAGTTTCTACAGAAACTTGTATTCTTTTGTTATCGTTCGCATATCTTTGACAATTTAACAAAGCCATGTGCAGAGATTTTAATGGAATGTCCTTTTAACATTTGGACGGCCGACTACATATGCTTATTGAAAGAAAAAAAAAATTCCCGGCAAAACTGGACATTTAATAGCGAAAAAAAATTTTTAAAAAAAAAACAATTGTACGGGTACTTAGCAATGCAGCATCAGCTAAACCGAAAGACAATATAAAATGACGCCAGATTATAACTCAACAGCAAACTGACCGATTCTGACCATCATTACGCAAATACGAAATAAACAGGTTTTGTCTTATGAAAGGGTTGCTTTTTGTCTTTGAACGTATTCTTGATAAGCTAAAGTTCATTTAAGATACTACTCCGAGATTTCATGACAATGTACAACCCGAGAACCACCACCTTTTTCAGTAGCAAACTCTAAGAAGATGCTGTCTACTGCTCTTTGAATCTTTGTCCAGTTATATAAAACTGGTTGAATAAATTTGACGAAAAATTTCAAGTAAAATAACTTTAAATTCTTTTCTCGGGTTAGTAACTAAACTTTTATTTAAAATTTGTTGAAATTTCGTGTGAAAGTTCATTAAAAATATTGGTGAACTTGTTTTTGTTCACAAAACGACATGCTACCGTCCGAATAAATGATGCTGCATGTAGCAGTAGTGTGAGAATATTTTTTCGATGTTGAAAAATCCTCGTCGGAGATACACGTTCTACTGCACTATACAAATAAAAAGTTGAATTCATTAATTTTGGACTTCCGCAACGGAAAAACATGTCGAAAGTAATCGTTATTTAACAGAAATTTTAGGAAATATTTGGAAAAAAGTAAGCTAACATCATACCAAATGTTACTGATCGCGTCGACGTCGATTTTATTCGCAGAAATAACTTTTTTTGCATTTTTGTAAAGAAAAGAATCACAAGAAAAAAAGAATCAACCGCAAGCGATACATGTCTACCAACTGAAAAGAGCGCAGGAGTTCTATAAGAACTGATACTATTCTGTCTTACATTGTTGAATATTTTTGTCAATGACTTAATGGTAATAGTAGAGACTAACAATAACGCTTATGCCGGCGACATTTTCATCATCTTAAGCTGCGATCAGTGGACTATCGATCTTTTTGATACTACAATAAGTGAATGTCTAGCCAGAATTAGTAGTAGTGTGGAAGCTCAACACACGAAACGCTCACCATAAACGTGGCTAAGCCAAACGCATTCTTAAACATAACGACCTCATTTGATTTATGTCAAACGTATATTGGGCTCAGGGAATCTATGTAACTTTCGGAATAGTACTTGATATCAAATTAAACTTTCGCTCCCATGTTGATAACATAAGTTTATTAATTTTTGTTTATTGGTTTACCACAATAATATAAAGCCATCCAGGCCAAAATATAAACATGTATTACATAGCAATAAAAATCCTGGGCTATTAAATCTAATTAGTACATATATATATATATATATATATATGCATATAAAACTAAAAATAATCAAATTACAAATCACAAGAACGAAGGAAACGAAATGTAGTACCAATTAGTATTAGTTCGAACACACTCCTACATACATATATTCATAAAGTTATCATATGAAACTAGAAAAATAGTTTAGAAGAAGAAGGCGGAAGACCTTTGCAAAATGGGAAAAAATACGGAGTTTATAAGACAAACAATTCCAGCAGCGCGCAACTCTCACCACAAAACATCTCTCAAATATCAATTTAAAACTGGTAGAGATGCAAATCTGAGAAGATCGCAAAAAAATACATCTACCGCACAATCGAGAGGAAAAGCGATTTCTAATTACATTACGAAACAAAACTAGTTCACGATACTTTGCGAACATAGGACGTTATATGATCCTAAAGCCTAACATTATATGCAAGCCTAGCAATTGTATTAACTGTACGTTCGAACCTATAAGCGGTGACACTAGAAGAAGCAGACATTATAAAACCCACGGCATTTAAACAAAGGTTTACCTAACTTTGAGATAACTCTACAATCTAAATGTGTCCCCGCTACTCAAAATCAAATTCAAACTCGGCCATACTGTTCTAATGTCATGTGTAAACTACAGCAATGAAATGATTACAAGATTTTCTCTGCATAATCTTGCTAACCTAAAATCATATATAATATCGGTCTCAGAGATCATGCATCCCCATTTGAAGATCATCTTGAAA
This sequence comes from Glossina pallidipes, assembly GCA_000688715.1. NCBI lineage: Eukaryota > Metazoa > Arthropoda > Insecta > Diptera > Glossinidae > Glossina > Glossina pallidipes. The sequence continues at coordinate 615,786 of KK499862.1, read as the reverse complement.
TTGCACTTCTCACTTGTCTATTTACAATTATTAAGTTTTAGTCCATCCTTCCTTCCTTTTTTAGATCATCTCAATTTAGCAGACCTAATAGTAATCCCCAAATGATTAGATATTTGAAGAAACAGCTTGTTTGGATGCCATATCAAAATTTTAACACACCGGCTTACTGAATATTTTTGCGACTGTAAAAGCTTAAAGAAAAGCGAAGTGAAGTTGAAGTAATCGTGTAATAATATTCAAGGAAAATATTAAATATAACTTAAATATAAAGTAATGAAAAAATAATTTTCGAAAATTATTAACATCGCGAAAGGGCTGGGAATTTTTGAATTTCGATTGCAACTTCACCTGTGTCCCCAAATGTTTCATTTCAGGACGCAATCATTTGTCTAAGTCGGTTTGCCCAAACCTGAAACCTAGTTCTGAAACCTTGCGTTCCTGCAAAAATGAAACGAGATTAGGCTGAACACTTTGCTCAGCATGTACCTACTGTATCCACTACTCGCCGACGAGTAATGAGGCGGCGAAGAAATGTGTTCAAGATAAAACGAAATGAAATCGAGTAACTCGGTACGTTACACACGGTTTACACGTTTTTTTCATGACAGAGCCCTGAAAGGTTTTGCCACTGCCGAAGCGATTCCGGCAAGGCATCCCTAATTTAAGTAGGTTCGTGTAAGGCAATGTAGCTGGTGCAAAACTATTAAAAAAAAAAACAACTAAAAAACACCTATCTATAAACGCACAAGGTAAAAATGACGTCCGAGCAAACAACCAACTTTTATAGCACTCGAGACTGAGTTAAAATTTTCCCTTACCTTCGACATTGTTTACAAAGTGCTGGGAAAATGTTTTCTAGTAAGAGAGTATGGAGAGTGTATTTGGAATAAGAGTAACCGAAATAAGCATTACATTTGGCCAGTGAGTGAGCAGTTCAGCGCGTTCTTCGACTGTATTAGTAGACAAAAGGCTTAAGGAGCTATAATTTGCTTACATTTTAAAGGACGTTTTTGCTCAAGTTCACGTATGATGTTTAAAGAAGTCCGCAAAAGTTTTCCTTGTTAAAGTATCGACTGAAAGTTGGACGATCTGGTTTTTGGTTTTCTTCTTCATAAGAAAGAAAGGTTCGTTATCTCCAGATAATTACAGTGGACGACGTACCATCCCACAGTAGATTACTATCGTTTTTCTGAAAATCGAAATTGTTCACCCAGAAAATTGACGAAGAAAGTGCAGTGAATTTTGGAGGAATGCCACTGTTCCAGTTAAAAAGGACTTTTTTGAACCGTTATTTTTGGATTGAATCGAAGAAGATGGAATAATAAATATTAGAGGGAATTATTAAACATACAGCTAAGTAGTAAAGAGAAAAATTATTTTTGAAAAACATTAGAAAACGGCAGTGTCGTGGCGGGGTATCTTCAACGAGTGACAACCAACTCAGCGTTCGCGGTTTCCAATGTCATCAATACAGAGCATGCTTGGCTGTAGATTTGGTGAATGCTTACTCGGTGAAGTCGTAACACTTACCGATTGGAGTTACACTCACTAGGTTGCATTCACTCAATATCTCTTTCCATACTTCTATCTGACCAACGCTGTTGCAAAAGTATAGGGTGTAGCATAGGATATATCCCCCGAGTGATTGCTCATATTAAAAAGAAAAAAAATATGGTTCTGCGGCCCGTTTTTGCAAGTTTAAATCTAAATATAAAAAGCATTTAAATTACATGTGTGTAGCTAGTGACAGAGGAGGTAGAAGATTTAAAATGTTTGCTTTTTGAATGATTGGCGATTATTTGAATGAAAAATTTTTTATCTCTTTTCGACCCAAAAAATGCATTCTTTTGTTATTAAACAATGTTTGAATTAACTTATGGAAAATTCCCTACACATCGCCATGAAGAATGCTATTTTAAAGGCATGCCAAAAAAGTTCAAATGAAAAGAATGAAAACTGTAATCGTTTTGTGGGCGTTTAAAGCATTAAAATGTGTTATGGACGTGTTTTTTGTTATAATAAATTTTTTAATAATTTTTATCATTCATTTTTTTCGCAGATTTCATAAAAAAGCGTGGCATTTTGCTTGTATCTGTCACAATAGATAGAAATGCTCTACTCGTTGCGGGGTCGTAAAATTTACAATTTTTGTCAAATTCACAATTAACACAAAAATATTTATCATAGAGTTTTAGTTTCTTAGGAAACGCACTAACTTGTTTCGTATCGCCCTCAGCCTCATATCCATTCGCTGATCATCTCAACGAATCTGCACTAAGGTACTTTTATTCAAAAATGCTTGTAAACGAACATGAATCCTTTCTAAATGCAACCCTGAGGATATTTAGAGAAGTTAGTAATCATCAGATAGCACATCAGATTGTAACTTCTTAGCAGGTTTGTTTTTTGTTCACATTTAAAATTATAAGCTAAAAAGAGATAACGAGGCTTTGGATACAAGACTTTTTAGCCTCTTAGAGAGATGTATTTGACATAGTTATCCTGTTTATCTGATCTTTTCGGTTTGCTTGGGAGAATTGCTTGAGACTTCATCGACGCATTTCTTTCAAGTGACCAGCATTTTTCCCTTATGCTCTTTTAGGTTTAAAGCATCTATGAAGTGCCAATAAAAAGAGAATTTGCAATGGCCTGCCCACTTAAAGGTCTGTTATACTAATCACAATGCTTTGAAGAGCAAAATTTAAAATTCAATTATTTAAAAGAAAATGTCCCGAAGCCTTTGTTTATTACTATAATAAAGTATTTGTTGTTTTCCACCACAAGCATAAACAAAGTTTTTGAAACAAAAAAAACATTGATATTTAATGACTACCAGAAGCCTGTTATTGTTTTTTACTGCATCTCGGACTTCAAATACTCACACACAGGAACAACAAAGAGTTCGGCGAATGACCCCTATCAATAACAGGGAGAAGGGGAGAGGAAAAGGAAACGCGTAGCGCGTAGCAGGCTGTACTGCTTGTCAATTGGCGCTGCCTATCAACGAAATGCTGAACGTTTCGTCTCATTTATATCGTTTTTTATTTATTTTTTTTTCTCTCGGTTTTTTATCGTACAGCTGTAATATATGATCATGGACAAAATGTTATAAATTAAAGTGTAATGTAAGCAAAAGCATAAACACACACATGAACAGCGCACAATCCCTTTAAGTTTGGCATTTCAATAATTATTGTTTGTTGTTATTGTTCAAAGCAACGTACTCACGGACACAGGAACGCTCGTGCAGCTTTACTAGGTTCAGTTCGCTGGGCCTATACAATATAGGATGTTGGATAGATGAATGTTTAAAAAAATGCAAACACACATTGGTAGTGGAGGAGAGAGAGTGCGCGTTTTCGATATAATCTGTCTGTGGCATTGTTGTTGTTTTTGTTATCAAAAGTGCGTACATATCATTACCATACTCGCTAAATACTATACAATACCGGAGGTCTGTTACTCTTACCATATATGCAAGGAAATTATGCTGATGCTCATGCTGACGATGATGGGTGAAAAAATGAACACAACAACAAGAAAGCTTTGTATTACTGTTTGACACACTCACACGTGCGCTTGGTTCGTTAGTTTTTTTATGTAACCATGTAAATAAAAAACACATGCAAACGAGAGAAAAAAAGTACATAACACGGAAGGAGTAAAAAACTGGCAGAGGACATTCGCGTTAAACACTCACACTATGCGAGAGCCCAAAAGTAGATTACATTATTTACTTGCCACGCATATTATTGCGGCCGTGTACAAACGCATTCGTGAAACACATGCACGCGAGAACACACACACACACACACACACCTAGATACATTGATTCGTTGCATCTGAATGCATGTGCGTGCATACATTCATTTCACGGTAAATTTTTTTAGCATTTTATTTTCATGCGTGTGCGAGTGAAAAATAAAATGTGTAAAATTTTTCACACATAAAAATACGAAAAAAGCAACAACAACAACAACAACAGCAATAGCGACAAAAGCAACAATAACAAACAGCAGAAAACAACAACAGCAACAGCAGAAAAAGAAAGGAAAAACGAGAAAAACCAAAGCGGCTACAATGTTGTGCCTCTTTTTCGTTGCACATGTGAGTCATGGTATGAATGGTTGGCAGCACATCATCAACAGTGATTCGTTGTTCTGCGTACGTTAATGCATTACCGCATTCTCCGTAACTGCAGATCTGTGTGTCTGTGTGCGTATGCGACCCGTTTGTCAATTGCGAAAAAATGACCAAAACGAAAAAGAGATGCCAGATACAAAAGTGCGTGTGCTGAAGTAAAAAAAAGGAGTCCACACTCGAAGAGCGTAACAACTAGCCAAACCAAGTCAGCAGCAAGCATCTAGCCAGTCGTTCAAGCTGCACGCAAATCACATATATATATATGTATATATATGTATATATATATATATGTACATATATATATAGAAAGGTAGACATGTACATGTAACATAGCATGGACTAGTTGGCTCCGGATTTTGTACCATCTTATTGCCAACGTCGGCCTTATTACCAACACTGTTAACAGTCACATAGTCATAGGCAGCAACTGCAAACTTCCACTGAGGCTGAAATCGGAGAAAAACAAATGTATAGAGTTAAAGGAACTCCCGTACCGTTTACTTTTAAAATTTTCATAAGGTAACGTTGTACTTACTGCTCAACATTATTTTATGCTTTACCTCTTCATTCCTTGCGTCTCTACCTCTTTTTCGCACTCTCTCACTCTCGCTTATTATCCCCGGCATTTCTTTCCTTTTTTTTTTTGTATTCCCGATACCCATTGTCTATTAATGTGACAGCAGACTACAGCGGTTCTGTACATATGATTAACCAAACATACGCACAACCTGCTTTCTCCACCCGATCGAACTGTTAAAGCAACCTCCATACCTTGATCATATCGCTTGGAGATGAGAATATTGAAAAACGAATAAACTGGCAGTTCACGTTGCGTTCGCTTTTGCATGATTTTAAATGATTTACATTGAAGTACTTTTTATTTTTCATTTTTATTAATTTTGTTTCTGTTTTTTTTTTTTTTTTGTAATTTTTCAACCACTTTATTAATGCCTAAAAGTTTGCCACACATATAAAATACATTTTTTAAATAGGTTAGTAATCGATGTATATACGCAATATTTCGTGCACAAACACACACACTTGCAAAATTTTTATAGATCTACAACAAATCATGGTAAAACACAAAGCAAAAATGAAAAAACAAAAAAAAAAGAATAATAATTTACCCTAAATTTTTTTGTATTGATTTACTTTTTCACTTCATTCATATAAATGCAAAGTGACTTTTTTTTTTCTCCCTTTTGCTCTATATATGTATATGCATGTATTTTGTTAGTTATGCTTTCGGCATTCAGCATTATTTTAAAACCAAATCATACTTTTAAGGACTTTAATTTTATTTTAGACTTTTCTGCTCCGTCAAATGTTGTTTTTCAAATGCTCAAATAAGTATTTGGTTTTTCATTAGTTTTTCTTTTTTTTTTCTGATGGGTGGCGATGGGCTTTGGTTTGCGAACTTTTTTAAGCCGATTGAGTTTTCGCTTTATTTACGAATTCTGTCTAATTAGTTTAGAAGCGAGGGCCATTTGCAGCACCACAGCAAATATTAATGAATGTCTAAGTAGGCACAACATGAAGAGATATGAAAAAAAACAAAAAAAAAGAGAAAAAAAAAAGCAAGAGCAAATTAGTTACAGCCTAAACAGAATGGCGGGCAAAAACTATTTGATTTAATCAAAACAAAAACACAAAAAAAGAAAAATGCTTCGAAATTGCGATCTAGCAAAATCTTTACAATGACACTATTAACTTTATGTGCAGAAAGTCCGATTGAGCAAATTGTTTAAAAAAAAAAAAAAAAGGTCATATATTTTTTTCCAAATTTACCTAAAAACTAATAGAGAGCAACAGCTTTTTTTTGAATTATATAAGAAAAGGGTCGCAAATGTCTCCATGTGTTAAGTTTATTGCCTGCCGGACACAACATCACCTGGATGCCTAAGCTATTGGAACTGAATTTAAGCAAGGCCAGGCCATTACTTAGGTCTAACAAAAAAAAATTTTAACAAAGATCGATAAAACATTTAATTTAAGAAATTTTTCGCTCACGATATTGGCGCACCTGCTTAACGAGCTACCTTTTTGCAACAATTTATGACTGTTAGTGTTCATGTAATTGACTGTTTAGCACCTTCTCAGGTCACTAATGCAACCAAATTTTCGTTTTGAAATGCTTTTAGCAGCGAAGCGAAAACATGCTCGAAATTTTCGTAGTTCACCAAGGCACAATCAACTTTTTCGTGAATAACTCTTGAAGATATATTAAATGACTAAAAGTACGCTTTAAATAGCTGTGACAAGTGTAGAAAATATCATTTACCACTGTATTGCTTTATATTCTCTGGCATCAGTCAGAAGGGTTGAAAATAACCGAGCAACGCTTGTCTGCTAAGACACGCACCTGAATTCGGATCATTGAAAATTCTAGTCCTGATTGCCGTTGACGTGGTTTCGCGTCTTGCAATTTCTGTTTCTGAACGCGGCAACATTAGGCGCTTTCTATAAGCCACGGGACAAATGGACAAATGGAGTTAAAAGCAATTGTGTCGATATTGAGACATTTGTGGTTTTTATATAGAATAACCAAGTAGGCAGTGAATCGCGAGTAACAACTTAATGGTCACGGGTTGAAATCTCAAGTGCGCTACAGTTTTTAATACAGACGAGCGCATGATCTAAGTTACCCGGCGGCCTTTAAATCCACGCTTTGTAGATTTATTTAGAAAATATACGCGCAGTAAATAAATTAGATGCATATAAGTATGCGTGTATGTGCTTATATGAAATGGGTCGACAATGCTACGACTTTTTATAGTGTACATGTACGGACCCTTCGCTAACTTGAGGCATCCACGCATGCCTTGTGTACCGGATCACCTAACTGCAAGATATTTCGCTGCCTCTTCGTTTTTACGTTTCATTACCTGATAAGGATGTATTTACGCAAATATTGGACTCCAACACTATCGCCTAAAATATACATAATATAGGAATTACATGATCTTAACCAAGACATAATTGCAAAGTTGATATTTTAAAGCGAGTTGTTTTTCGTTATAAGTTTTCGACAATGAACCTCAAAATTTCATTATTTCCGCTGACGGAAACGGAAAAATGCATTCGCAAATTTTATTTTCTTTATTTGAAAATCAGATTATGCTTGTGTTCAAATAAATTTTTAAATCTTCCAGAAGGCAATCAAGCATTATGAGTTCGTGAATACTGGGAAGTGATAAACACCTGTATTTACCGATATCCTTATGCTTAGTGTTCAATAAAGAATCGAGAAATTGAAGCGAATCTTTTATTTTACATACGTCGTCGAGTCTAAATTTAAGAAAGGAAAGAGCCGGCAGGATTAGTTGCTGGTACTCGTCCTATTTTTAGATCTCCAATTTAATTCTTTGGCCTAAATAAATCACACAAATATCACCGCCGTTCGTTGCTACAACGATCCTTTTTTCGACGAGTTTCATTGCATTTGTTCGACCACAAACAACGGCCAACGGTTACACTTCTCAAACCAGTGATATCAATCGGAAGAGGAATTAATCATCAGAAAAATATAACTTAAAAAAATATTCTGGCTATGTAAAAATGTATGTATTCTGGGTGTAAAAAAAGTCAAGTCTTAACATAAGCATGAAAAATTCCATATACCAACTTTTTTATCAGGAACTTCGAATTACAAGCGTTAACTAAACCCTTCGCAAAGTTTTCTACTTTAATTCCAGTTGCTTTGAAAATATCAATAACGGTGAGCAGTACTGACAAAGCAAGTCAAAAATCTCTTCAGATTTTCTTTTTAAGCAATCACTAAGAGTATATCCGCTGTAGGATCGGAAAGGAGTGGGAAGAAAGAAACCGATAGGGAATAAAACTTACTTAGAATACTTGTAAAAGTCTCCAAGGCGAGCATAAGAAAGCCAACTTATTATCTTCATTTGCTGCGTTCGCTTACCACATTGGGCGATAGTTCCTGAGACTCGCACGTAGATATCCTTTCCAAAAAAGTATTCATGTTAGTTTTAGAAAAAACCAAATTTGGAGCAAACTTGTTACAAGTTGAGTTGATTTTAGCGCCAATATTTTTTGTTGTTTATAAAATAATAAAAAAAAGTTCTGTTGGTGAGGTAAGCATAACCGTTTGAGGTGATTAAAAAAAAAAATACGGTTCAAGCTCAGCATTAGCTTAAAAAGTCTTATGGCAAATCTGCTCCTTGAAGTTCAAAAAGTTTCGTTAGTTTGCTGAGATTGTCTTGGGACCGATAACACGAGACGCCGTGAATGTATCAAAGAATCGTAAAATTACTTCGCAAAGCGAATTTATAAAAGAAACCTGAATTTCTAAAAATGTCAAAAATTATTCGTTATATTGCATGCTAATACCAACATGGGAAAGATATTTTCGGAATGGATAGTCCATCACAGTGTATTACTTATGCGGAATTCTATTTGAAGTTGTTTACTCACAATAAAAAACATTTCTTCACGTGGAATGTGGCAATCAACAGAATATGGATCCATCGTTGCACTCCGGTATCGAAATGACAGTCAGCTGAGCGAAAAACATTAATGCAAGCCGTGAAGGTCGGCCAAAAATGCAGCTGTTGCCCGGTAATTTTATGGAATGTTCACAGTATTCTATTAATCGGCTACTTTGGAAAGGGAAGCTGCGTTAAGGAGGGAGTAGTGAAGCTTTAGCAGTATGAATAAAAAAAGAAGAATAGAGGAGATAGAAGGAAAGAATGGATAACTTCAAGTTTTGCGAAAAAGAAATGTTTCTTTCTCACTCAATTTCGAGCCTTATTGGCGTATGAATTATCACAATGGTAATACCCCGAGAGACAAGCTTTTAAGCTCACGTGTACTAATAGCCATCATACACTATACGCCACGTATTTCCATGAATATATTTTTTTAGCTGTATTTCACCTAAGTTCCTATTCGTCAATTTCTTCCATTCTTCGGTCAAATAAGTCAAGTGTGACAGTGTTGTTGTGTGAACAAATTGGAGCATTTGGTTCGATGTTATTTTGAAATTTGCACAAATACTTAGTTCACGCACTAAGAAACTTAATGAACTAATAACATAGAGCCCACAAAGCCAAACTTTGTAAAAAACATTCCAATATTTGCAAGTTCTTTTTAAATTAGATAAATACAAGATTGATCTAAGAAGGTTTACCTTTCCACAATTTACTCCGAATAGTACCAATTTTGCATTGTAGTGCTAAGTATATACATCAGAATCCCAAAATAAAAATATATATTCGACGAAATATTATCATCCTTGGCAATCATACCCACATGTCCAGCTGTCCTAGAATGCTAAAATTCACATTGAAGCCAATTTCAAGTTTATCAGTTCGAAATGGAAATAGTTTTCCTTCCTGAGATATTCTCTAGGAAAAATTAATCACAGGCGAAAAGAATTTCCTTTGCTTAAAAGCTTTTAAAAGAGCTTTCGAATCTTAACAATATTTGAACTTTTTATATAACGATGTCCATCGATTCACCAGCCCGTAAGGAAAACCCTTGAGTAACTAAAAAAATTTGCGGTAGAGTGTTTCAGTTAAATTCCAAATGTTTTTCGAAAATTAATTATCTTGTAACAGTATTTGCTTTTCGTTTATTTACCATGTTGTATAAGAAGTGCGTGCTTAAGAGCTTCGTTACATAAGAAATGCAATAAACGAAAGAGATAGAAGAGAGAAAAGTATTTAATGCCGGGATAACCAAAATTTTATGCAGAGCATATCAAATTCGTTAATTATTTCGTGTTAATTTTCCGAAATAAAGATTCGATGTTTAAAATATTTTTCATTAATGTGTAAAAAAAAAATAAAATAAAAAAAATAAAATATATATATATGAAATATATATATATATATATATATATTAGCCTAAGCAAATAAATAAACAATTCATATATACGTAGAAATGTATTAATTAAATAATATATAATTAACAAATTTTCATTCACTCTACATATACGCACATTTTTACATAAGTAAATTTTGAAATGCCTATACATACATCGTTTTATATCACGCATACTACTCTAATATAAACTTGTGGTATATATGCAGTAGTTTTTATAATTTTAAATAAAATATGACTTTTTTTTATTCAAGTTTTGGAAAAAAAAAAGAAAGAATGAACGCCAAAGGCAATCATATGAATGCGGTATATTTAAGCCTACCGAGCAAATAATTAAAATTTGTTGTTTTTGTTTGCTGCTTTTTTTTTTCTTTTTTTTATTCCGAAACAACAACAATAAAAACTTGAAAATACACTATAGGTTTTTATGTAAAAATGATAATAATGATATCGGACAAGTGCTGGAAAAAAGACTCATGTTTTCCTCTGACGAAGGGTGATGGTGCAGAAAAAAAAATTAAATATATGTATATATATGAATTACACGCACACGCACTTATGAATGCATGTTCATTATATATAGGTGTGGAAGCATATGGGTAAATGTGCCTACGTATGGAATTGAATAAATGTGCAATTTTATCTTAATATCAGCCACACACTGAAACAAAGAGTCCCAGAATGTTTTCGACGAATTTCCGTTACCCGTTGGTGTCGGTGATGGCTCACGATTTCGAAGCATTATGAATTAGAACAAGTTTTCCCGCAATTTTAGGACTATAGCGAGATATTTTTGCCTTATTTTTCTTTGATTAGCTCGCTTAAAATATCGACGAATGATACAAATAAAGAGAACAAAAGCAAACGTTTTTCTCCTCCTATTTTGCAAATTAGTATCTTACAACTGGCTTTTTCTACTTTTTAAACGATCTGCAATTGGCATTTTCTGCTTTTTAAACGAACTGCAACTGGCATACTTAGGAGACTCGATTGTTCTTCAGGGCGAAAATTAACTTTTGCTTTTGAATACAAACAGTCACTTAGGGAATGGTGATTAGAATAAAGCGGGGGAAGAGGTAAAGAGGCAGAAAATGGTCGCAGCCCAGTGAACGGATGCCCGATTTGCTGTAGCTACAAGCAAAGATGCTGAAGACTACACTGAGATTTGAACCCGCATACACCTACGTGGTATTCGCGGCTGTTGTATACTCGGTTACCTTTAAGTCTTAAACAATATAACCTCTGCGGATAAATTAGACTTGAGAACGTTTAACTTTTTCCAACCTGCTAACAGAACTCGCTTGTGCTCGTTTCAAATGTTCCGGTTCTATATTGAAAAATTGCTCTAAACTCACAATTATCTTATTATCTATTTTTACGCGCACTGTTCTCTTAAAACGGCACTTACGACATATCACGGATTCACGGATCATCATTATTAAAATCTATAGCTAAATATGATTCTGGAAAATGGGGCAAAACATCCTTCCTTACTTATCAGTTCTTCTATGACGGTCGTCATTATCGGGATTCCATGTTGACCATTCATCAAAAAGTTAAACGTCTACCGCCTACTGTCTGGTAGGGCTGCCTTACCGACATTCCCTAACGCTTTACGACGGATGCAATTTCACTGATGTGTGATGTTACTTATACTACGATGAAATCCAGAAGACGAGGAAGTGTGCAATTGTCTTCTCCTCTCTTGTAGCTCTATTCGAACTTGATTATCAATCGATTGAAAATCGCCTTCGAAATACGTGAGTTAGCTAACTTCGTCTCACTTCCATATTGGTCCTTATCTTAATTGAAAAAGGTATCCCTAGGCATGCGGTATTTATTTGCTTACAAATAGAATAAGATATTGACAATACACGAGAATAACTTAAGCTAAGTATGGGACCAAAGCGAACCTGAGACTGTGGCCCTCACACAATTTTAATTCTTACGATCACGCATGTAGAACTAACTATGCCGGCCAATTTTTTTATGATAAAATATAAAAGCCATACATATACAAACGGGCGAATACATGTGCATATATGCCTCATGATGACAGACATATACGCATTCATGTACATGTGTACATGTACATATATGTATGTTTGTGTGCCTTATGTTTTTTAAAAAAATTGCGTGCTTACGCACAAAAAATGAGAAAAACATACTGCGTTGCTTTTTTGTTCGTTCACTTTTTTTTGTAGTTCTTTTTTTTTCAATTTTTTGTTGTTGTTGTTGTAGACAACCATAATAATGAGAGGGTGGTACGGTAATAGCATCGAGAGAGACTGAACGAACATGTGATAGATAAGTGAGAGATGTTTTACCATCACCTACTTACAAAAACCTTTAGCCTTTGTTTGATTGCATGAGGCGGCAGCAGCGGAGGTACACAAAGCGTACAATGGACAACTGAATGTGGATAGATGAGTGGGTTGAATAGTTGGTTGGGCGATGTGATTGTATATATTTTTGGGTGGTATATAATTATAAATGTCTGCTGTTGGTAGATAAGGTTGGTGTATGTAGGAGCGATAATAATTGCATAAGAACACATACGCTCACAAATAAGTATACACACAAACTAACATACATACACACACACACACACGCAGACATGTCAAAACCCAACTTTAGCAAAGTTGAAATGTCAGAGCATGAGGTAACATCATCAGCGCCGTCAGTATATATTCATAAATATCGGAGCATGTAGTATAGATATAAATGTGCGTATGTGAAGCCTGTAACAGTGCTTTACACATATACATATACGTACGCATACCTTGCGATAAATATAAGTAAGTATATAGGGTAAGGCGGCCATTTAGGATATAAATGCGTTATCAGCTGATGGATGAAGTAAGGTGGGGCGGGGGGATCGCCAAGTGGATCCCATCAAGCGCTCCTGACGAAGGCGTGTGTAAGCGTATTTCTGAAAGCATAACAATACGTACGTCCGTAAGTTTTTGTATTAAACTCTATCGTGTTGTTGTTGTTGTTGTTGCTATTATTTATATTATAATGATAAGAAGTAGTGTACAGTGCCAATCAACACACGCACAATAACATTTGTATGTATGTATGTATGTATGTATGTATGTATGTATATATACCTATGTACAACTATACATAATTGTTTTCCCATGTATGTACTTACTTTATTGTATTTTGTGCTATGTTTGTATATTATGTATGCAAATTATGTACTCTCTCGCATATGCACATGCACACATATGAATGCAAATACATACGCATGCAAAACTCTTTATATAATTCATTTGCCCGAAAAGAAAACCTACCTCAATAAATATTTATATACAAATATTAAGTAGCCAAGCATGCTAAGTACATGTGTACATATATATAGTTGAATTTACATATACATCCTCATAATATCCCAATTGTAGGCCTCTTCACACATATTTGGTTACTTTTTGTCATTATCTTAATATAAATTTCTTTATACATCTACCCCTCTTTCATCTGATAATATTACACGTATGCTTAAAGAGTTTTATAAACCACCGAACCACCACATATGTTCACTCACAAACACACATTCAATACACACGCAGCTCTTACTCTAACCCTCGAATATATTTCTCTTCGTATTCATATATTATATAAATGTGTTTATCATTTAAATTTATTTATAATTATATATATATGTATATAAATATATATATATATATATATATATATATATACACGATCTTAGAAACTTATATTCTTAAAAGTATGTATTCGTTAAGAAATTGCACACCCTTACATACTCAATATCCTCTTCTAATATCTGCTAACATTTCTTCTTATTATTATATTCTGATGTTTTTGTTGCAGTTATTCTTGTCACTTAGCTTACGTCTCTTCTTGTTGTTGTTAAAAATAATATTTAGAAAGAAAAGAAAAAATACATACTTTGCAAATTAAATATGCCCAAAATCATTTCTTATATGCACGAAGGCATACATACATACACACACACACACACACACTCATCTAAATACTACGCTTATCTTTTCACAAGTAGATCCTTACTGTCCAAGTTGTTGACAGAATGTTGCACTTCGTTTTATAAATCGACATTTAATGCTCTGGAAGTGTTTAGATAGAACTTCCGAATATATTCTCGATTTTTTTGAAAATAGCATTCCTTGTTCAATGCTGCTATATCCGAAAAAATTTCTTTACACCTTTTCCAGATTTGCAATACTTCCTATAGAGAAATACACCATATCACAATATCCCGTACCCAAGAACCTATAAGGTTTACATTCTCTCAGTTTATCGTTAGTATTCTTGCATAAATATACCCAACACAACTTAAGGTACAGGGTGTATTACGATTATATGGATGTATGTAACACCGGGGAGGACCCAGGGAAACTGAAGATATACGCACCTTTTTTTACGTCGATCAATCCAGTAACATTTGCTAAATGAAATTAAACTTATCTGTCATTATGTCCTTATGTCTGTCTTATTTCAGTTCAGTTATTTTTGCTTTCAACCTAAATATCGAAGTTTTTGAATTATTTCGATGGAAACTCTTACTCGTAACGTGTTTTAAACGAACGCGAGGACTATTGAAAATGTATTATTAGAATACATATGACGCCTTGTTTAGAAAAAGTCACCAAAAAGTCGTCATATACGAGAAAATGTAAAATTTTGCTAATTCCTCAAGAGAAATCTGTCTGATTTTTTAAACCTCTTCCTATAGGGTTGCGCCTAAGAAAAGTGAGCTTTTAGATGTAATTTTTAACATTTTACTATAAACATCGCGATCGCTAAAAATATCTTGACAATTTTGCAATTATGTCAAATTTGTACCAAGTAAATTAATTTCCGGAACTCGATCACATATAGGGATTTTCGTGATAAGTAAGCTCTTATACGACAGCAAATTCTAATTTTTATTATTTAATGACAGAAATAGGTGAAGAATAAGAAAATCTCTGCTTCCAGTCAGTTTACCCCCATGAGAACTCCCATGAAAAGCTTGCTTTTAGATAGATAAACCATATAAGTTTTCTTATTTTATCACAAAAAGAAAATCAAGAATTGTATTATGCGAAGTAGTGTAAAACATTCAATGGACGGCTTCGTTTGACAATTACAAGAGATCGGTATCATCAAATATTGTGTAGACCGTTAGGTTAATAACTTAAAAGATATTTTAGCAGACTGTACATACTAAAAGAAGATGTGCATATTTTCGTTGCGGAATCGAATTTATTTTCGGCGACTTTTTGAGATTTTCAAAGATATTAAATCTACTAACTGCCTATACCCCATTGTATAATGTACAATAGTTTCTTGATCAGTTTATATAGCATCAATTCATAGTGATCATTTTTACACAGGCCTATTTCCAATTCGAACTTTTTTACTGATAACACAATGTCCCCAAAGGAGAATTAACACAAGTCCGTTCTTAACTTTCTGTAATAGAATACGCAAAATAAGTTGATTGAAACACGGCTCCAGCTACAAAAATTACTTAGGTTTTAATTACAATTTTTCCTTTGTTGGGGAAGAAGTATCTGTGCTTTACAGAGATATAATTGATGACTATTGACTAGTGGACAGCTGTTCCCTATGGCAATGGCTTTTTTTTTTGAAGGTGCGACGGTTCTTCAAATCCCTGTCAATAAATTCATGTAAAACTCACACAAACTGGCGTTTAATTGACTACCCAGGAAAAGCTTCACATATGGGGACTTATTCTAAAAATTCGGCTTAAACACTCATGTTTGAGAATCGCAAAAAGAAATATTAAAACGA
Organism: Glossina pallidipes; assembly: GCA_000688715.1. NCBI lineage: Eukaryota > Metazoa > Arthropoda > Insecta > Diptera > Glossinidae > Glossina > Glossina pallidipes. The sequence continues at coordinate 600,012 of KK499862.1, read as the reverse complement.
ATTCTTATCAAAATTCATTCTAAAACTTAGCAAAAAAATTGTCATGAGAGAAATTGTCATTTAGAAAGAATAGGTAGAAAAAAAGTGGAAAATCGGTTCTCGGTCTTAATTACAACAACAATGTATAAAAGAAATTACACCCAAAGCAGTGTCGCGAAAAAAAATCGATGGACCGCAAAAACTATCTCTTTTGAAAATTAATCTGTTGACCAAAGTCGCACTTATGAACGACCTCATTAACGCAGCGGTTATCAAAGCTGTTGACGTGAACGAATTGAAAAATGTATCGCTTAGAAGAGTTCCCCTTGATATCCAACCTGCAATCCGATACCTTCCGTATTGTATTGAAAGTCAAGGAGAATTTCGCTTGAAAAATAGATTGATTGTAACCGAGTGAAATCAATAAAGAAGAAAAGCAATTCCCGAGTAGAATCCTGGCGAAGAGTTGAGTAAGAGATTGATTATATCTGAATGCAATCAGTGAACAAAAAGGAATTTCTAAAAGGAATTCTACTGAGTAACAGACTACTTGCATCCGAATGAAATTAATGGAGAGGAAAGAAATTCCTGAATAGCTTCTTGACGAAGACTTGAGTAACAAACTGATTGAAACCAGATGGTATTCTGTGGAAACATTGAGTGAGAAATTGCTTATACTTAAGTGGAATTAATGGATAAAAGATTGTAAATACTGAGTAGACCTCTTCCGAAGGTTGGGTGGCAAAATAATAATATATGAATAAAATCAGTAGAGAAAAAAGGAAGTCGAGAGTAGAATTCTATTGAAGCTTTAAGTAAAACAGACCGATCGTATCTGAACGGAATTAGTTGAGAATGCAGAAAGTTCTGAGTGTAGTTGGCTGTGCGGAAACATTGGTAAAGTTGCTATCGCGAATAATCGGAACACCGAAGAACAGAAATTGCATATAAACGCCTGGAAGAGCAAATCAAATAATATATAATAATAGTGAAGAACAGGAACTCAATATAAAACCCTCGAAGAACAAATAGGCCAATGGTTACAAACGCTTGACGCTACATATAAACATTTTAATGATGTGAGTTTGTATATTAATATTCTTGTTGTCTTTCTATATATGAATAATTAATATTCATATTAAGTTAATTTTAAGTTACATTTGCATTTCAAGCATTCAATACACAAAACACGAAATGGACTCACAACAGCTGCCGTCATTAATAGTAGAGAGTTTTAAAACAAAGTTTAGTGAATTGAATGAGTTATTAGCGGGCGGAAGTCACATTTATAGGCAATCCACTTAGATCACTGTGCACTAAGTGCGTCATCAAAATATAGGGCAACCGATGCTAACATTAAGGCAGGAACTTATTTTACCCTAAAGTTTGTCGAAGATTTTTTGATGCCCACATCGAGATACGTCAATGACTGTCAGATTTGGAAGTTAATGCAGAAACGATAAACCAGCCTGCAAAAGGTATAATACGTCAAACATCTTTAAAATGAACGACTAAACCATTTGTTCATGTTCATAGAGATATTAGGAGTTGAGCATCACTTCCAGAAGCGCTTATAAGAGTATTTGAAGTAAAGCTAACTTCTGCAGGAAAAAAAGAGAATGAGAAAGAGGGTGATAACGCGAGTATCTTCATAGTTTAATCAAAATAGAAAATCCACTTAAGGTAGATGAAGGGCATTCAATACCCTACTGTACCGACGGCACTTCAGGCTTCAAACAAAACAAAACAACATTACATCAAGCTAAGAACTTAGATGACATTAAGGATGGCGTTAAGGATCGTTCAAAAATTGATGGAAAAGTTTTCAAAACTGCTGAGAAAGGCTTAAATTTCAAGTGCTTGCCAGGACAAAAGTATAATAAGCCGGAGAAAAGAACTGACAGTCAATGAAAGCTTTATATATATATATACGTTGAGTTGTTCAGATAGCCGTTCTATTTCTTATATATTCTTATTATTATTATTATTATCATTATATAAATTTAGCCAGAGAATAAATTCTAAGACTAAAGTCTTAAAGCACTAGCATCTTAGGCTTTCGGCTTTTATTTTTATTAATATTATTATTATTATTATTATTATTATTATTATTATTATTATTATTAAAAACTCTACCGCACTTGAGATTTGAACCTATTATTATATATTCATCGTTTTGCTACCGAAGATCTTTTGCCATCTTTCTGATAATAGCACGATTCCACGCTTACCGCGTAGTGCAGTGGAATGACTCACGACGTCCAAGTCGGTGATCGCAGGTTCGAATCTCAATGGGGTAGACCACACCTTATAAGTAACTATACAACTAACATAGTTACACACACATATGTTTGCCTTTAATGCCTTTAACATTTACTTGCTTTTCTGACTTGACATTCTTTGATAAATAATGTCATAGTTTTAACACTTAGAACGAAATTATTAACACTAAAAAATAATAGTGTAATTATCTGCCCTATCTTTCTAAAGTATTAGGAAATTTTTACCAAACTACATACAAGTAAGAAATATAACAAAATAAATATTCCATAATTAATATGAAGCAATTAATTTCACAAATCTGGGAATTTTTTCATGATCGGGGAAATTTTCTCATGGTAATTAAGTTCACTTTGCCTTGCGTTAAACCTAAAAATATTCGAAGGGAAAATTTTGTCTACTTTGGAGCAGATAGTTATTAACTTTGCTGTGCCTTTGATGACCTTCTCTATAATAGCATAATTTAAAACCCCGTTAAGCCTTAAGAGTTTTGCCTAATATGACCGAAACTCTAATTGTAGCCAGAGATAAATAAAATAAGTAAAAGTTCCCATCTTTTCTTCGCTTATCCATTTCATTTTTGATGTCCTTATTTGTAGTAAGGGTTTTGCCTTAAAAATGTTGAATAAAATGGAAAACTTAACAACCCGAAGTTGCCCAATCTATGGTGGGATATTTCACCCGAACTGTGAAAATTTTTCGCGGGTAGTCAAGCCCATACGTTATCTCGGAAGCCATGATTTCTGGCGTTTAACGTTGTTGTAGACAAGGCTTTCTTAGCGTCTGGCAAACAAAACACCAACGTCGAGCTTCGAAATTACAGGAAATTAAATAAAAGAATTCGATAGGTTTACCTCTCAATCATCTGATAAGTTGTCATTCGCGCGGTTTGCATCAATTAATTTCTTCATTTTGATCTCATCAGCTTCAAGTGAGCTTCCAATGCACGGTGAGCCTTCAACATTCAAGTTAGGCACCGACGTTGCGTCAACACATATTCTTCATACGAATCTAATAAGTTTTTTCGTGTAGCATTTTAACCTTTTCCCTCGTAAAAAAGGGAAAATATGCCGAAAATGCTAATATCGACTTCCCACAGTGCTGATGGGGCACCAAACGAAAACTGCTGCACAGAATTTATTATGTTGCTAATCAATCAATATGAGATTAAATAAACGAAATTTACATCTACCATGCAATCAATCAACGTATGAGAAATAGTTGCTAAGTAATTCGAACTAAGGCCAATTCTTTTTCCTCTTCTCTCCTCGTTTTTTCATTTATTAAAAATAGTCCCGCTTAGCTATTCTTTTTATCGGTTTGTCAGCAGGATTCCATTAGCATTTAATTTGCTTCTAATTGGCAATAGCCAAGCAGTTTTCTGATAGAACCTTATGTTTTTCTTAGCTTTCTTTTTCACAAGAGCGTTCACTTGCTTTTCATCATATAGGCGCAACTTTAAGGTCTGGCAACTTTTCAAGCGTTTTCTATCTAAAGTAAGAAGAAGAAAATATGAAAGCCTTGGAGTCTTAACCTACTCTCAGAAAAGAAAATTCCGAATTTTTGAAACATCTCTACACAACCGGATGTTCGAAAGAAATCACTGTGTAAGACAGAATCCGTGCAAGCGAACAGATGAAGACCAGTAGGTGTAAACACAAGAAGGCATCACTTTTAGTATGGTAACTTATTGTTGATTGCAGAGCACTGGAAAAAATATCGATCCATATAAAGTTTATATATACTTTAAACCTGAAGTAAAAGCAAAACGTTATAAGACAACAATATGATATTATTTTTATACTTGCCACCGAAAGATGGACGTTTTTCGTCTTTCCAAAACGCTTACAATACTCTGAAAGAAGGGTCAGAGCTCTTTAAAGTATGCTAAGCATGGCTGTCGGCCCGTCCATCTACGCTGCCCGTCTGTGCAATGTCTGCGATAAGTAATCTCTTGATCGCAAAAATTACGCTGTCGCCTTCCAATTTAACAGAAAGTTTGGAAATTCCTGTGTGCAGGTTGGTATTGAAAATGGTTCCGATCGGATAAAGCACATGTCCACATTACCAATTTAAGTGAGAAAGTAAGGAATAGAAAAAAAGAAAAACAATTAAGAAAATTATATTTGGTCGTCACCATCATCCAAAAAAAAAAGGAGGAGAACTAAATTTTCATACCCTGCACTATTGAATGGGCGCGGCTGATTTTTTCTATTTTTAGAATAAAAGCGGTAATTTATATGGTGTATGTGCCGTAATTTATGAATAACAAGCAAAAAGCACAGATCACAAACGTGTTCACGGTTTTTATTGTATAGACCTGTGGGCTTTGTAGGCGTGTTCCTTGAAAATATTTGGTCATTTTCAAATTCTTTTGCAAATTTGTAAGCGATGTCTTCATTTGTCCAAACGAGAGCATCTATACCACAGATAGTAGCAATATGATTGAACGGACATGCTTGAGTGCGTTCCGAATTAGAAACTGGCCAAGAATTTATATACTTTGCGGAGTTTTTGAACTCTGCTCTTAGACGTTATAAAAGCTTTGAAAAAAAATGAAATAACGACACATTAAAATTAACTGGACGTGGGCGATTTTTTTAGAGGTGCTACGGATTTGCTTATAGAATAGATGCGTTCAAGTTTTTGTAGATTTATCTGCTATAGTTGATGAGTAATGAATTTTTTATTCCTTTTGAAAAACAACGATGTCCTCAGTTTACGTAGTACTGTAGGCGTGCTCTTCGACCGATTTGGCCCATTTTCAATACCAACCAAAACTTGCGGACAGTTACGGTTAATTCATTTCAGAATTTGATGCTGATCAAGCATACACAGACTTCATGGGGTCTCTGAAGCTTACGTCTGGGCGTTGCAAACGTTTTGACAAAATAAATATGTCCCTTGCTGATGACTATAAAAACAACAAATTGGGGCTTTTGCTAGTTGTGTCTAAAATGACACTCATAAACCGGTAAAGAGTCCACGTGTGCCCCATGAACATTCCCACTGTGGATGTACAAAAATGAAGAATGTTAGCCACATTTACCCAGCATTACACAGTACCAAAATTTCCTTTTTTTTCGCTTCAGAGAATCTATAATTATTGTATGATATATAGTAATAATAATACTAATAATAATAATATTATATATTATTATATATATATATATATATATATATATATACATATATATTCTTGGTTAATATCAAATTCGGATCCCACCTAAAAATGACCATCTGTCCGTCTGCTCAACTGTTCGTCTGTCCATCCGTGTTATGCCTGTGCTAAATATTTTCCCAACAAAAAACTTCATGTAAGAAACACGAATATTGTTCGCGCTATCTTGGATGCCGGTGTGAAAACTGACGGTTCGGAAAGAGCACGTTTAAAATTTTGTTAAGCGTTATAGATACATTTTTTATTGAAATAAAATTTTACTAATATTCGCCCTTCGCCCACAACCCCAAAATGATGAAATTGCCTTTTCATACTCAAATATACTTTTGCCGGATCTGTCAACGACAAATTTGCAATCGATGTACGGTTCACCTGTTGTGAGGTCATGGAGGAAATGACGAAATTCATAATTATTGTTTGAATAGCTGTCAATCTGCTGTCCCTTCAATGATAATCGCGAAACCGCACTAACGTACTTTTGATTAGAAATCCTTTTCTTTTTCTTCTATTTCTTCTATAGCGACGCGGTGACAGTAGGTTTACCGCGTTGTAATTATTAAACGAACACAAACAGTTTGTGAAGATATCTGTTAGTGTACTGAAGAAGTGTTCGAAAGCAACACACAATTTACATATAAAGTTACAGCGTAACGTTTTGTGTCTTGTTTTTACAATCACATGAAACAGTAATAGCATCGATTAACTTTCAAATCTTATTGTCGCAGATATCTACGAAAGAAGAGCAGAGCTGCTTACGATCAATACTTCGCGCTTGCATTTGTGGCTGGCGTTCTTTTTAATATAACATAAACTGTCAAATATGCGCTGGCATAACAATAAACTAACCATAAGTTAGATTAGTTAAGCTAATTGCAGAGAGACAAGTTTATGTAATTAGCGCCTCGTTATGCAAATAAAACTTAAGCGCAGGACATAATGACTGAATTTGCATCGTGTAACATGCGTCGTGGATCAACTGTCAAAATGTAATTTGATAGCAGATGAAGAACGAAGAAAAAATTAAATTAACCCGTTCGCAAGCAGGGCCTTTTGAGAAAAATATGCGTCGTAGCCTAGAGTTTGCTTCGTGATTGTTGAACAGAATTTACATATGTGTGTTTAGAGCTTTCTAAAAAAGTCAAATAAATGGTCCTTTAAATTGACACAACTATTGCCATTGCACTACAAATAGAAAAAATAAACATTGTAATCCATGTCTCACATTAAATTAGAAGACGTGGATTATACGATAAGAAAATTATGTAAACAATTATAGAAATATGTACAACACATGCATGCACACATGCATTTACCAACACATAGCGCTATCAGGTGTCCATTGTGAATTTTCGCGTAAAAAGCACAGACTGGACATTAATAAAATCGTATGCGTCTTCAATAAGTATAGACCGACTTCAGCGTTCGTATGTCATACAATTTTAAAACCTAACGATTTTGTCCTATGCACAAAACGTTTAAGCATACCTCGGTCAATTGTCTAAAAGCGTTGATAACACATATTTGACATCGGGCTATGGTAAGAAGCCGTTATGTCACATTTATGTAACGGTCGGTAGCGAAAGGGTTAAATTAATTACATTCTGTATTTACATGTCTTTAAAAAAAACAAAAAAATATTTGAAGAAAAGTTAATCAACGCGCTGCAGGCGAACGGGAAGAACTACACAACGAAGGTGTTCCAGTCTAAAAGCAAAAACTGATAAATTAAAAATCCTGGGACAGTGTATCCAAAGAGGTAGACATGAAAACAAGAAAATTATGTTCGCCTGTGGCCGAATCTTTTACACCGACTGGCTTTATCCTAAAGAAGGCTGACAAAAAAACTAAAAAAGAACAAAAAAGTGCAAAATACAAACTTTGCGATGTTGTGCAATTTTTAAAAGAAGACACAGCCTCGAAACAGTGAGTATGATATATGTATAAAAGTCTTGTTTTCTTTATAGGGTTTAAGCACCGCTTTCTGTATTATATTGAGGCTCTCTTGTCACTTTTCTCTATCCCTTTTGGAAAAAGGATATATTAAGATGGTGCGGATTCATGCAGCTTCCAGAAGGATTTGGGGTATGCACACCTTTTACTATTATGCCGATCGATTCAGAACAACTTTCCGATTTGAAACTTTTCTGTCTTTCTTGGCTTCTTATGTTCAACTTACAGGTCGCTTGGCACACTGTCGTATTTTTATACCCAATAACGCACGCTATTGAAAATGGTTCAGATCGAACCACTTTTTCGACCTGTTTTGCACCCTGTTTTGAAAAGTCGTTACATGAATAATTATAGGGCGGTTATAGGCTATTTAATTGTGGGCTCTGGGTGTTCACTTTTTAAATTCGTATTTTCAATTCGTTTAATGTACAATTCGAAAGTGTGTTTACGTTAAATGCGTAGCTTCAAGTTGGGTTTCCGTTACAATAGTTTTTCGTCAACTGTGGCGTCATGAATGTGTATTAAGTTTTCCCATTTCTACAATTTGGTTTCTAGTTGTCGTACGAGGCCATTGCATCAAATGCTGGATTTTCGTTACAATGCTTTCTTCTTTAAAGGGTTAAAGCATTTGGGGGATAAAAGATATTAACATAATATATTAACAATTTACCTTGAATTTGTTCCATTTGTCTTTTCCTTATACTTCAGTTTGTGATTTTCATCAACTAACAAACCCGCTTTAGCCAAAAGTGGACACTTGATGGCTTTTTTCGTAAGGTTTCCTTCGACATTGTAAATTGGGGAGAAAAGGATAAGCAAACCCAATTACTAATATTATGACAGTTAACAGCTAACAATGACAGAAGACGACTGAAATATTGGAAGAAAAAAAATTTTAGATTTCCTACGGAATTGAGATTTTTAACTTGGCTTAACTTTCGTCAAACATGTGCTTCCGCTAATTTAACTAAGAACATTATGGCCGGACAACGCTGCCCATTACATATCCTACAACATTTCGTTTAGTACAGTTATTCACTCGTTTTGGGAATAACACACCAAAAAGTACACACTATTTTCATGCAAAGCCACAATTTCTATGAAAGCCCGCATATTGCAAGATTAGACTTTCTCTCGATATAAGAGATTGCTTTTCGCGATAACACCTATATAAAAAAGTGGACCTAAGTAATCCAAATTCCAAACAGTGATTCTTTTTAGCCAATCGCTAGTATGAATTAATTTTCATCATAAAATACTAAATATTAGAACTTTTTACGAAGGGTTTACTGTTCATGAGATATGTTATACGGACTGGAGCGAAGAAATGGAACCAAGTGATTCAAATTAGGTTCACGTAATTTTTATATTAAATTACCATCATGAACAAAGTTTCATAGGACAAAAATTAACAATTAACGCTTTTAGCATGCAAGGGTTTGCGTTTCATGAGAATCCTTATATGCGGTGATATGCAAAAAATGGACCTACAAGGTTCATATTCGGTAAGGCTGATTATGAGCCAATTTACACCATGAAATGTTGAAAATTAGACTTTTTTCCCACATAAATGCTGAGTTTTCGTGGAATCGGTTATGTGAGAGGGGTTTCAAAAAATTGCCCCATACGGTTCCGAGAATGTCGAAATACTGTTACTTAACCACTTTTGTCGAGAGAATTTAAAAATTACAAATTTTTTCTTATAATGACCTTTCAAAACAAAGTGTTATATGGGGGGACATAGATGGACATACAAATAGACAGACATCAGACGGACAGATGGACAGACAAGCTTAGATCAATTCAGATCTTTTTCTGAATGGATGGAAGATGGGTCTATCTTAAGCCCGTCTGCGTGTTACATACGTCCGCACCTATGTAGGGTGGTGCAAGGCATATTAAGTAAAGGAGAACTAAAAAATTAAGGTCGGTATACAAATTTCTAATAAAAACAGTTATGGTTTTCTTTTATTTAAATATTTTTTGATGAAACAAGTTCTTTAATGTTCTTATACTTTTCGTTGCACGAGCATTTCGAACTTGTTACATTCCTCTGCTGTTTCCGCTTTATAGCAACAATTGTGTTTACAATTAGCTTAATTATTTTTATTCAAAAACTGGGCACTGCTTCCACCGCTAGGCAGAATTCCAGCAATTCTCCATAGAATTTCCTTTGTGTTGCGACTTTTATGTAAACTGCGATAAGAACACTATTTTGTGGGGACTTAGCAGGAATAATTAAAATGGTTTTTCTTTCAAACAAAGTCGCATTTTAAAGCAAATTTTCGATTTATTAATCTTTCCCTTTGCAGAAAGCGGTTAACGTCATTGTTTACAGTGCTACGTAGCACGGTAAGGTCAACAAAAGCGGAAACTTAAAGGGCACAGTTGCGAAACGTATCCAAAACGCTTGCCTTTTAAAAAGGCGTTAATTGTCATGCAACAAAAGATGAGATAAAGTTGGTAAATAGTCGCTTTCTGTCGCACTCTGCATGGAATTCGGATAAAGAATTCGACAAATGTTGTGCATCGCGCTTGCTTATGCTTATTATGCTAAGCACTTTCGCTACGTATGAAAATATATTGGTGTTTACAACAGCAAAATGACACGGTACTACTTTTACAACAACAATCACACACAAAATTAAGAGACAAAAAATGTTGAGAATATGAAATTCAGTTTCTGAGAGTAAAATTTGCTTTTCGGTAAACAATAGCACGTGCATGGCAAATTCAAGAACACACGTGAGACGATTGTACGGATCTTATTGTCTTATATTGTCTTATAAGTTATGGTTCCTAAACTCGCCAATATTGCTTGAATCAAGCTATCGAGTTAGTTGAAATGATTCGAGGCGCTAGCAGCCAGATCTAGGAGCGCAATAATAACATATGGGCACACGTACCAGGCCGCCAGACGTACGGTGCTGGTGTAAACAATTTTCTTTATTTTTATAGTTGAGATTAAATGAACTCAGCCAATGAGGAATGTGGCTATATGTGTGTGTAAAGAAAAAAATTTCCCTTTTCCGCAATTTTTATCTCACCAGCGATGACAGTTCACGAAGCATAGACAAGTTATTAGCTAATACTGTAGTTGTTTTCTTTAATCTTTTTTTTTTAGTTGTGATACGCACTTGAATTTTGATGTTGTTATTGTGTGTAACAAGTTCTTGTTATTGCAACCGTTGTTCCTATAGCAGTTGATGTAGTTGTTGTTGTTTCTACTGTCACTCTTGTTACGGTTAGTGTTGCTGGTCAGAGTATCTATTGTTGATATTGGTAACGATGTTCTATTTCTTGGCAAAAAGTTAATTGGTAGAGCAATTGTTGTTGTTTTTATAGAGGATCTTGTCGTTAATACTGCTATTATAAATTTTATTATTAATTAAATAAATTATATTAAATTGTCATTGCTCATTCAGGACAAGCCTGAATAATTCTGAAAAAAAAAAAAAATCTTCAAGAAAAAAATTTGTCGTATGTTTTCTTTTGCATTCTCTCTTTGATTTGTAAACAGTTTCATATGTGTTCTTTCTTTTACCTCCACGAATTCGCTGTACCTCCCTGAATTCGCTGTACCTCCCCGAATTCGCTGTACATCCTTTTGAATTTACGACAAACGTAAACAAAAATTAGTATTTGCAACAACAACCAGACACAAAATCAACTTTGCAGCAACAACAGAAATTTTTAGGGTCCAGACGGACCTTTTCTTAGACCAGTTTACTCAATTTAAGTTTTTTGAACTTGCAAAATTGATTTAGATTCTTTTTCCGTTCGCTATATGAAATTAACTAAATTAAAATAAAACATTTTTCTTTATTGTCATTTATATTTCAATTTATTTGAAATATAATTTTCACTAAACCCCAACAAAATTGTCTCCTATAAAAATAAAATATAATAAATAATAATAAATAAAATAAAAAATAAACTTTTGCATGAACATTTTATTTCTGTTTTTAAATTGTATTTAAAATTTGACAAGCGGTATCTCATACAGTTCTGTTTTTAAAATTCCCTTATACATGATGATGATGATGAGTTTAGCATTGGTTTAGCATTTTCAATTTTTTTTTGAACATACACAAGTAATCATCGATGGATTTCATACTCGGTATAGCTTGCAGAATAAAAGATTGTTCAACTGATGAGTTGGAAATACCTGGGGGAAAGGGATTCTATTCGATCTTGATAATTGTAGTCGCCCCAGCAAAGCGGGTTATTAAAGTTATACGCACTCTGAAAAGACTGCAGTAACAGATTCAGATTCATATTGTACCGTTTTCGGAGCAGAGAAATGTGTTGATACCAAAATGTTGCAAAGACAGTCATAATTCATTTATTTATGTATAAAGAAATTTATTATCTTAAAAAAAACTATAATATGGTAAAATTAAAATATAAATTGTTATAATCAAACTCAAAATTTAATTTAAAAAAAATTGTCTCCTATCAACGTTAACTGATGCACAACTGATGCAGTTGGTCAAGATGAGAATGAGAATATTTGAGAGAAATGAATGATTTGAGAGAGATATAATTATCAGCTGTTTTTTGTTTATTGTCATCAGCTTAACAGTAAGTATTATTAGCTTAACAGTAGTTATTAACAGTAAGTGTCATTTTGCCGACGGCATTACAACTTAACAGTAGTTATTAACAATAAGTGTCATGGTGGTACGAGTTTTACAAAACCAACCACACATCGTTTTCTTGGTTTGTGTCTTGCGGACCATTTTTTTTAAGTTCAATAATTAAATTGAAGAAAATTAAATGGAAAAAAAGCGTAAATTGCAACCCTGTCCACTGTATTTAAGGTAAACTTGAAAGTTTGCTTTCTTTTTGGCTTGACTTTTGGTATAAAGCTTTGCTAATATTTCACTGCAAGAATACAAAACAGATGTAAAGTATGTGTTATATAAAAGGGACGATATGCGTTCGGAACAGACATTTTTATACTGAAAAGTACGTTGTATAATAATTAGAAAACTTCAAAATGTGAATTAAATAAAATAAAATAAAAAATTATAAGTAAATCTTATTTGCTGACCTCACTCTGGTTGGTTTCTTCTTTTTTTTTTTCAACTACAAACATAACTTCAACCCTAAACAAGCGCACGCATAAGCGTACACTAGTATTTCTATTATAGCATTACCACATCCACATGTAATTCAATTCGACGCATGCTGCAATCGTACGCACATGTTCGTCGTGCGTTATCGCTAAACAAAATGCTAGCAGTAGCTGTATGCAATTATGCAGCAGTACACATAAACAAGCTGAACACAATGACTGCAGTGAGTGTGCTTTGTTGCATATTTATTGGGGAAAACTGCATACTTACCGCATGTATCTGAATTGGGAAGAGAGATAGAGAGAGAGAGACAGGCAGAGAGAGACACGATGATATGTGCGTTATATGAAAACAAAGCGAAGCCCAAAAATATTATATAAGTTGAAGAAATGGATTCTCTCTCAGTATTTGAGTACTTGGCTGCAACTAGTGTTATTTTTAATTATATCGTAAAAAGTAAATCGTGGTTGGTTACAGAGGTTTTTTGTTTATGCTTATTAGCTATTGTGTGGGAACTTATCCGACAGGTTAGAGTCGAACTAATTGAGCAAATCGAATTGAATGAATCTAATTTGATAAGTGTGGGATCATATTAAAGTCTTTTCATACCCAACTCTTTTAATATATCATCGTATTCGCAGTCAGGTGCTGTCACATCAAAGTCTTTTAAAGTGTTAGAAATTTCCTAATGAAGTTTGCTAAAGTGGTACAAATCCCCGGTTAGATGAACCAGAAATTTCTTCGCAAAATCACTCAGTTTCTCAGATAAGAGTTTTTAATGAATTATATATAAAGTATATGTAATAACAAAGTCAAACCACAAATGATGAGACGAGATGGAAAGATGATTCTATGTTCACTGCTCGTCTTTTGTATGACTTGCATTTGCGTTATTATTATGAAAACAATCGTCCGACTACATCGTCCTTGCTAAACGCAAACACTTTCTGTGAATATAAATTTTCTTTCATGTTTCAGCAAAGACATCAATCAAGTAAGAAAAAAGCTTCATGATGTTGAAGATATCAGAGACAAGCAAGCTTTTTTCATTGCCTCCGTAATTCGTCGAAAGCATTGCAAAAAAAATCAGATTTAGTCGAAAAGTCGGAAGAAAGCTTTGTCAAAATATTTGTTTCGGTAAATAACATTACGAACGCGCTACTTTCTGTTAAATAACGTTACGAACGCGCTACTTTCTGTTAAATAACATGACGAACGCGTTACTTTCGTTAAATAACATTACGAACGTGCCGCTTTCTGTTAATAACACATAGAGAAGCTTTTTAACAGAAACTTTTTTGAAGGCAAAGCTATCGCATTTATTTTCTGGTAAAAAGCTGTAATCCACTACAAAGCTCGAGCTTATATACTAATAAGAAACACGAATAGCTAACAAAAGCTTCATAATGAAATGCTTCGTCTTCTTGGTGCTATTGCTTAAACAGTACCCAATAAAATTTAGATACATTGCCAACAATTAAGGTTTGTCTTATTAAAAACTGTATTTATGGGTTGAGGATCAAAAAATAAACGTTCTCCTCGTCAATCACCGGATTTCAGTGCAATGGAAATCATGTAGCACGAATTGGAGAGACCGGCTCGAAGAAATAAAATTTCCAATGTGGCTTTAAGGCTTAACTTTTATTAATAAAAGAATATCAAATAAAACATTGAGTTTACTTCTTTGGTCTAAATAAATTACAATAGTAGCGATAAAACATAAACCAAATGTCAATGACATAGTGATTATAACTATAGTTGTGGATTAGAACAACGGATACACGAATATAACTTCACACGTATTTTGATATGTAAAATTTAAAATTTAGATTAAAGCTGAAATCCTTCAGAATGACTACCGTGTGCGCGTAAATTTTGCTGATAAATATTTCCTGAAAGCAAGGGTTGCGAAGTTCGACCATCGCTGATCAACGTTATGTCAAAACAATTGCATGTCATGTCTCAAACACTTTTTTAACGATACGTAAATTCGTCATTCCCCATGAAAAATTTTCATTTGTACAAATAGTGAGCACAAAACAAGTGCGTAATTAGTTTCCAAAAACAAAATTTACAGAGCTATTTGTTACGTTACCCTTAGAAAAGCGATTTTACTATGATGTGATGGCTGCGTGTCGATATTACTAATGCCATAAAGACCGTATTATACCGCATATGCCTTACTAAGAGCCACTAGCGTTACTAAAAAACACATTGACAAACATAGATGTTTTTTCGCTTCTCCTTCAACTTTGCAACTAAATTCAATTGTGTTTCGTGTCACTAACATAACAATCTTCCTTCTTTCCTGAACGTTTTACTTTGTCGCTGCGTCAACGTAATCTCGTATATCGTTACCATCTTTTAATCTGGCTAGCGCAACTTGCGTGATAATAATTGACTCTCAAGCGTGACCTTCAGACCCAAATGTGCGAACCCTTAAACATATCGTTTTTTTTTTTTTTTTTGAATTTCAAAACAATCGTTTCTCATAGGAGTGCTGTCGTAGATTGCACTTAAAATAGTTGAAAAAAGTGGAATGTAGACCTTTGGCAACTACATGTGTTTATAGCAAAATTATTGTAAACACAAGCAAAAGCTCTTGTACTTATGTTATTAATTAGAATAGGGACCTTATGCATGAAACTCAGCAAATCAATTGGGATTTTAGTTGTGACCTTGCATTTGATGCACTCCGCCCGTTAAAATCCTTTGTAGCCTGCAACTTTACATTTATTTCTAGAGCTGCAAGCGTATTTTTGAACAGGCTATGGAGACTTTTATGTCCTCTTTTTTATCGCATCTGGCGACAGTTTCAGTGGGTTCAGGTCCTACATAAGATGATGTTAATGTAATAAGCTTAGTGTCTTTCCAGCATGTCGCTGAGATAGCAAGATTTTTGAATCCGTTAACTGCCATGAATGTCTGTGTAGTTGCACCTTTCTCGTAAATGCGAGATATTCGAAGCGTTACTTATGTGCACAATGTAGACACTTGTATACACATTATTTTTTCAGCATCTGGCATATATCGAATAACATATTAAAATGCAACATCAAGCACTTATATCTTACATGACAACAATTAGATAAATCGCTCCTTTATGGTAAACTCGAAAATGGGAAATATCCTTCCAAGTAACACACTGAACTTTATCACCCATCCCATTCAAATATCAAAAAAGGTATAACTTAACCGGTGAAAGTAATGTCAAGCTATTTCTTTCAAATTAAATGGAACTGAAATGAAGACAATTGGCAGCAATATGCATTTAAAGGTGGAGTAGCTTTCGCAACATTTCCTTAAAAGCGAAATATTTGCTAATTCGGACCGCCTGAGAAGGAACTACGCTAATGCTATTTTGTTTATTTGTCAAAATCAGCATACAATTTAGTGGTATTTATATATCGTACATATATCGTATATATATCATAATATTCTTACTTGTGCGTACCTCGTATATCGTATATCCATTTAATCTATTATTATAATCAGCAAATATAACGTATTTTAAGGAGTACGGTGATCACAATCTTTGAGTTAAAAGTTTATCATAAATTAGTGAAAGTAAAAAAATCTTTGTCCTCATTCGGGATTGCTTCAGTCTTTGTTTTCCATTATGGACCCCTCTGTAGGCAAATTACAACAATTTCCTAACGCTGCCTTCTTAATCGCTCAAGAACTGTGTGGACTCAATTTCCGCCTCATATCTTTGTAAAGAACTCGAAAAGAAAATGAAAGAAGTGCAGGTAAAACGTCTTTAGTATCAGCCATCGATCAACCGACTTCTTGCAATTCTCCTCGGATATTTACATTGATTTTTCCGACATTGTTTTCATAATTTTACACTGCTTTTTTTTACTCGCAATTGTTCCTTTGTACACACAGGAATGGCCATTGACTTGAAAGTGGAAAAATTAACCATGGCGGGAAAGACTATTGCAGATATGACATGTCACTAAGGAGCACGGCCATTAAAGAGCGACTAGTCACGCGTTGAGGTATACGGGACCCAGGGCAACTGGGTAAGAACACCGAGAAGTCTCTTTTATCTTCGCCGAACACTTGTCCTGGAGGTGCTTGCGATCATCGATGAGCAGCCAAGCACTCGGTCGGGAGAATGCGAATAAAATCTGGACGCGAATTGTATTCTGTAATGTTGTATATGTCAGCGACATCTGTTGCCTTGCATTATTTTTGGCGAAACTTTAAAAGCGTTGGCTGCTTCTTCCAACAATTCGAATATATGTTCGGTTTTCATTTTCATGTCCGGCTTAAAATCCACTTTTACCTACAGTATTAGAATCCACTGTTACCTGTCATAATACATCACATAATTATCCACAATTATCTACCGTTTTAAAATCCGCTGTTACCTAGCATATTACAATCCGTAGTTGCCACAGTTATCGTATCAAAATTGATACTTATATTGCATATTAGTATAGTTTGTCACCTAGCGTAGTCAAGACCACAGTTACCTATATAGGATTCCTTCTAACCTACCTATTAGAATCAACCGTTACCTACCTTATTAGAATTCATCGTTACCTATCGGAATAGACTTGATTGGAGAATACCAAGAGTCGGGGTCTTGTGTACATTGCGACCGTCAAAAAACCCTGAGGACTGAGCACTTCACATATACGATTAAATACTGTACTGTGCTTTATTGGCCTTAGAATTTCCAACCTTAGGCCTCAGTCCTTCTTACATTTAAATTTTCAACATTATTATATAACCAGGTGACCTTCAATTGTTTCTATTTTTTTATTTTCCTGCAGCATCCTCGACTATTTTTCTGCTATGTAGATTTCTCGACTTCATAGCGTAGCTTAAAGTTGATGTCGTTGAACTTGAAAAAACTATGAAAAAACTATGAAAATTATGTTCGGTCATGATCGCAACTTTTATACCCATCAACCTTATCCTAAAAAAGACAAAAACAGGCAAAGAATTGTATTTCCATACTCCACAACATGGTGCGGGCGTTGTTGATTTTTCTACTTTTAAAATAAAAGTTTTTGTCGCAAAGGCTTGCGAGCATTATGGTCATGTCCTGTGAAAAGTTTAGGTCCAAGTTCTTTTGCAAATTTAAGAGCAATATATTCACTTTCGCTGACAGGAAAACGTTTACCACATATACCACGCACTTATGCAGGCAGACAGCTTGTTTCTGTTGAAAATAAAATTAAATTTCGATACGCTATAATCTTGTTCACGAGTAATCAAAAAAAAGGCGAATTTTTTATTCCGTTTGAGAAACAGAGGGGTTCTCAGTTTACGCGGTATTATGGGCGCGTCCGTCCGTCGTTAATTTCATTTTTGAAGCCAGTAGAATGCTTACAACAAACATTTAGGCAGGTGGACAGACAGACAGACTGGCATGCTTAAATCGATTTAGAAATTGATGCTGATCAAGAATATATATGTTTTGTGGGGTATCTGATCTGGGGTCTTCTGGCCGTTGCAAACGTTTTGACAAAATAAGTATACCCCGCATTAATCGGTGATGGGTATAAAAATTCACTTTTTCTTGAAGAACTCCTCTTTCTATGGCAAGAAGACAGCAAAATATTGCTAATTATCAAGCATGATGGGAAGATAAACTGAGACTTGCAAAGGGAAAAAGTGGACTTCGTTTCAAATATTGTTTCCCCATTGATTATCGCAGACTTTCATTTTCTTTCTTTTTAAGTTAAAATTGCAAAGTTTATCGTTATATACATACATGTCGACATATATATATATATATATATATTGATATTTTGGTTTTCGACTTCAGTAGCTTTCTACCCGAGATAATTATAATTTCTCCCATTTGCACAAATTAAAATCTACAATCACTCGTCATCCATCCCGCATATAGCGCCATATCTACGCTATATCGCAGTATAATGGAAAAGAATATTTAATGTTTGTTCGTATCTTTTCTATTTTTTTTTTAAAAAAGTTCCCGTCAGCTGTAGTGTTAACTAAAATTAATCTGTTCAATTGTACTTTATTTTCGTTTCACTCAGCTATACCAACGTTATACACACATCTACATACGCACGCATTGTGTTGGTGTATGTTTTTGCTCCATATCAATGCACACAACAAAACACACATACCAAAGAGCAATTATGATATACGAACCGTACGAATACATAAAGGCCAGGAAAGAGAAGCAAATGCATTGTGAACGAGAAAAAGAGCTTTTGTGTGTGTAATAACTATACAAAGAAAAAACATAAATAAAATCCTTTTTTGATTGTTAAACCTTATTAAACATGAAAGTACATCAATGTCTTATTAACAATAACCGCAAACACAGCCACATAAATAATACGGATGAATGAGTGTACATTGAGCGATTATTCGCACAAAACCAACTTTGAATTCTATTAAAGCACAAGATAGGGTAATACAGTGCTCAGTCGAACACATTTGCTAATAATAATGCTTTGATACTCTTGCTGTTAAGCGAATGAGAAGATTTGGCACAATTCGGTGGAAGGAACTAAGAAGTACGACGTGGAGTAAATAGCGGTGAATGTGTGTGCTTCGTTCTAAAATCATTTTCACTTTTTTTTGTTTTTTTTTTTTTGTTGAAAGCTCTCACCTTACAGTTCGTCTGACTGACTCACTGACTGATTGAGTGGTTGATGCAAAGGCATTTACATTATTATTTCTAGGTGCACAAGCTGAAGTAATTCTCAAACGCAAGAAAGGCGAACAAAAAAAAAAAAACAGTTTTATAAACACCGACGTTGGAGCAGAAAAAAAAAAGCTTTAAACGGCACGTGCTTAATCTTAAAAGGTACTTTAGCACACACTCTCGCATATAAATATACACTTTTCTGAGTTCTATATAAAACACATGCAAGATTTAAACCTAATTCGTGGACTCGTTTCCTATTCCTTCCGTCCCCCTTTAGAATGCTTATTTTGCATGCGAACACATGCACATACACTCGCTCTCTTCGTATGTAAAACCTATTATAAACCACTACAACAGCTGTTTTAGCACTTGGTAACAATTTTCCATTCAGTATTCAGTTCGAGATAACAAGTCCGTTACAGGTCAGCGGGGATATAGCGTTACTTCCAACTGACAACAGTATCATCATCATCGTTTAAACCGGCAAATATGTGCATTGTGCACTGCGTGCACTGCAAAGCAGCTCAAGTACAAATATATTGTTCTTCCAGTAATAATGAGACGAAAGCGAAACTTCTACAGAAATTTGCCACTCCACCATGGACAGAAGCTTTCGCTAAGAAACTCTCTCTCTCTCTCTCTCTCTCTCTCTCTCTCTCTCTTTCTCTCCCTTTCTCTCTTTTCATTTCCTCTAGTTCCAAATCATTTGTAAATTAATTTGCTTTCATAAAGCAAATCATCATCTCCTTGGATTTCTCTTTTACATAGCTTCTCTCTTCCTCTCTCTATGCCTGCATCTCTTTAATTTCGTAGCTTTTGATAGCAGGATACATGTCAGATGATTGTCGGCCCTATCCATTCTCCTTCGTAATGCCATAATTGCCTTTATTAACACACACGCGAACACTTGCTTACATTTAACACCTCTTTAGTAATTGAGATTCTCATCATCAAATCATCACGAAAATGTGGGCAGCAAACAGTAGCATAAACAACAACAACAACACAATATACTTACTCTTAGTCGTGCCCGAATTTGGATGTGATTGCGCTTGTGTTTTCGAAAAGCATCAAACCCTTATAACAACCACCAGCATAAACTTTATTTATTATTTCAAAATAATTTCCCTGAACATGATTTATCAGCTGTTTATTTTGTTGTACACGTGCTCACCTACAGCCACGTGAACAATGAAATGTTTACTTGCAAGCGAACACTTGTAAATGCTTTACCCTGTGCACACAAGTAGGGTTGAACAGTAACGTAAGCGGACCTCTATTTTATTTCCAACAACGCGTTTCTCTCTCTTTCAGCTTCTCTTGCAATTACCCCCGTAATCTCGGGCCTTCATAACTATGAGTTTTCAGTTCTTTAGTCCATCATATCCAGACTTTGAATCATTCCTAAGTTTGCATACCAAAGTTTTTCGTCAAGCCAGTAAAAGAAGCAAAGAGGAAGAAAAGAATTCCTTGAAATCATAGGTTTTATGCTGATTTTGTGCTGATACCTATGTTAAAAACGGCACGCCTATGTTAAGAACAAAAACAAAAAGCGCGAACTTAATTATCGGATGCTGGACGCCGCGTATACAAATTGACTTTTTTGATTACTGCACTCAAACAGTTTAGAGCAGTGTGTATTTCTCTTTTGGAAGACCCTCGTGTGACTTCCCTTCTAAGATCATTTGCTTACATCCAGAACAGAGACGATACAAAAATGCTTGTGCACGTCAAAGATTTGTCGAATGCTTGTCTAGAACGTCGAGAAATGCTTATCGGAAAGCACATTATGAGCATTAATATTAAATCAATATGCGCAGTGGAGTCGATTTATTATTATTACTATTATTATATAAATTTAGCCAGAGACTAAATTCTAAGACCAAAGTCTTAAAGCACTAGCATCTAAGGCTTTCCGCTTTATTTTTATTAGTATTATTATTATTAAAAACCCTACCGCACTTGAGGTTTGAATCCACGACCACTGAATTGCTAGTCGAGACTCTTGCCTGCTCGGCCACTCAGGCGGATGGAGTCGACTTAATAATGTTAACATGTGACAGACTGACTGTTTGATTGTCTATTGTTATTTTTGTTCTTTGACTGGCAGAATCGGCACAAGTGTTACTTTCGCACTAAACAAACGGAAAAACTAATGAGAGAGTTGGGATTACGCTTCAGCGATATCTAAATTAAAACACAGGCTGTGTGTGTGAATTATAATGAAGCAACACATTCACTAAGGAATTATTTTTTGAAAAGCAGTTAATATTTTCAATGGGAATACATTTGTTATTGTTATTAAATATTTAGATCAAAGATAGGAATACTAGGACTAAGGGTACTGATGGTAAATACCAAGTACGAAGTAATCAGGTGATCTTACACAAATGTGAACCGGCGTGTAAGAATTCTTAATTCAACAAAGTTGGCCCTAGCACCCGAACCTATAGAGAACTAAGTTGCCATATCAGGTTAAGGAACTTGGTATTTTTAAGTAGTCAAGGAAGTTGGGTTGAGAGCAATCCATTGACATCAAGGTGCGAGGGTCAGTTTGCTATACTTCTATACAGCTTAGGCAGGAAGCTGCCTGCATCTACACTTCTTGCAAGAAGCATGGTGTCATTCTATTTTCTGTACTTTCGTTTGGATTTTACTGTGGTGTTTGGTAATGCGAATAGGGCCCAGTAGCATATGAGTGAATTTCGTTAACCTTTCTAGTGAATTGATATCAGCATGTAGTGTTGTGTAGCGAATGTTTCTTGAGTATAAATACAGTATAACATATTGCTGTGCGTCCATGCTGTGCGGCATCCAGCTGAGGAAGGAGGATACACCGCACAGATCTCATGCACATACACAGACCAGAACACATTGCTATTCGGTGATTGCAAACGGTTTCAGCAATAGACGCAAAAGTGAGATTCTATGACCAAGCAATGCTCTCTCTGGACTTCTATACAACCCCCACAGCTCTAATGTGCCACCGTCTGGAACAAGTAAATGAAATATTCTCTTTTGATATGACTCCCCTGATTTCTGACCAAAAGTCCAAAATTCGTTGGGAAGGAAAGCCAAACTGGTCAAGCAGTCATTCAACTCTGTCTTGACTTTAAATATGACGTCTTATGAAGAAATATAGCGTGAAAGGAACCTCCCGTCATAAGAGACGATGTACTGTTCGGTTTGGATTAACGAAACAACGATCCATTGCGAATTATTGTTAATACAATAATTAATCGTGAGGCGTGGTTCCCTGCAATGTTTTTAATTGCTCTTGCAACTAACACTTTTGCTTTCTGATTCGGCTTTGAATTAAGAATCTGCGGGATATTCTCACCCGCTGTTGCTGTTTAGCCTTTCAATGCAAAGTTTGCTGAAGGTTATTTGGGAAGCCCTGCTTTATTATATACAAGTGTTTAATATATTAAACATAAGTTTTTTTCGATTATACGTCATTTTATTGTAATCATAAAATTAAGAAGAAACTACAAAAGCAAAGCAGCAGAGAAATATATAAATAAATACTTACGATTACAAAGAGAATGCGAAAGTAACTTAATAAGTTACGCTACACCAAAATGTGTATCAAGTGCAAATTTACAACAAAGTTGTTTATAACAACTGAAAGCGCCTCAATGCTGTTTTTGGAAAATTACGAACAAAAATATATATATAATTATGATGATAATTATAACAATATATGAGAGAGAGAGAAATATTTTGAAGAAAAAAATAGAAAAAAAACGTACGCAGCCACGTACGGATAAGTAGTAACGTTGTCAGTGTGCACACACATGTTACGTTTAATCAAATACTTTAGGAAAACTATCTATTATATAAAGGAAATAGCGCGCCTTTCCATTTATGTGGAACAAAAAAAGAAATAAATTTAAGTAAACTGATTAAGTAATGAATAGACGGAAATAAGAAAGAGAAATAACTAAATATTTAGACGCAAGACAGCCTACTGCGCGCAGCATCTCTAAAGGTATCTTACAGTATAATAAAATTAATTTAAAGTAATTAATAACTTATTGGATTTTAAGGAAAAGCACATTGCGTATATATAGATACGAGAAGGAAAAGCTTTTCTTTCAAAAAGAAAAACGGGAAAAAGAGGAGCTTTAAATGTACTCGCTACATGGGGAGAGGGGGACTGACAAGAAATTTTACCTGAAAGGTCATTCATAAAGAAGATGGTTTGCCTTTTGTTGCAAACGCCAAGACTGAGGCGTAAATTTATAAATCGGTTGACATTTGAATATGACACTCATACCGATCGACACATAAATAATTGTTAGAATAATCAGCATAGGAAATGAAAATACTACGCGAGCGGTTAAAATTTTTGGTTTTTGCTTAGACAAAGATGACGGTGACACATATTCCCCGATCTTACCGCCACCACCACCACCACTACCGTCTAAATACACATACTTTGATTCACAACGTTCGCCCACATAACCGTCAGCACATTTGCAATAGAAAAGACCCACCAGATGTATGAAGCAATGGCCTTTGTTCAAGCAATAATCCGTTGAATATTCTCCGGTGCAAGGGGCTGAGAGTACATCACTCATAAAGGTGTACAATTGAAGGAAATTGTAATTGGGATTATCATTAAGATCGTCTGAAGATGTAGGAGTTTTCAATATGTCTGATGCCGTTAAGCCTTTTGCTTGCAATGCTGATGAAAGTGACGCTATAGATGAGGATGACATCGTGTTATCCTTTACATTGCTCTGACGATCGGTGGAATTGGTCGTTTCTTTGGCATGAGTTTTGTTTGGATTTATCGCTATACTATTGATAAAATCTTTAACATGTTGTAGGTATTTTTCGATTTGCGGCTGAAATTCGAACACTTCCTCTGTTCGATCGTTTTCATCCGGTTGCTGTGATGATTGTTGTTGCTGGATTTTTTGTTGTTCTATAGCTTTCAAAGTCTGTTCTTTTAAAAGTAGTATACGGCTAGAACAACAATCTGAAAAGAAATGAGAACGAATTAGAGCAGAGAGCATAAGAAT
Organism: Glossina pallidipes; assembly: GCA_000688715.1. Classification (NCBI taxonomy): domain Eukaryota; kingdom Metazoa; phylum Arthropoda; class Insecta; order Diptera; family Glossinidae; genus Glossina; species Glossina pallidipes. The sequence continues at coordinate 575,868 of KK499862.1, read as the reverse complement.
ATGAGCCTTGAGTAATAACTTGGACAAATCGTCTTACATCAAAGAGAAAGCATCACTCAATAAGTTCGCAATATGACATATATATGTGTGGGACACGTATTGATTAAATCTCGTTGGTTTTAAAAAATCATATAGATTTGTCAACAGTCACCCTACGAATTCATTGAGGGACACGTTATATAAATATCGCCGAACAAAATTTCGTTACGAGCGAATCTTTGCGAGCCAATCGAGTCCTATGTTTCGCAAGCTTTCATAACAGGCTTGAATATACCAAATTTTATATAGCGATATCCGCTATATATCTATGAGTCGGTCGACTTCTACTTTTACCAACTCTTCTTAACGGTTCTGAATGCACTAAAATCTTATACCGATATCTTCTGTAGCATATCACTCAATAAAATTGTAGTATGATATGCAGATGCATAAGGTTTTTAGAGGGTACCAGCTTTTAAACGAAATGTGTTAACTTTTCATGAGAGGATAACCATTAGCTTACAAAGTAACAGTCGTTTTAGTGACGATACTTTTCTTGTAACACACTGGAAAAATTTCAATTTCCTGTGTAGCATCACTACAACAACTAAATGTGGATATGCTAGTAGTAGCCACGTCTATATGTCACCGTACGAACTTATTGAGTGATGTGCTAGTATATCGCTCATAGCTTTGCCTGCTATGTCGCATATCTCTGACGAGATACTTTTTCTTGATGTTACAAGTCCACCGACAATTCTAATATATTCATGTCCTTAAATGCTGAGTATAAAGATATTAGCAAAATAGAACGGCATCAGTATTTAGACGAGCTTGGTAGTAGTTGCAGTGAACAACTTATGAGTTTCAATGGATTTTATGCAATCCATCAACCAGACTACTATAAAACTTCAGAGGGAGAATATGACACCTGCCATGTTCATCATTAGCAAAAGAGTTTTCCCAATATTAAATCGATGATATCCGTGATTTCTTACAGGGTGACAAACGTTTTCTTACATATTCTGAATTTCGCTTTGTGATAATGCAACAAAAGCCAATACACAATACGAAAGTTACATTTAATAATAAAAAAAGTAAAAGCGCAAACTCATATTTAAGTGGATCGAAATGCCTTGAAACGTTTCATCCCTAGTTCGGATATAAACATTTGCCTAAGGCCCTGATTTTTTGCATATCACAAATATATCAATTCCGCCTATTTTGAACTAAGTCTCCCACAGCTTGAAGTGGGCTCGCTCCATTTACTTCTTTTTTCTTTAACATGACCAATCATTCCCCTATTCGTGCAACACGGTGATGGTCGGAAAGCACCTACGGAAAAAAGAGCTGAAGTCATTCAAAGGACTTAAGGCTTAAAAACTAAATCGATTAAACTACATGACTTTACAACGTAGCGTTTCCCTTGCGCTTTGTGCAAGCGAGAAGCATTTTCGTATGCTAAGCCATGTATTTAGGCGAAACATTTTATATGTAAAAATATGTAAAAACGATGTCATAGGAGATTTTAGAATGTTGTATATAATATAATTTATTCGTACTGTTCGTCTTTCAAGAGACAAAAAGGCTGGTTTCTCAACTAAGCGCAGCAAGAATATTTTGCTCTCTTTAAAATTCTTATTGGATTTATTTACTTGCATTCATTCATTCTCACCTGTAACTGCGACAATTGTTGACAGCACAAAAACTACTTTGAGAAAATTTGTAATGGCTTTCATTGTCCACTGCCACGCCTTTATTTTCGTCGTTATGAACAAATTTTGGACCACTGGACGTGTTTTTACAGACGAATAAAGTGCAGTAACAAACTAAAAAACTTTTTTTTTTCGTAGTTAAATCCTTTTAGGTTATGTTTGACATGATGACTTCCAGCAACACATTAGCGATCTTATAAATATGTATATATATATATATATATGTATTTTTTTTTCTTTAGCAAATGTCACTCATCTTTGTCAAACTAAGTAATATTTTATTATTTTACAAAACAAAAATTCTATATACACTTGTGTATATACATGAAGATTTATATTTTCTTATGCGCAATATATTAAAACATCTTCCTTTGCTGAGACGAAAATAGACGCGGACACATTTTTATTCTTTTTGAATTTTTCATACAAAAATTCATGTAAACTGATGTCTCGCCCGAGATAGATATACACGCTAGTAGTGGCTGCTTAACTTGATCGCCGACCGTACGATGTGAGACTGTGTGATGAAAAGTTGCCAAAATGTATAAATTTCTAAACGCTTTTCCCTAAAATTCGTACACCGAACGAAAAAAAAAAATTCAAAGAGATTTAAAAATTTTATGGATTTTTGTTTGTTGCTTTTATATTATATATGTATATATATATATATATATGTTTATACATATATATATGTTTACGTAAAGAGACTTAAGAGCATTTAGTATTATAACCATGTCGTAAATGCTGGTCGTTTCCTAAGAATTGTCATTCTAGAGTGAGGGAGCTAGCGGCATAGATGTAAAAATAACAGATAGAAAGAGAAACAAGAGAAATATCAAGAGAAATTATTAAATATCGATAAATTTTTTTAACTCGCATTTATTTCACGTCATCAAAGTAAACTCTTTTGTTGTTATTTTCTTTTGCGAGAATATAAAACAACAGTAAGAATGTGATTGAAATAATTGATTGCTAAAAAAAAAAGAAAAAAAAAATCATGTTCTCCTTCTGTCACATTTGATGATTACATCAATAACGCAAGGAATGGGAAAGAGAGAATCTCAAAAGTGCTTTTTGCCTAAAACAATTAACATAAAATGTAAAAATAACTATTCCTCTGCGTCCACAGGGAAAGTTAATTTGCCTTTTCAAACTCTCCTCCTTCGCAGTGTGAATGATAAATATTGGGTAGAGATTAAGCGCAGCACAAAAAATTGATTCCAATTTAAATGTCATTGCTTGCTTTCGATTTTCCGCTTTCTGAGCGAGCAATAAGACTTAATATTTTTAAATTTTAGCTTGAGGACATTAAAGGGCTTATCACGATGAACCCATTTGTGTGGCAGATCATTTAAAATGTTTTACACACTACACGACATATCTTGCGGTACAAGGGTTTTTTCAAGTGACATGGACCCACACTCTGTCCATCTGTCCGTCTTAGTTTCTTATGCTGAATCTATATTTTGATGAAATTTTGTACATTCACGTGTCTTGGCGCAAGAACGAAACCTGTCTAATATTATGAGGATGCGGTCACCTGTTGACCCACTTCTCATATAAAACCTTATTTTGAAAAATTGTAATAGAAATGACTGTGCGGTGAGGTAGGGTATTTAATAGCATACCATGGCCCACTATAGTGGCAATGCGGGTTATATGTTTAACTACATACAAACACGTACAATCAAATCATATTTTGATATTTGAGAGATGCAAGTTGCGTTCATTGTATTCAGCGTTTAGTTCAAGAAATGGCTTTTTATATAATATAAGCGAAGTACTCGCCGAATTTTTTTTACTTTTCTTCTATGGCCATTTTTACACCTTCAACCTGGGAACAACAGGCGTATAACACTAAAACCGTTTCGAAATGAATAACGTTTGCTTAGCCCTTTTATTAAACCCATTCACTTCATGTGATGGGTTGGATGGTCACTACAAAAAGAGCCGATATTTTCTATCTTTCACAAAAACTCCCACAATTGGTTGAGAGTTACGCGTATATGTAGTGGATGTACTGTTTGTAGTATCGCGATTCAAGGAGTCAGATATCCGTACGACCTATAAATAGATTCAGCCTTGTCCTTTCAACCGTTCAATTGCCAGCGTTAGCAGTTGAAAAGCAGACCAAAGAATATAGTTATAGAAGATCACAGTTCTCTGGTGTTTAGATAAATTCTACAAAGTGAAATGAAAATTTGAAAAATGCTTTCAAAAAATTCGTAAATGTGTTTAACTACTAGCTAGCGACCTTATAAAGTTTTTCAAAACTATGATCGCCAAGAAGTAAATATCGCTTACATTTTATATATTATGTTATATTATTATTATTGATATTATTGATTCTATAGCTCTTAGCCCATATATGCTGCGCGTAAAAGTCGCAATGCTCTTTTAGAGAAAAATCTGTTCTCGGCGAAAATCGATTATCATCTTTTTTTAGTCAAGTTCTTCACATATTATATTATTTATGCATTTCAAACATGTTGTGGGCCGGCTGATAAGCTGCCTCCTATTGAGTGAACTTCATTGTAATTTAAACATGTTGCTTAAGACCTATTATCGAAAGATTTTTCATTCGATAGCAAGAAAATTGCACACTATAGCGACAACCGTAAACTCGCTACTCGTTGCAGTGAGTTGATAGTTAATAGCTATGGCGTTTACTATAAGCCGGCCATTTTTCTTTAGTCGCCTAAAGCTTTCCTCTCCTACTATCTTAATTAATCGCGTAAAACACGAATACAAAGAACAAAAACGTACCGCAATTCTAGAGAAATGGTAGAAAGCCTCCCAAAAAAGATAACGTAACCTTAAACAAGTGCTTTTAATTAACATATTAATAGCTTAATTACATGCTTCCATTGTACATAACATAACATTTTCCATCCACAAATTGAATAAAATTCCAATTGGGATTGCATGCAACCACATCGAACACATCAAACACACCTTTGGCTGCAAAGCTGACAACATAAAGTAATACTAGCAATGCAATCTATAAAAAATAGGAAAGTTTATTTAACAGTTGCAGATGGCCACGACGTATTGCATTATGTTAAATGGCAGCACCAACGTATTGCATTCTGTTAAATGGCAGCACATGAAAAAAGAGCCAACCCATTTAGTAGAAAAAAACCGTTATTTTGAAAGTTTAGTTTGTTATTATTATAAAAATTAAATTTTCAACTTTTCCCTCTCTTCCCAAATTTCATTCATATATCCATTTGCTAATCTTTAGTTGCTTGCTATGAACAAAACAATGGTTTTCTTAAATAAGAAAATTACTCATCGAACCTTAAGCTCATTTCAAGACTCGTGCTTAAACCGACTTATCTTATTTAATGACTCAATATTGCGTACGATAACAATTAGCATTAAATGTTTTTTAACCTTTTATTCATATTATAACAAAGCCTTTATATATATTAAATACATTTTCAGGCATTTCATAATTAAATGTATAAACCGAATAGGCTTCAAATTAATTTTTTACTTAATATTGCAGTGATTTATCTAAGAATGTAGTTGGACACTGTTTTGGAATACTGTTGTTTCAGGATGAGTTTACGTAACCATATAGGCAGAAGTTTGGACACCCTCAACTTATAATGCAAAGAAGAGACTTAAGTGGATTTATTTATTTGCAGTATGAGAGAGATAGAGTGAGAGAGAAGTGGAGAGACAGTTATTCATATATGCACATATGAATTCATAGACACAGAGACACGGAGAGAAAGAGAACGAGAGAGTTAAAAAAGCGATTTAACAGGAGAGGAAAATGGAACTATCAAATAAGTTAGTTTTTATGATTCGTGGTGTAAAAATACTAAAAACAAAACTTAAGTAAAAAAGAAGTGTAACAGCTTTTTGTTTTTTAATTAAAAAAAAAAGGAGAAGTAAGAGAAAACAGAATCAAAAAAAAAAAAAATATGATGAAACATAAGCCAAGCGTTCAGTTAAGATCGGAACGGTTAAACGGTATGAAACTGATACTGGTTCAAGAACTAGTCTAAAATCTATGGATTCAACAATCCATAGATTTTGATACACAGGCATGCTTTTTGCGACTCAGAGGTCGTAATATCGTTGGAAATCAATATGTAAAAATGGGAGCATATCGTAGTTTGGATTTGGAACTAAATCGTAATATTGAATTGCGTAAACGAGAATGGGATACAATAGCTTTAGATCGCATAGATATCCAAACGTATCCAAATATATAAATTTGAACTTTTTGCGGCATGAATAAAACCTCCACCTCTTATTTATTAGAAGAACACAACAATAATGACGCAATTGAGAGAATGGTTCTCTGCAATAAGTTGAATATATCCAGACATGGAACGTAAACTTTTATTGGATAAGCAACATCTAAAGATAAACCGGTTAATTATTTGTAGATACCGCGATCGAGTTAAGAAAAGACGACAAACATATGGTGAAAGTGATCCACCACCACCCAATCGCAGTCGTGTACGGTTAAGCTAGTGCAATCTTTATCGACCCAGAGCATAACCATAGAAATAAAACATGCAACATGCAACAACATACAAGTATGGACACCAATGACATTAAACAACAATATGAAAGAATAAAACAGGGCCATAGAACGGTTGTATTTCAGTTGAATTTTATCAAAAGAAAAACTAAGAACAATACTATATAAAATTTTAATATGTGATCACTTTTATATATATAGTAAAGAAACAAAAAAAAAAAATAAGAAAAACAACAAACAAGCAAGTAACAAGTAAGAAGAATAGCATATTCGACGAAAAATGTCCAGTTGTTCGCTCACAGCAGCAGCATGTTATACATGCAAACAAACATGAATATAAATGCAACGAATGAACGCACGTGTGTGTGTATTCGCAAGCATGTTTGTGCACGAGTTCAAAAGCATTAGCAAAAAGGTTGACCAACTAAAAACTGTCAGTTTGTTGGGCAGTCAAAGTGTTGTGTTGTTTTTTCTTTTTTTTTTTACTCTTGAGTGAGAACGTCAAATAAGGCAAGACGTCAAAAAATCCCACCAAAAAAAAGTCTTTGTATTTATGTACACACATCCGCGCCTGTAGGTGTGCACGTCAACATAAGCCGGTTTTTCTACAAATTTTTGCCAGTTTTTAATACAGAGCGCAGAGCATAAAATTCGCTAGTTCTCTAGACTCACGAGTGGCTTTTTGAATTTACGAGAATAAAATTTCCTTGTTCTCTAGACCTTCGAGTGGCTTTTTGCAATTACTGCTTGCACAAGCTCTCGCGAGTTGAGTAAATCTAGAAAATGTTTATATTCAGACGATTGTCTTCCTCTCATTCTCAGGGGCGAGTAAAATAAAATTTTACAATAAGAAAATTTTCTCTTAGAGCGAATAAAATTACAATAACACAACTGCTGCCAAGTAATCAAATGAAATTTGTCTCAATCTATATTCGGAGAGTGATTCGCGCGTAAATTTTTTATATTTTGCACACAGCAAAGAAATTTATTTTGTTTGCGGTAGTGTGTGACGGTGATAGTGGTATTGTGATGATTGCAAATCGAGAGCAGCAGCTTACAATTTTCACATTTTCACAGTCATTTCCTCGGATCGGATAGATGGTGTTTAGGTTTTGTGCATGTGTGAATTTTTTTTTCTCCAATTTTTTCGTGGCTTTGTAGTGTGTAAAATATATACATAAATATGTAAAATCTAAATTAGCAATGCGCATACATATGTACACATACATAATCTGCATTAAATGCATAAATGCATAAACCTAATCGCCCATCCAGCAATAGTTTTCCGTGCGTGTGTGTGCGAATGTGTGGCTTCTAAAATAAAGATAAAATTTTTATACTTTGCTTTCTGTGTTTAAAATTATTTTAAACAAGAGTATGTGCAAAAAAAAAAGCAAATGAACTCTAAAATTGTAACATAGAAAAGAAGTAACAGTGAATTAGTGAAAACCTTCGCAAGAATGCAAAAACAAGTATCGTCTTCTTCGTTCTAAGCGAGAGAATGAACGCGCGAGAGAGAGAGAGAGAGCGAGGAGAAATCAATTAAATTCAATCAGCTGTTTTTCGGGTGCAAATGCAAATTTCTATAACAACAACTACAAAGTAACGCAACGTAAAAGAAGGTGCTTAGAAAAAATACATTAAAATTTAAAAAAAAAAAAAAAAATTTAAGATTTAAACGAAATCATTTCATAAGTCAATCACTTTAAGCTAAAAATACATGTAACTAGCAGGAAAATATGAAAACTGCTTACGAGCTTTGTGGAAATTTTTTCTTTATTTTCTTATTTACATCTAATTGCTGCACCTGTTAATGAGATGCTTATAATGTGCATAAATAAAAAAAAAAAACTTCGCTATTTATTGCATTGCAGTCAATGCTGTTACTGAACGTAATTCAAAACTTTTATTAACTAACAAAACCATAGTTGAAGTCCAGGAAAATGAGAAATTAACACTCGTTCCTATTGTTATTTCTATTTATTTATATAGACGTTCTGCAAGCAATAAGTATAAAGCACAAAGTATATATGCCTACTTGTCTATATATACCTTGTATGCCATTCAGGTTGCATGTGAAAACTGAAAGATAAAAAAAAAAAAAATTTATGGAAAAGAAAGAATAGCTTTTGTGTTATTTCTTAAAAAACAACAGCAAATGCATTCTTCATGTGTTTATTTTAAGCACACGCTTGAAGTAACATATACACATAAATATACATGTTTACCTTACACAAATGGTAATTCATATAACCGTAAGCTTAAATTTACATGCATACGGGCAAGTTCATTTGTCGTATATAATGATGTACGTACGTGTTTATGCGTTCTTTTCGATTCTTATCGCTTGCAACGCTGACAGTCTGTCTATAAATTCTTTATACTCTTTTGTGCCTTCGCCCCCGTCCCTCTCACCACGTTTGCCAGCTTGCCTGCCTGCCTGCCTGCCTGTCAATCATTTATGCATACTTTTCTTTCTTCTCCTTAAGATCGTCGTATGAATTGTTTGCTTAGTGTTTCAAACTCTTATTACAGTCAATTGTTATTGTTGAGAGCTTCTTATCCTTAGGTGTATGCCTATACGTATACATACGTATTAAGTTTGTCATCTCAGTTGTAAACAATCTTGATGCATGCACAAGCCAAGTTATTATATATAAATTTCAGATTAAAACACTTTCAATGTATACATGTTTACCAAACTGTTTATAAGCTAACAACAACAAGCAAAAATGCTATTTCGAGTTGGATCGAATTTTGGATACTCATGCGTACATCCCATATTTTTCACCTTTCATCATGTAAGTAAAACTAATTCAAAGTCAACTTTTTTTTATTTACTGAAATATAGATACCAAAATTGAATTCGTTATGGCTATATAGATCTGCCAAGTATTTGTCGCTGTTAAGCAAAAACACTCTCAAGATCGCTTTTCTCTTCCTGCGTTTATATATAGTTATCTGGCCAGTAAGTTAGCGTAAATTATTTTGTTGTTTTAATTCTTTCCGAAATTCGTTTGCTTTTTTCAAATATCTCTTCGTCGGTCAAGTAAATCTTTTTTTTTACAAACTTTTTTTATTCGTTTGCCGAACTTATGTATTGGCCTAAGTTTGATCAGTTTAATGTTTCACGATTGAACTGATGATAACACCAAGCACTAGACGAAGCAAGCTTTGCATATATCTATGTTTTCCTGTTGTAAAGAAGCTAACAAAATTGCCAGTGTTATCCTTAAATTCATACAATTTTTTCCAAGCCATGTTATGCTAGTTCGCTTTCATAAAATGTCAAGAAAAAAAATCTCAATTCCGGAAAACTGCAACAAAAATTGTGATAGGGGTATAATTGGTGGAAAGCACGGTCTTATCTATATTAGCACATGTGTCGAAGAGAGAGATTTTGCGAAAGCTTCCCGTTTGAGTAAATTGCTTTGTTTGAGCTTTTAAAAAATGGTTAACTGCCATAGGCAGTAATCGATTTGAAATAAGTTTTAAGTGTAAAGTGGTAGAAGAGGGAAAAAGATAGCTATAACCCGCATCAAAATTATCCGCCGAAGCTCGTTCCTTTCGACCTATTCTGTCGCAGAAGAAATGTAAAAAAATGAGGAGGAAATTTCGATTGGGTTGCGGACAAAATAAAAGATTATCTTACCTAAAATATTGCGCTCAATAGTCGAAACCTCTCTTGAAAAATTACTTCTGCAACTAACTAAGGAAATTTCATACTAGATACTTGGTCTTAGCATTTTTCACGGGATTCGCGATGTAAAACAACCCGTCACACAACGTCAAATTATTGACAAGGCTGAAAGTTGGTAGGAAATGGTTTTATCGAGATAAGTACACTCTTTGGAAAGTTACGATAATCTTTACAATTTAATTTCAAGACGGCCGTAAGTGCTTTGACAATCCATGGGAACTTTTCGTCATGTTTGTCGTAAGTGAAGTCATCGAAAGCAATCGGTGAGAGTTCTGGCTCGAGTATAATCTTTCGGGGGTTTTTGTCAAATTTCTTATGTAATAAGGCTTTAAAAAAAGCGTAACGTTTATAGATCAGGTTGCTGCCCGGAAAATTCTATACCGAAGCTTTGTTTTTTCCCAGCAACGTCACAAGTTCTACATGCAAAAAATTAATTTGTACTACATTTTCTATCCTACATCACTTGTGACGCGAGGATATAATTATATTACAACACTCAGAAAGACTTGCAATAGATGCGTCTTTTATTATGCCGATCAATTCAGACATGATCTTAACCTTGTCCGTTCGTCTTTTTTCTCTGCCCAAACTACAGGCTGCAATTTTCGAGATATTTTGATGAAATTTGGCACACTGTCATATTTTGACCCAAGGACCAACGCTGTCGAAAATGGTTTGCATCCGATCATTTTTTTGACCACTTCCCATGCAATGCCCTATTTTAAAACCTCGTTAAATGAATAAATGTAGGGCGGTGTATGGCATTTGACGGTGGGCCGGGAACCGCAGTAGTCTTTTTGTTAGTTTTCTATTATTCTAGTTGCGTTGTGTCTTGTTGTCTTTTTCATATGCTTAAGACTTTTCATAATTTTCTTCCATAAGCGCTATTTCCATTTATTGTAATAATTTCCATTTAATATAAGACATGACGACAAAAAAAGAAAACGCAACATCTCTAATAAATGTACGATCGACGAACGCAATAAGACAATTGATAAGTCCGTTTAGACATCTCCTCCCAAAGAGTGTAAATCGTGAAGCACCTGAAACGAAGAAGAAAAAGAAGTATTCGTGAGGAGTTCTACAACATGCTTGGGAAAACTGTACCTCCATTATACTCGCTATATTCAGGCTATACTCCAGACTTCTTCGTTTATATATAAGAAACTAAAATCAATCAATGAATAGTAAAACTAAACTAAAGGGAAACGTAGTGTAATACATTTGCTCAAAATATCTATCTTATAGTTATATACTTTTACGTTCGTACATATATCACAATAGTCATATATTTTAACATTTTAGACATAAATGTTATGTACAAGTAATACGGTAGAAGTAAAATTAGTTCTCTTTATTGTTATTGTTATTCCTTTGAACTATCACGAGCACGTCTTAAGCCCGATAGCCGCCAGTTGTTTTTTTAAGAATTGCTCCTGTTTATCCAAGAAGTTGTATCGGGATATTTTTCCATTTCCTGAAGGGGCATTTTCCTATTGATGCATGGTGTACTTGTTTCAACGGCATTTTTAAGAAACTCTTAGTATATATTATACGGATTTCTGCTCCTCTTCCGATATAGAGATCTTTTTACCATTCGCTGTTTGAAAACTTGCAGAAACAAGCGAATTTACCGGATTATTGGCCTTGCCCACCTCACCTTGATGCATTTTATTTTTCACTTCTTCCAATTCGTTTTCAATAAAAATTTCATTCGCGCCAACTGCGTTTTTGCCTTCTCCCAACTCCGGCCGTTCTCCGCTAGCTTTTTGAAGTCGTAATGCAACATTACTTTCTCTCAGCACCGAGTTCTTAGAGCACCCACTAATATTGTTTCTTTGGTTACCTTGAAAACTATTCAAAAAATAAGCATCAAAAAAGTGTGAGGAATATTGAAGCCATACCTTGGGTTATCTGCTTACTCAATGGGAACTAAGATATACTGGGAAAGATATTATTGATCTTCACGTTTTGATCTAAGATTTCTTGTGTGCTCCCATCCCAATGATAATTTTTTACTTATCCCAGTTTACATGAATAGATGAATAACTAAAGTTACAAAATTTTGGATTAACTTAAATGTTGTCCTTTCATTTACGCTGTACGTGTCCTCTTTCTCGATATTGCGGTAATCAAGATCTGAAGCTTTTCCAAAGAAGAATATACAAAGTTAGAGTTGTTAAAAAAAAGCCTATGAAGAGCGACTTACTTTCTGAGATGGAATTATATGACTTTTTCTAATTCAAATTTACGATTAAAGTGTCATCGACTTGATGACAAACATTGAGAAGATGCTTATCGTTTTTGCATTGCAACAATGAAGATGAACGTGTACTCATATTGTCATATTGTCATTATTATTATAACTTTGTTCATTTGTACTGTAGAGATAATTTTTGTTATTGTTCTTGTAAAATCTAGCAAAATCACTCGAACTCGTGTGTCTATCAGCTAATTATCTCTTTTTGTGTGTCCCACTCTCTCTACCGTAGTAGCTCTCTATTTTAATTTTTGTGTGTAAAAGCGAAAAACAAAACTCATCTAAAGCTCACTGTAACTGGAAAAATAATTAAACTGATTGAATATTTTGTTTTACTTTTTTATTGTTTTTCTTTGATTTTCACTTTGTCGGAAGGAAAAGTGAACTCGTGTTTTCTTATGACATTTGTTATATCACGGAATAGAGGAGGGTGCGTCGAACAGGAAAAACATGCGCCTGATTTACATTGCTCGTTGGAACGATTTCGTCATTTCTATACACATTACCAAAGGGTGAGCGGTGTATTCATTTTGTTACACAGTGGCAACAACCAGAAGGAAGCTTTGGGGATGTGTTCATTATTTATATTCTTAATAAGCATTAAATTCTAAACCAACCTAAGCATTACCGCCTGTGTGTCGTTCTATTTATCTGCGGTCGACATTCTCCTGGTAGTAGCCATCAGCCGCCAATTTAGCTGAAATATTGAGAATTGTTGCACGCAGGTTCGTCTTGAAATTGGTCCCAGTCGAAGCACACGCTGGGTAATTGGCTTTAAATAGCCAGATCTACTCTATAAAAGAATCGTCAGTCAAATCCTAAAGACGTTAAAAGGCATCAATTCTTTGGAAAGTTTGTATCCGACCTATGCTATAAGATATAAAGCCGATATGTTATTTAATAGCACCCCAATTAAGTAACAGTAGACTCTTAAAAATAAATCTTTTGCTAAACATTAGAAATTCAATATCTTAAATTATAAAAAAAAAGAAAACAAGTAAGAAAGTTATGTTCGTGTTGGGGCCGAATCTTCACCATCGTTTATTTAATCGTTTCAATATCTAGAAGTTTCAAGTGAACTGATAGGCGTGCTCGATTGGTTTCATTTTTAGATAAACAGTATCTACCTTTATGTGAAGAATGTACTTTTAAACATTTTGCTTGTTTGTGTGTTTTACTAACGGGTGGAAAACCTGAAAAGAGTAAAGTAAAGTAAAAAGCATTGAAATTTGATCGCTTATAACTTGTACATGAATAGGAGGGGTCCTCCATTACACAAATTTAGAAGGTATCGGCATTCTGTCTTTTCTAATGTATGACTAAGAAGTAAAAAATCCGCAAATTTTTGCAGTTTACACCGACTTTCGACTATTTTCAATATCAATCTGTATACGAGAACTTCGAATATTTTTGTCAATATCCCAATTTTTGCAATCAGATAAGGTGTCGACAATACACATCCACATAGACACAGAAACCAATAGACATTGTTAGATCGATTAAGAATTTCACGCCGATCAAGAGTATATATATATATATATATATATACATATAAGAAAGAGACGGAAAAACAAAACATGTATACATCCATTACTGACCCACAAACGCAAACGTTTCGGATCCGCGCTAGAAGTGTACCTCTAAACCGACGTAGACATGCAAAACCTTGGCAACAGATAGTAGTAAACATATTAAGTTTAATTAGCGAATCAAATGAAGCGTTGGGGATTTAAATCTAATTTAAATGCGTCATTCATAAGAAGCGCGTATTAAGGTGAGTTGACTTGATAGTGTTATATTCAATTAAATAGCTTGATATGGAAATTAACTTAAAGATATCAATTTGATTTCTGCAAACGATTCTCGTCTTTATATCTAGATTGCTTGAGGTATTTAAAAGTAAGATTTCTAGAGAGCTACTAAGAACATTGAACTTTATGTCAACTAATGAAGCAAGCGAATGAATGACATAATAACTAAAAATGGAAAGGCTTAGGCTAAACTCACATTGATTTTGTGAAAAAAAGAAATGTATTTTCGTAACACTTCGTAACATACATTAATGAGTTTAATATTTTTTTATACCCAACATTGTAAGATGGGAGTATACTCATGTTGTTTTTTCCATAATGTATGTAGCAGTATGTAGCAGGAAATTTTAGAGACTCGATAAAGTATATATATTCTTGATCAGCGCGAAATTCTGAGTTGATTTAGCCATGTCTGTCCGTCTGTGTGGGGGTGTGGTATGTGTTGTTGGCACTCTCCTGGTCGCACAAATGAAGATATCGACTTCAAATTTAGTAGAAACATTGAAAGTTTATGCACGCAGGTTGTCATTAAAAATGGGCGAAAGCGGTGGGAGCGGAAGCTCGCAGTGGAGCGTAAACTGAACGCAACTCTGTTTTTTTAAGAAAAATTTTTGGATTTTTGCTCGTTACTCGAAAATTATAAAAGTTAGAAGACTGAAATTTTCCACGTCTACTTTACGAAGCACTCTACTCCTTATGTGCAAAAACGGAAAACATCCGCCATGCTATATTATCTGCCTAAAAATGAATATGGTAGACACTGCGATTACCTTTTTCATAATAATATTGGCGATATGGGTATCAAATAAAGGAACTTGGAGAGTAGAATGCAAAAAACATAGTGATGGGTATGCGAGATTCGGGCCCCGCCGAATATAACTTTCTTAATTGTTTTCATATACCTTAAGCTTAAACTTAAAATTAATTTTAAAATTAAGTAGAAATTAAGTGTAGACAATTGACAATAATATGCACTTAAGGGTTAATCATATTAAACTTGATCATAGGTCACTGGTATGGCATCTGTAATTGCTAGTAGAATAAAAACTAGCGATAGTAAAAATGCGTTAAATGTACATGGCAAAGGCGATTTGAAATTTCATGACGATCCGAGGAGCCAAACCTAAAACAAGAAGTCCGTAATTTGAAGATTTGTAATTTTTGGAGTTTATAAATATTGAAAGATGTCTTGGATTAATCAGGAGCGAAGATTTTTTTTTTTTCGGGTTTGATGGTTACAATGAGTTCTTTGGTGGTTGGTAATTGAAGGTGAACTAAATTGTGGACAGCGATATACAACTTTTTCAAGAAAATTTGCATAGCAGAGTTAGTTCCTCCTAAGACAAAAAGAAATATAATTACAGTAGACCCTCCTACAAGAAGGAGTTCCTATGACATGGGTTCGTATAACTTGTCGTAAAAATTGCTACCTTGTTCGTGTAACACGCTAAAAGAGGCTCGTACAACGCGGTAAAAGAACGAGACAGATGATGCCGTTTTATTACGTTTTCGATGCAGTAATTAATATAACGATTATGACCCATAAAACAAAAGGTAGAAAATTTATGTTAATAGAAAAAAGAAACATTTATTATTCAACGGCCAAACGAATTGTATTTTTATAATCTAAGTGCATAGTACAAGACGGTTTTGTATAACACGGAATGAATCTAGGGTCTCGAAAAGAACTGAATCAGTTTCAAATTAAATGCCTCATTGATAAATTACCTTCTAAATCGCAACCATCTGCTTTTAAAGCAACAAGATATTAAGCTTTGCAACGGCAATTGAAACCCCATTGCTAGTTTGAGCTAATGCACTACATGGAAAACGTGAAAGCAGTTGAGAGAAAGCTTTAACGAATTAGGACCATCGAATGAGGATTAAGATAAGTTTCCGGGAGAGTCAATAAGGATTTTTGTTAAGTAAAAATTTACTGTTTAGGCCCCGCCTAGCATTTCGGGGAATGAAAATGGTAGCTAATTTATTTGCTGTGTTCGATCCTTCTTCAAGAGTTTTTATTATTTCATTTATGTGAATAAGGAAACATTTTAGAAACTTTAATAATTCCTTCTTAATTCCTAATTACTTCTCGTTATAATATCCTTCGAATCTAAAACTGTACTAAGTCCAATAATATCTATTTTTGCTTCCTTACTTTCAGTAGTTTTACCGACTTGCTGCCAAAACTTGCTTAAGATTCATATAGATTTAGGATAACCGTTATATGAAAAAGAACAAAAAAGAGACAATTTGGCGAATTTATGAAACAAAAAAAAAATATTAGTGTGCAATATGTTATCGAAGTGTAATGAGTTCAATCGAAGAACATTCTGTGAGTTGCATTCGTATATGCGCGGACATATCGACATTCAGGTGCGAAAGCTATTGCGAATCGATATTTGAAATAATAAACACCTGCTTTATTAAAATCTTGATAGCTTAGCATTTGCGCTATGTCGCTTAAAGAGATCATTACGTTTAGATATTGTTTGAACTTTGGCATAAAAAATTAATTTTAAAAATTGTGTTTTCTCCTCTAACTACATATAATAATTTTGCCTCTCATTGTTTGAGGCGTGCTGCTTGGAGGAAAAGCAAGTAAACGTGTTTTGTTGGCTTATCCTTTTTCGTAGACTTGCTGTTTTTTCTCTGAGTTCCACATGAAAATTTCATCAGTTGCTGTTTAGGTTAAACCAATTAATCGCTTAAAACTTTTTCACACCCTTCTTTTTTTTTTTTTTACTTTTTTTTATTACGGAAATGACTTTCATCTCAACCTCACCTCGTTCGTAAAGCGACTCGACTGTATCTCCCCTTTCCCATTATTTTCATCACACCTATTCTCCCGCTATGTGTGTGTTGCCCATTCATTCAATCTCATTGTCAGCATTCTTTATTACAAATTTCTGCAAAATTAACTTTTTTTTCGCTTTAATGTAATAGTTACCCTTCTGTCCCGACCCTATTATAACCATCATTGAAAAGTTGCAATGAGCCCATTAAACTTCCTCTGCAGTCTACATGCAATGAGCTTGGTTATGTGAAACGTGTTACAACACATTTTAAGCTATTAAAGTGTATGTGTTACGCTTACAGGCTGAAAATGTTACATCGTCATTGCGCTGTTTTTAAATGTTAAGTTGGCAACAGACAATAACGCTATCCATACTGAAACGTACTATAAAAAAACCAAAAAAAAAAAAAAAAAAAAAAAAAGTAAACATATGACACTTTGAGGATTTGTTTTTTTCAATCCACGCACTATACTGAACATTTTTTAATGCCTAAATTTCAAGGTTTTATAAAAAAACCAAAAAAAAAAAAAAAAAAACAAAAAAAAGTAAACATAGAAAACCAGTCTACGAAGCAGCGTACACAGCTGCATTAGCTGTCAATGATGATGCTGGTGTTTTGCTATTTCTTCTTATCGCTTTCTATATCTTTATTTCAATTTTTACATTAAGGTTTTTTTATTGTCTTTTTGTTCTTGTTTGCTTGAAGTTAAACCTTTTAGAGGCAGTAAACTTGCAATGGCTTGTCACAAAACTAGGCAACGGAGGAGGAAAAAAAAAGTTAACACAACAGAAGAAAGAAACAAAACTGAAAGTTACTTACTTAATATTATTGGGATTTGTTTTTATTGATGAACGCAAAGCGTTTCGGAGTAGCGTGAATTCGAAAGACAGCTTAGGAGGTTTAGGTCTCCTCTAATTGTTCAGTCACAATTTCACTTATGCTTGTAAGTAACTACGTCTTCAAAATTGATCAAATTCATTAAGAGAAGACTCACTTTGGAAGTGTTACCAAATAAAATATAAGAAGGATAAGGACATTATCAATAACTCAACAAAGCATGTAGACGGACAAAAAGAGCTGGATTCTACGACAACGACTAAAATATATGCAAGAAACCAGCTTTGCAGCAAATTCGAAAAGCGTTTTCTTAAAATATATAAAAGTTACGAAAGAAGTCTGAAATTGCGAAAAGAGTATATCTGGCTATCACGATGTTTACAGACAACTGATTAAACGACCATCGTCACACCGGCAGTAGCAAAAGATTAATCAACTCTAATATCTTTAAGCGGCGGAAGCGATTGCGAACCAGTACCAGTTTATCGCAAGAAGATGCGCGTTTTGAACTACGCGAGTCGTATTGAATTATGTGCATTTTGAAAATATCCCCATGTTTAACATTCTTTTAAATGTTTTCATCTGCTTTTCGATATATTTCGTAAAGCTTTGATACATTTTTCAAGGAAGAGTTTTGTTTGTACCGTTCTCTCCAACAGCATTAAGCAGATTTTCTCTAAAATGTTATAAAAGAATTTCTTAATATTTTTTTAGCGCTCAAAAACGGGAGCAACCGTCATGATAACAAGACGAATAGCAGATCGATATCCTTGAAGTGAATGGAGAGGTGGCCCGTCAGACGGACATGATTAAATAAGCTTAAATAACTCCATTTGGGCTATCAGGTTATATCAAGTTTCTGCAGATGTATGCAACACCCAGAAAGACTTGAGATAGGTCCAGTTTTTGTTATACCGATCGATTCATAACCACTACGTTTGTATATCTGTCTGCCCGTCTTTTTTTCCTGTTCAACTTACAGGTCATAATCTTTGAGATATTTTCATGAAAGTTAATGCAGCGCCTTTTTTTTGATTCAAGGATAAACGTTATTGCAAACTGTTCGGATCGGCCAAATTTTTCGGTATATTTCCTACATAACATACAGCTCATGTCGTTATGTGAATAATTGTGTTAAACGAAGTAGTATAGGGTATAGGGTATTTAATGGTGGACCGTGTCCCATTGTAGGGTTTTTACTTGTATTTTTATTAATATTGTGGGGATTGTAAAGGATTGTACGATTTATTAAGATTTTTAAAAGTTTTCTAGATTTCTATCGTGCCTGCCACTCTGCGAACTAACGGAAGACTATTTTAACGGTCCTTAAAAATTAAAGTACGTAGAAATCTGGGAACAACATTGAAATTACATTCCCCCCCCCCTTCCATCAAAAAAAAAAAGTAGGAGAACGCAGAGATCAGTTCGTGCATTGCAGCCCGCTGCCATTGGTTCAAGTATGGAACCATAGCGAGAGCAGATGTTGTTAGGTAGTTTGATTGAACAAATAATTTGATATAAAAAATTATCTTTTGCGCTTTAAAATTTTAAAAAGGCATGTGTTAGATATGTAAATATGAAACTGGAATTTTTGTAGAGAAAGCACGAAGATGATATACTGCGCCCCGCTAGCTATACCTTTCTGCAAAACACGGTGCGCATTTTTTTCAAACCCGGCTTAGGACCATCACCTGAAAATATGTATGTTTCAGCTTTCTTCCTAACGTTTTGCTTCGTTGGCGGTGTGTGAAAACAGACGAAAGGCAGGCAGACGAACAGAATTGAATCAATTTACAATATATGTGATGTACCGAATTTCCAATTAATATTTATAAGTCCCACCCATAAGGTCAAATCTAGCATACCTTCATTATTCACCGATACGTAAAAATATATGGAAAGAACTTCTGCGCATTTGTGTACAATTCGTCTCTATTTACTTTTTTTCGTTCGTACTTGTATTAAAAGCAAATTTACTATTTATACCGAAGCGGGCCAGACGATTGTTTAATAGTGTAAAAATCAACTTGGCATGCTTGCTTTGTGTACACGCGCAGCTACTAGCCAGTCAGTTACCCAGTTAAACCTAAAATTTAAATCTATGTGTGCATGTGTCCGCGTTGTCTTCTGCTTAACCGGTATTTACGTATTCTGCCGTATTTTGTGCTCAGCACCTTTTTAACTTACACACTTCATTCTTCGCCCGTTCCTGATGCCTTCCTCGAACGTTGTCAATATTTTCTTTCCATTTCTGTCGTGTGCGTGTGTGTGTTTTGTACTGCACTGTGTTCAACGTAGTTTTTATTTAAGCGTTAAGTGTTTGCATATATTTCTTTGCTTTCTCTGCTAGTTCTGCTTGTTTCTGACATAACGTTCCGGCAATTGACGCTAAGTTATTTTTATTGGGGTTTTCTTTGCTTTTCGAACAATTTTTCTTTTTTCTCTTTTAGTATTTTTAGTGCATTTACTACTACTTCTGTCATAGTTCTGTAGCATTTGACAAGTAAGACGCACAGTACAAAAAAGAAAATAAAACCTGTTTAGTGGCCTAGAAC
Source organism: Glossina pallidipes (assembly GCA_000688715.1). Taxonomy (NCBI): domain Eukaryota; kingdom Metazoa; phylum Arthropoda; class Insecta; order Diptera; family Glossinidae; genus Glossina; species Glossina pallidipes. Next base: position 555,708 of record KK499862.1, on the reverse strand, counting down.
TTTGTTTCTGTTGATTATGAATGTAGTGAAATCTATAAACAGAGACAATGACCTTTAAAGGGTTATATGTCGTACAGTATAATAAGCACTTTTTCAGCATAGTACGGCAATCAGTATTTCTGAGGATTATCAAACAACATAAGTTTGTATTGACCGGGGCGATGAAATCCTGCCCATCGAATGCCCTAGAAGCACTGTTGGGCATAACACCTCTTTCTATTGTTGTAGAAAAAGAGGACCGCACTTAGATTGTTGAGTATCGCCAAGCGAAAACCCTTTGTCAAGGTATTGGACCATTGTGTCGCAAAGCTAGTACTGTTCCACCGGTTCAGACTGAGCATACCGGCGAGATCGGGATGAAACGGGCAAGCCTTTGAATCCGGGGTGGAAATGGAAAGGAGGTGGTACGCCAACGGTTGAAAATTGGAAAATGGCAAAACTGGGGGTGGGGTTTGTGGCCCGAGTTTTCAGAGGGCCATACCAATGGGATATAGTACCTACAAATTCCAAGCAGAAGTCTATGATATCGCAGCTTGTGCCTCTGAAAGCTTAAGAAGGAATTGCAAGCAGTGTCTGCTATGACAGTCAAGTCGCCTTATTGTTCCTAAAAGGACGAATGATAACATCCAAACTTTTATTCCAGTGCCTTCAAACACAGAATAAGGTAGGCAGGCACAACGACGTGCACCTAATATGGGCGGCTGACCATTCGGGTGTTGAGGATAGCGAAAGGGCTGACTGTATAGCGAACAGGGGAGTCCGAGGAACCGGGATAAGTCCTGAATCTTTCTTTGGCGTACCAAGAAGCCTTATTAATAGACTGGTATCGCAACAGGCACAGAAAAAATATGCTTGCCATTGGAAGCAATGTGCAGGACAACGGCAGTCAAAAAGATTCATAAAATCTTCCAGTATGGCACGTAATCTACTGGAGCTAAGAAGAAGCGAATTACGTTTGGTTACACGCTCCTACACGGGTCATAATCCCCCAGGTATCACCTAAAAAACTTGGGTATGTCCGATAACGATTCATGTAGATTCTGCCAAAGGACGAGGGAGACGTCCCATTATATTCTATGTGAATGTGAGGCCATCTCCAGAATCAGACACCGTATGTTTGGCGAGCATTTCATAACGCCGGAGGACGGTACGGCTCTGAACGAAAAAAGGTGGCGGTATTCATAAGAATTCTAAAACTGGATGGTTAAGGGCATGGGAAAGTACAAGAGATCTTTTAAGTCGCGGTACGGATTGCCCACATAATTAATAGTAATAAATAAGGCGCGTGTTATACATTCCAGTTATATGTTTCAAATCCAAATATTAATAACTTGATAGGTTGATTTGATTTTATCGAATTTCAGAAGTTATCAGGACGATATGCGTGAGTTCATGGCATATCTATCGAATATATGTGGGAATTGTTCTTACTTTCCAGTTGTGGAAGTTATGTCTGTGCATTTGGACGTTATAAAGTTTCCTTTCGCTTGGTGCACATCGAGTTGTGCGAATGGTAACACCGGCTTTATTACAATTTTTTGAGCACCAAGAAGAAACGCAAGTACCAACCATCCAAGAAAGTATCTATTACGTTAAGACTAAAGTGTTGACGTGAAAGGAAAGTGGAGAAATGCATTGAAAAACTTCTACACGAAAAAAAAGGAAAATAGCTTGAAAAATGATGTGAAAAACTTTTCATCGCAATGATAATCAATAGACAAGGTAATTGGACTCAGTGCTGAACACATCGATCTAGGACACACTATATGAAATTTCAATAGTAATACAACCGTGCGCTCTGACTTGGAAGTCACGATCCTTACCTACCTAAGTACTCGCGCAGACTAATTGTTGAATATATCATAACACAACTTGCAGACAATTTTTCTCCGGGAAATTCTTTCTCAAGTTCGTGAACAATTTTGCGGCTTAATAGAGCCAAAGGGAAATCGTCTTCAACGGCCTTCATTTGACAATAAGTTTCACTTTAACACAACCTGTTCCGTAAAAGTATTCGTTTCCATTAAAAACACCTAAGTGATGTTTAATTACTTTTCGCTTAAAAAGGATGCTGAACTGATCCGACTTGTTTTACAATCTTATACTTCTATCACTAGGAGATTAAAAGATGACATTGATATGATTATGATGATATGATATAAAAAATCTAAAATCTCTTCTCCTGGACTTCTTAAACGTAGGAGAACATTTGATTTGGCCATGATAATAGTTTAATGGACTTTCGTCTGTTGTACGCCACAAAATTCTGGGCTATCCCCCACAAACTCAATTTTCATTTTGTTATAATTTCTTGTTTCCATTTGAGCTAAGAGAAAAGGAAGGAGGCTGTATCGCATTTTGTGCTGCAGTGAATATTAGATGTAATAAATTTGTTTAAGAATTTTAAACCACCTTAAAGTGGTAAAGCGGAAATTCTTTGGGATTAGTTTGGTAAGTTCACAGCTATGAAAATACACCTTAAGAAGGATTCATAAATGGCTTGAATGCTCAGCTTTATATGCGAATGCTTATGGTATATAAGTAGTTTACCTTTCTTTACTTTAACAGCAACAAAATATTCAAGAAGAATAATGCATGATGTAGATAATGGCTTTTTGCCAAGTTACCTCATCACATGCTTTTTTTGTCTAACAGAGACTAAGTTTTTAAAGATGCATTTTGGTTTGATTTTATGTAAATTATACTTTATTTGCATTTAAACTAAATATGACTCTTCTTTTTAAATCGTTCTTTCCCTGTACAAAAATGCACATACACACACAAACATATACGCGCTCATTGAAACCATAGACGGCGTTTTTGTACTAGCAATAGCAGTAGTTGCAGTAGTTTGTTATTCTCTTTAACACTTTTCTTATTTATTTTTCCTTTCTCTATTTCTCTGCCTCTATATATCTTAACCGCCCTCTATTCATATATAAATATATATATATATATATATCTCAACTCAACTGTCAGCCTCAAGGGAGCTGTTTGTGTTTTATTTTTCTAATTTAACTTTGCAATTTCCACTGATTACTACAAAAACACTTTATAAAAAGTAATAAAAACATATACATATATATATATGTATATATATATATATATATTATAGTATCTAAATATCTACATATCTACGTATCTATGTACGCGAACTATATGTATTTACCAGAGGTCTAAATATAATATGGTGGCATCAAGAATGAGATGAAAAATATATGTAGAATCTTCTTCCAAAAAAGTTTTTCTATATATTTTTATTTATTTTTGAATACAAACTTTTCGCCCAAAAAAAGAGCGAACATACACATGCGAACGAACAAGAAATAAAAAACAAAAAATAAAAAAAAATGCAAAAGAAAGAAAGTTCTTAGCTTGAGAGCGGCAGAGTGATGTTAAATATTTTCAATGTGCACAATGAGTAATATCCATGAAACCTACTAAACCATATTACACTTACATACAAAATATTGGCAAGAACAATACGTACGTAAATATATGTACATGCATTAGTATGCGTATGCACATAGCCCCCTTTCACCGTACCGATGTAATGAACGCCTCCCTTCGTTTTAAAATGAAGTCAAAGTAATACCTTATTCCAAAGGGCCTATAGCTCAGAAAGGGGGTTACTTAACAACAAATAATGCAAAAACATAAAGAGAGGAAAAAGTTTAAAGGTTACCCTCACGAAGCAAAAAAAAAAAAAAAAAGAAGCACAATGTACATGAGCAAAGCGAGAGAAAGAAGTGAAGAGAGAAGCGTTGAGCTGGTAAAATTGCAGAGCATATGAGTGATAAAAAGGGCAAAAAAAATCACAATCTTTTTTGCATTTATTATTCCAGTAATCAGCTGTTTAACGAGAATGATATGAAACAGCTGTGAATCTGCAAATGGGAAAAAGTAAAAGCTTAACATATGAGAGTAAAGAATTGAAAGAAAGAGAGTCATGGTGGGACAATATATCAGCTGTTCGTTGGTTGATATAAGCAGCAGCAGGAGCAGCAGAAGCAGCAGCAGTAGCAGTATGTGTAACTGGTGGGGAAGGGTGGCATTCACATCTCTGTAGTTTCTGCTGCCAAAAACTACAGCTGTTTTGTCGTTACTGCACAAATGTTTTAAAACGCCCCTTTTTCTCATCATCAACGTATTAAATAATTATTTTTCTATATATACAGCTGTTGTCTGGTCACATGTTGCCGGCTGATTACTGAGATGTGACATGCGCTCTTTGCACACTGTTAAAATGTTGCGTTCGTGCATGTAACCTTCAAAAACTCAGCTGTTCTTATTCGAACCCTTGTAACTTTTACAGCTGCTGCTTTAAAGTTTCAGGCTAGATGGGGGTAGTATTGAAACGACTGTTCTCTGCTCGAACTCTGCTACGTACACGCCTAAAGTCTTCTTCTTTTACTTCTTTATATCGAGTATTTCTCTGCCGATGTAAGCAGCACATACGTACGTCGTGTTTGCATGTTTGTTGGTGTGTTGGAATTATAAGGCCGGAATTGTTTATTGTGTGGGGAATATTTTTAAATGTTACTTTGCAAATTCGTGTTAAGGTAGCTAGCCAGGCAGCGAGGCAGCCAGCCATCTAGCCATCCATCCATCCAACTGACTGCCAGCCTGGCTGGGTAAAGTATAAAAAGGAATAGAAAAATGTTTGCACGTGCGCCAGGATCTAACGGCTGATAACAGTTGTCTGAGCAAATAACAGAACTACGTCAGTTAATCAGCCAGCTGTTATTGAAATATTATTATAGTGACTGATACTAGCGCGAGGCAGAGCAGTTTAGTGTGCACCGAGCCTTCGTCGCTGGCTAAGCAATGCCGGTATAGTTATTAGCTTCGAAGAAAGCGAAGCGTGCGGTCGTGCCTCTACTAGATAAGCAGGATATAAACATTCTTTACCGTGTAGTCACCCAAAAAGTTCTCGAGTGTGTGTAAAGTGTAAAATTTTTCAGTTTCGGTTTTCGTTATTTTACAAAATTTTCCAAATAACCCCTATATAGAGTATAATAGCGAATCTAATACAAAATAAAATAATAAAAATAAAAACAATCAAAAAAAAAACTCTAGTATTTGTTGCCATTTCTACATGCATACACACACACACGTACACACAAACACACACGCACACATAAATAAAAACTCACGAATAACAAATTTTTTAGTAGTATTCTATGTGTAAAACAAGCCTAAAATTAAAATCTAAATAACGAACTTTAACATGAAACTGGTTTTTAAGGTATTTTTTTTACTTTAGTTTTCATATATAAATTTTTAATTGTATTCTTGTTTGCATGATAAACTCACTAACAAAAAAAAATTAATTTTAAATTTTAATTTACAAAAAAAAAAAAAAAATCTTTAGAAATTTTCAAATCAAACAACAACAAAAAAGTTGTTTTTCAGTTTGGTTAAAAGGCTTGCCACTGCTGTTCGTTTGGCTTTTGTGTTGTAATAAAAAATGAAATGATTATTTTTTGTTTTGTTTTTTATTTTATTTTTTTACTTCTATGCGGTTTACCTACAAATCCGGTCTTTTATTGGTAATTTATGTAGACATCGTTAAATATTGTGGTAGTGTTTGGCATAGTCATGTTGGTTGAGTTTTTCCATAATTTTTACAACACATGTTGCACAAGTTTTTTTCTTCTGCGTCTATTATGTAAAATAATTAAAACTAAAAAATGTTTCGAAAAGCAGTGACTTGAAAAAAGAAATTTATTGAAAAACATTTCAAGCAAGTTCGAGTATCAACAACAATATGTAGTTGTAAGTTGAAGTTCTATAAACACTAATTCCTTTCCCGATACAAGTCTAAGCGATTCTTCCCTCAAGTATTTTTTCAATCGCGAAAGATTACTCGATTTCTTACATGCATTAGTGAACCTATAAAATGCATTTATTTTCGACCATCGTCGGAGGTCTCGTCCCTGCGTCCATCTACTGGAACTATTGTAATCGCGAAAGTTAAAATAGGTAGCTAAAGCTAACGTACTCTTAATTAAAGCAAAATTTGAATATTTTAACGTTAAGAATACGGACTTCAAAATTAAGATAGGCGTTTATCACGACTATTTGAAGAATAAGAGAAAAAATAAGATCGTCTTGAAATTTATGACGAACTTATTTAAAAAATAAGAGCGAAAACGTTTAGAACCCATTTTCTTTTATTCTTGTTTTTTGGCTTAAAAGTGACATGAGTAATCAAATCGTCATCCAGGCACACATTTAAAATAAATTTTTTCTTTTAGTTTATAAAACTTTCAGGTTTTGACTTAATTGTCAAATTCTACTAATCTTCGAAAATCTCCTAAGGCAAATACATGAAAAGTGCTTGGTTTACCAGAAATCTCTTTATATGATAAAATAAAGTGGCGCGAGTTCCCTACGATAGTTTGAGTAGTGTTTGAATTTATTTATAGTTGTCTCTTAAAGCTTGCTATTAGAAATGATCAAACTAACCCATGAAAATTTGTACGTGAACACTTTGTATGTTATTGAGTTTTTCTTTCTTCTTCGAACTGGCAATGAATTTGAAAATCTAAGAAACCTAAGAAACAAAGTACGTTGCGAAGTTTCATCCATCGTCGCGCTAAACCGATTATAAGTGAACGTATTTGTGATTTTTTTTTTAGCAGGAGAATACATTTTAGTCTTTCTTGAGTGTGTTCAGTTCCCAAGTTTCGAATCCATTTTATAAGTTTCATTGAAAACCAAGTTCTCAAAGCAAAATTTTCGTGAATCTAGTGTCACCAGTAAATATTTTACGAATTTTTCATAATCATTTTAAGTTATAAATAATTTGAAAATAGAAAGTGCGAAAATATTTTTATATATACAAATATTTCTTTTCTCAGGTTTTTGAACTTATCTAAGCGTTCTCATCAATTTACTCATAAAAAATTTGAAAAAAATTTAATTTATTTTTTATAGCTTTCTTTTGCATATTCTAATATGTTTTACAAAATTTTTCATAAAAAGAAACTAAAAAAGTGAAAAAAATAAAATCAAAAAATAAAATATTAGAAAATCTATAAGAAAATTCGTCTTAAGTTGAGTTGAAATGAGCAAAAAAATGTTTTTTTTTTTTTCTAACAAATATGTCATCAAAATTTGTTTAAGAAAATATTAAGAAAAAATCTTGAAAAATTTTCAAAAAACCCCCTCTCCCGACTATATATGCGATACAAGGTTATATCGCATTACGTTGATTCTGTACCGAACAAATAGAACAATTTGAGATTTTACAGAGCTACGATTTATTAGGTGAATTTTAGATCTGATTGTGTCGTGCTGTCTGTGTGTTGCTGTCTGTCAGTCTTTCCGCCTCTCTGCTTAAGGTCTGCTTTCATCTGCAAAACGCAATTTTCCGAATATCGTAATGAAATTTTACGAACCAACACGTTTTAGGCCACGTAAGATTCCTATTGATTGGATCGGACGGTTTTTGTAACCGATCCCTTTATAATTACGTTTTTTTTCTTTAAATCGTTAACAGAAAAAAACCTCCTGCTTTTAATACTTCACGAAAAAATTTACGTAAAAAATCGCATACTAAGTAAATGTGAAAAGTTGTGGCGAAAATTAATTATTTTTTCAAATCCTCTCCCTTATAAAGGTTTCTACAATAAATAAGCCTTTGTGTGTTCATGATGTTTAATATTTGATATTTTATGATTTTTTTATTGTTTATTAGCTCAAAATAGTGCTTTCACATATAAGTTTACTGTGCTAAATTTTAGGCAACTTTGTTCCGTCTTTCTGAACTCGGACACAAGTAACTTTTCCTTGAATCGTATGTGTTGCGTTTGTTCTAAATTTTAATTTGCTATCTGGTAAGGATAGTAAATTTAAAAAAATTTAAAGCTCCTGCTTGATTCGCTTGTTTGGCTATAGATCTAGATTTATTTATATGCAGTTGGTTTCAATTCAGAACTGAAAAACGGAACTCTGACGATTGGACAGACAGATATAGCTCTAGGCTTTTGCAAGTAGCGTATCATATGGACTCAGTTTCAAATCAAAGCTGATAAACACAGCTGGGACAGTTGGACAGACATTTATCACTCTTTAGGCGCTTGCAAAGCCACGACAAAATTAATATGATGAAAATTTTCTGAGCAAAAATCCTATGGAAATCAAAATTTCTTACTACCTGGGTATAGCCTTTTTTTTAAATATGTCGTCTTTATCTCTTAATTCATTGTCAATTTTCAATTTTTATTGTCTTTAGCGACGCTGCAATATCAATGTAAGCTTCTTTTACATTAAGTTGATACAAATGCCGTTTTACACTTTTCGATATCTTAGTTCATATATTGCAGGATCTTTTGTAAGTTTTCTTTAACGCAGTCCGTTATCTCAAATTAATGGCTTTTATTGATTGAAAAGAATCACTAAGAAGCGGGTGCTTTAACGGCAAAAACAAGGGTAGTCTAGAAAGCAATGTCAGAAAAACACGTTTCTTGTAGAACGTAAGCAAAAAATTCTTTCATAAATCTGAACGCTTAATACTCTTATCAGGTGATTAACAATATCACGGCAGACGAAAAGCATCGTCCAATTTTTGTGAATTTTTATTTGCTCTTATGATTCGATCGCATTGTTGTCTCAATGCCAGAACATATTTTTAACTTTTAATCATCAACACGAGTATTTTCATTAACTGTTATTGTTATTGTTGTAATTAAAAATTAGTTAGACAAACAATTAAATTCTAGGAGTAAAAGTAGGATGAGAGTTAGGATCTTTCCTCTTTTAAGGTAAATGGTTAGTTAGCACAATCGCTTTAATGAAATTAAATACTTTATCAACTTTTTAAAAGGAATTTTATACAAATTCTTTGTATTAATACATTTTCTCATTTTGAAAGCGCTTTTATAGTTTTTTTATCCACCGCTGAGAAATGGGATGTACACTTATCTTGACACAATGTTGGCAACACTCAAAAGACCCTATAAAGTATATGTATTCTTGGTTAGTACAAAATTCTGAATTGATTAAGCGACGTCTGTCCGTCTTATCGCAAAAAATAAATATGTCGATTTCAAATTTGATAGGAACATTGGAAGTTTCTGCTCGCAAGTTGGTATTAAAAACGCATCAAATTGGTCAGAGCATACCAGCAAAATAAATACTTTTTATTAATAAAAAATTTTATGGATTTTCAGATAGAAAGCTGAAATTTTCCACATTTACTTTGTGGAAAGCTCTACCATTCATCTGCAAAAATTGAAAAAAAGGTCAAGCCCAGACAAAACTATAAATGATTGAATTTTTTTGTTCACTTTTTTGGGGTTTTATGCTTAGTAATCGCAAAATCTACAAGACAGAATGTTTAAAATTATTTGATACTTTGTGAGAATATATATGTGCACATGAACAAGGGCGACACCACGATTTTTTTCTTAATAATACCAGCGATATGGGTATCAAATAGAAGGAGTTGGAGAGTAGAATCTGACAAGCTAAGTTTGTTAGCTCCGAAGGAAATACCGCCGACATTACGACGTAATGAATTACTTTTTTCTTAACAATATCTGTCGGTGGACTAAGAGGTGAAAGATCAATTTTAAGCCATTCACTTTTTTGTAATCACGAACAAACACATGCGGCGCTAAAGATTTGAATTTCCTTATCCGACTTTCAAAAGCTATCTCCGTGTTTTTTTTAGTTAATCATCTGTTTAATACGATATTTGTACGGCATTTAGTTTTATGCCAGAATCATGAAAACAAAAAGCTAAGCACATTGGTTTAATAATAAAATCTGCAACAATGTAATAATACGTCAATCCTTCAATCTTCCTATTATGAGCGTTTAGCAATGCGTGCTTTTATACTCTACATTATTCGTAGCATAAGGGTATATTAAATTTATGCGAAGATATGCAAGACCTAGGAGGACTTGCTATATAAACTTGGCTTTATAAACTTGTCTGTCCGTCTGTCCACCCGCCCGTCTTATTTGCTTGCGTTCTACCTGCAGGCCGCAATTTTCGAGATATTTTGTTAAAATTTGGTACACTGACGTATGTTATCCCACCGACAAACGCTATTGAAAATAACTTGAAGTGAACTGTCAAATTACGTTTTTCTATGAAAAACGACTGCTTGATATATTTTTTGAAAATTATTTATGTTTATTTTCTGGTATTTGTGTACCACGACCACACTTTTAAGTAACTGGAAACGGGTTTTATATACAAGAAGAGTTACGGTAACTTTCTCAAAACGTCAATTTTTGCTGGTTCCATCGCTCTTCAAAAACGAAAAATATTCTTTATAATAATTAACTTTAGCAAATTTAACTTTGGCATCTTTGCTCACATCGCGTCACAGTGGCTATACCTTGTAATATATGACAGCAAATCTCTTGATGTTTGTGCGAGAGAAGTGTTTTCAATCACAGACATTAAAACTCGGTATATATCAAGTTTAAAGATATGCATCATAATACAACAACAAAAATTGAAAATATGTAAAGACGGGAATAAGTTTATAGATTAATTTGAGGCAGTGCGTACTCAATATCGAACATATCTTTATTTTATTTTTTAAACTAAATGCGTAGTTTGAGAAATAACTTGTTAGTTAATTAATAGTTTCCGCAAAACCCATTTCTCTCCAAATTCAAGTTCAGTGACTCTTTCTGTTTTGTATAATCGACTATCAGGTTTTTGTTCACTTTTGCTTTTATAACACATCACTCAATAAGTTCGAAAGTTGACATACAGATATGTAAGATGACTATTGACGAATCCGTATGGTTTTTGGAGAGTACTAAGCTTCAAACGAAATGTACCACACAAGTACAAGTCACACTTGCTTTAGAGCGGCTACACATGAAAGTTATTTTCGTTCATTGTTTTGCAAAAACAAAGCCGGTGTCGTTTGTGAGTTGCCATTATCTAAAAATCGTATGAATACGTCAATGATGATGAAATTCACATACCATCCTACGAATTTACTGGATGATCTTTTCTATACCACAAAGAAACATGAAGAAAGAAAACCACAATAATTAGTTCTGTAATTTTATTTCTAAAGCTAGGGTTAATTTGTCTCTTTCATTCTTATTATAATTTTTAATACATTTTTTTGTACTAATCTTTTTCTTCTTTCATTTGTCTTTCCAGTCAATCTGTTTTTGTGATAATTATCAATGAAGGTTTTTTTGGTATAAAAAAATAAATGAATAAATAAATAAATAAAAAATAAATAAATAACTAGTAAATATGACAAGTTTTGCAGTTTTTAAGGAAAATAAATGAATAGAAACTTTAAAACTCAATTCTCAAACTTGTAAATCTAAGTAAATAAATAAAAGTAAAGACTAGTGTGACTTACAAAAAATTTTTAAAGATAAAGTTGAGCTGTGCTAATAAAATATAAAAGTAAAATTAAAAGTAAATAAATAAAAATCCATATTAAACAAAAAAAAAAAAAAAAAA